>LR812530.1:54644683-54759683 GCA_903798195.1 Danio kyathit | reverse complement strand
CATCCTCATCACAATCACCATCACATTCACCACCATCATAACCATAATCATCATCATCATCATCATCATCATCATCATCATCATCATCATCATCATCACAATCATCACAATCACCATCACCATCAAACTCACCATCACATTCACCACCATCATCATCATCATCATCATCATCATCATCATCATCATCATCATCATCATCACCACCATCATAATCATCATCACAATCACCATCACCATCACATTACCTAGAATATCAAAGTCGAGTAAAGGAGGTCGAGCCTTCTCATTTATGGCCCCTAAACTCTGGAATAGCCTTCCTGATAATGTCCGAGGCTCAGACACACTTTCGCTCTTCAAAACTAGATTAAAGACCTATCTTTTTAGCAAAGCATACACTCAGTGCAGAACATAACGGTATGATGCATGATGTGCCCCACACATGTTTTTGCTTTTGTGGTATGATTTTGATTTTGTGGTATGAACAGCAGCTACGCTAATTATTCTCCTTATTCTGTATTTCCACCTGGGGGTACTCATCTCGAGGCCCTCAGACTATGCAGTGCCACTGACGCGATCCGAGACCAGCGACGAGATGATCCCAAGGTTTTCGGGACCAGGCCGTATCCTGAGCAGCTGCTGTGTTGGTCATCGTGGAGTGAGAGCATGAGACTGACTCCTGTGATGCTCCAAGGACAGACGAGTCTTCGCTGAGGTCCAGCTTCCTGCGCCTAGACTGCAGCTCTGCACAAGACGTTTGGCCATAGGAGAAATGGTCATGCCCAACTGAGCCTGGTTTCTCTCAAGGTTTTTTAAATCTTCGCTTTCGCCAATTGGTGAAGTTTTTTCCTCGCTGCTGTCGCCACTGGCTTGCATGGTTCGGGATCTGTAGAGCTGCGCATCGATGGATTTGCTCTTCAGTGTTTGGACTCTCAGTAGTGATTATTAACCCACACTGAACTGAGCTAAACTGAACTGAACTTAATCTCTGAAAACTGGACTGACACTGTTTCAATTCACTATAATCTTCCATGTGAAGCTGCTTTGACACAATCTACATTGTAAAAGCGCTATACAAATAAAGATGAATTGAATTGAAAATTGAATTCACGACCATCATAATCATCATCACAATCACCATCACCATCACAATCATCATCACAATCACCATCATCTACATCATCATCGACACATTCACCACCATCATCATCATCATCATCACAATCACCATCATAATCATCATCACATACACCACCATCATCATCACAATCATCATCACAATCACCATCACCATCACATACACCACCATCATCATCACAATCATCATCACAATCACCATCACCATCACATACACCACCATCATCATCACAATCACCATCACCATCACATACACCACCATCATCATCACAATCACCATCACCATCACATACACCACCATCATCATCACAATCACCATCACCATCACATACACCACCATCATCACAATCATCATCACAATCACCATCACCATCACATACACCACCATCATCACCATCATCATCATCTACATCATCATCGACACATTCACCACCATCATTATCATCATCATCATCATCATCATCATCATCATAATCATCATCACAATCACCATCACCATCACATTCACGACCATCATAATCATCATCATCATCATCACAATCACCATCACATTCACCACCATCATAATCATCATCATCACAATCACAATCACCATTACATTCACCATCATCATCATCATCATCATCATCATCATCATCATCATCATCATCATCATCACAATCACCATCACCATCACATTCACCACCATCATAATCATCATAGTAATGGGCGATATAAACGATATGCGATATAAACGATACAAAATTGGCCTACGATAGAGATTCTAATTCTATTGCACTATCGCGATAATGCATGTTTGATGACGCAATCTACCCGCGAAATTAAGAGCAACGAGCTGCAGCCGGCTTTTTTTTAATAAGCTCGATTGATAACTTAATTCACTCGGCCACAGTAAAACAACATGCTCTTCACACTAACTTATGGTGTATTACGTTGGAAATCTATTGTGACTGTAGCACATGCTGACGCTCTCAACAACAGCATTAAGCAACGCATGGCACCGAATGGCGACGTGTCGCACAACTTGCGAGTGCGAGCCTCATGCATGGCATATCGTGGCTTGTCACACAGATTCCCACACAGCGCTTCCCACACAGATTTTACCTGGGCGGCCGATATATTATTGAGGCGGCCCGGTTCTGTGTTCGCGAGAAACTGAGAACACTCTGCCACAGACTCACGTGCTCTGCATGCAGACCCACAGAGACGCGCTGGATACAGAACTGTTGTCCTGACTTTAGCAGCTTTGAGAAGACCGCGAAGACTAAATAGACTGATCTAGCTCATTATTTGCGGTGACAATACATTTTCCCCGGACATGTCCGACAATCTGCTTTCGCTTTCGATATTAATTGTATTCATTTTTGCATTACTTTATAAGCAAACTTTGTCTGGTGCGTCTCAATCTACAGCAGACAGAGAGAGAGGGAGAGAGAGAGAAAGAGCAGATCAAGACACCAGTTTTAATTTCATTAGGAGAACAAAATGTTTAAAACCAAATGTGTTACCTTAGGCTGCAGGTTAGAAATATGTTTTTATTTAAAGTATCTGCAATACACAATTTTATTTGACTAATTTAATACTGGAAGTATTTTCAGTACAGTGCAAGTTCCTTAACTAAAAAGACACCATTTTTTTTGTTCTCTGCAACTTGGCATTTAGGAACCAAGGACTTAAAAGAAAAGTCTTTCTTTCTAAAAGGCACTACATTTAGTTTATTTATCTGCAACATTGTGTTGTTTAATTACAGTTTTGCTTTTGCACAATAAATGTTCTCAAAACGACATGCAACGTTTCTTTATTTTTTAAAAAAAAATAGCAGTTTGGCTTTCCTAAGGGTCTCTGTAACCTGTTCTGAAATGGTTCTATTATAATTTATATATCGCAATATATATCGTTATCGCAAGAGGCTGCAATGTATATCGCAATATGGATTTTAGGCCATATCGCCCATCCCTAAATCATCATCATCATCATCATCATCATCATCATCATCATCATCATCATCATCATCATCATCATCACATTCACCACCATCATAATCATCATCATCATCATCATCATCATCATCATCATCACAATCACCATCACCATCACATTCACCACCATCATAATCATCATCATCACAATCACAATCACCATCACATTCACCACCATCATCATCATCATCATCATCATCACAATCACCATCACCATCACATTCACCACCATCATAATCATCATCATCATCATCACCACCATCATAATCATCATCATCACAATCACCATCACCATCACATTCACCACCATCATAATCATCATCATCATCATCATCATATTCACAATCACCATCACATTCACCACCATCATAATCATCATCATCATCATCATCATCATCATCATCATCATCATCATCATTATCATCATCATCATCATCATCATCATCATCATCATATTCACAATCACCATCACATTCACCACCATCATAATCATCATCATCATCATCATCATCATCATTATTATCATCATCATAATCATCATCACAATCACCATAACAATCACATTCACCATCATCACCATCATCATCATCATCATCATCATCATCATCATCATCATCACTCACAGCATAATCTTGAGCTGATGTACCTGCATGACTGCATGAGACCCGCCAGACTCTGGAAGAAGCCCACGTCCCGCTTGTCCTTCAGGTAGTCCAGCATTTTCTGCAGGTGGAGAACAGGAACACACAGAACATCACACTGCAGCATCAGTGACCACAGGATAGCAGGTTAGCTGGGATTTGAATCCCTGGTAGCTCCTTTGGCTGTGTTCATGGTTAAAGATATAGAGCAGCTGTTCTTCATCAGCAGCCCAAAAGAAGTCAATAAAGCACATCCATGATATAAACAAAAAAGTGTCTCAAACAGCTACCGAGGGTGAAGAAAGGACTTTATTAGTGAGTTCATGCTTTTGTAAGAAAAACTTGCATGTTAAATTTTTTTTGTGTAACTTCCAGTGTCCGCCGCCTATCAGACCCTCCAGAATTTATTTTTCAAACAATTGGTCTCATTTTCAGCTATTTACAGCAGGCTTTAAGGGTAAACTCTAGTTTCTTACTGTATTTTCAGAGTTTCCTTCATATCAATTTCAGCGATCAATGGTTGTCAAGGTCAAGAAAATAATAAAGAATTAAGATTTGTTGCACGTCACAGGCTAATACAGTGCGTAGTGCATAGAGCTCATTGGTCCAAGAGCAGGCTAGCTTGCATTAACCCGTCTATTGACCCTGAGTACAACAGGCGTCATTCTGGTTCAGCTACGTTAATCCATATTTTTAGGTCCTATCCTTCCGTTTTCTTTTTGGAGGCAAATTTTCCTCTCGTTGTCTGCTATTACCACTGTTGATATCCCACCGTGTCCAATTATTGGTTTATTTGGAGTTCTCCCGCCCGGCCACACTTTACACTCTCATTTTGCAGACATTGTAGCCTTCTTAACCCTTCTGGCTAGGCGATTAATTCTGGAAGAGCTCTCACCCTCTTCTCACACTTGTTAGATAAGAAATGTTCTTTATTTTATGAAATTAGAGAAAATTAGGTGATCTCTTCACCATCCTAGCACTATTTTCATTCAATTGTGGGAACCCCTTCACAAACATATCCAAACTTTTCAGCTTGACCCTGCTCCTTCTGATTGAGGGTGCTTTCACATCTGTAGTTTGCTTTATTTGGTCCAGACCAAGGGCAATAAATGATACATTGTAGCATTTTCTGCCGTCTTTGGGTTGTTTTCACACCACACTGACTGCTTTGGTTCGAACCAGTTGAGAAGAAACCAAAATGCAGTCATGTGACAAAACCCACATCACTCATTGGCTGGATGTTCTTGAACATATTTCCTAAACTGCTTTTCCATTGGTCAGAATTCACGTGCGGGAAAATGCCAATGGAACTCCCGTAAATAAACAAACCGGCAGACACAAAATGTTGCTTTTACACTATGGAGGGACGACTGCGCTGGCTGATTGTATCCCTGCTCATAGTATACTATATAGTTTCTATAAATCACTTTAGACAAACTATATATTTCGAGAATGAAGCGCGGCTGTGGTTGGAAAACTATGTGTTAAGACATTGCAAACGGCGAAGGTGCATCGTACGTCACTTTAGGAGAAGGCGTGAATTAATTTAGCTAAACTGCAACATGGTCATCTTCCAGAAATATTACCAACGATCCATCAGGTAATGTTTTCCCCCTCTCTCTCTCTCTGCTGGTAAAGTGCTGTCCACAAATACTTTTCCTCCACATTCCATAATGCACAGCGCATCGGCCTACGGCAGCTGGATTAGTTCAAAATGGCGCAGTACTTTTTGCGGTTGGGTCTGTTTTAGTTCGGATCATGTTCTCATCACAAACCATCTGCTCCAGGGTTCGTTTGTTTGTCCTTGAAGAGGTGGTCTCGGTACGCTCTTTTGGTGCGCACTTGAGTACGATTGCTACATTCACACCTGCCCAAACGAACCGTACCAAGAGGAAAAACAAACTCTAGTGCGATTCAACCGAACTAAATAAGGCAGGTGTGAAAGCACCATGAGTCCCCACCCCCCTACTCCCAGCTTGGTACTGGATACTAGTTCTGGTCAACACATTTTAGACTTGTTTTTTTCTGTATGTAAGATTGCACTACATACGTGTTTTTTTTTTGCTCAAAATGTATGGAATAAAATCACTGTCATAAATATTTTGTGCATAAATAAAATTCACGCTTCTGTAATTATAAAATCGTATAGGAAAACGGAACGTACTAGTAAATTTACGAGGGTACAATTCCAAAATCTGTGATTAGAACAGACACAGATACGACATTTTCTTTGTCTGTTTGTATATGACTGATAAATTTACGATGGGTGTACTTTACAAACACGAATACTGTTTCAACACGGACACGACAACCTGTTTACGAGTACGAATCAAAAAGCGACACTCCACTGTCAAAATGACATCACCGATGTCACAGGCATTAGTAAACAAGCGAGAGTCATTGATCATAACGGTGCGCCTGTAATGTTAACTTACATTATGCTCACTATCCTCGGCCCGTTTTTAATTTTGATTCTGTAAAATGTCCAAGAAACACAGTGAAAATGGACTTCATTAAGTCTCAACCTTTATTACAGCTCATGACGGACATTTCTCAAAGAGGGAATAACAAAAATCTGACCTGAGACGGTGTGTGGGAGCTCGAGTGCCCAGCAGGCGCACCGTTATGATCAATGACTCTCGCTTGTTTACTAATGCCTGTGACAGCGGTGACGTCATTGACAATGGAGTGTCGCTTTTTGATTCGTACTCGTAAACAGGTTGTCGTGTCCGTGTTAAAACTGTATTTGTGTTTGTAAAGTACACCCATCGTAAATTTATCAGTCATATACAAACAGACAAAAAAAATGTCGTATCTGTGTCTGTTCTAATCGCAGATTTTGAAATTGTACCCTTGTAAATTTACGAGTACGTTCCGTTTTCCTTTACGATTTTATAATTACAGAAGCGTGAATTTTATTTACGCACGAAATATTTATGACAGTGATTTTATTCCATAAAAATACTCTTCAGTGTATTTGCTTATTGTGACATGTTTATGTTGTCCTTTCTGTATATTTTTGTATTGTGTTTTTACAATGTAAAAAATAAAACAACAAAAAAAGAAATAAGATTTGTAAATTTGTGTATATTTTCACACCAAAACAATAAAAAAATGCCACCAAATTTGTGAAAATTTAGCACAAAATCTGTAATTTTATTTGCAAAAATCTACATTTTTTTTTTGTAAATTCTTTGAGTGACTGTGTTCTCATTTTTTTCGAGGTGATTTTTTTGGTGCATTGGTGCCATCAGCTGGACAGGTCTGCGTTTTTCTATCTCTTCAGTGTCAAACAAATATAAAGTTGATGCTGAAATAATTTCATTTTTGGATGAACTAACCTTTTAAACGGCACTTGTAGAACTCAAGCATAGAAAGCTGTTTTAACACTTTACAAGGGATAAAAGCCAGAAAAAAAGATGCAAAAAAGCTTTTCTTACTTTGTAATTTTGAGTCTAAATACCTAAAAAAAATCTTAAATCAAGAAGCATTTTAAAAAATATTGTTTTTTTTTTTAAAGAAAAATATGCCAGAAATTAAGTAAGTTTTTCCTTAAAATAAGCAAAATAATCTGCCAATGGGGTAAGCAAAATAATCTTAGGAAAAACATATCAATTTGCTTGCAACATTATCAGATTATTTTGCTTGTTTTAAGGAAAAACTCATTTAATTTTGCCACATTATTTTTTTTTTTAAACAAGACAATATATTTGGCTTGTCTAGAAAATGCTTTTTAGATATTTGGGCTAGAAACAAGACAAAAAGTCAAAGTAAGAAAAGCATATTCTGCAGTGCTGCTGTTACGCTGACCTGCTGAACGGTTGAGTTTCCCCCATTAAGGATGGCGATTCCCAGCTTCAGTGTGGAGGCCACCATCGGCCCCATCTCTCCTGCACAAACACACTCCATCATCAGTCCTGCTTCGTCATCAGCAACATGCATCAGCTCAGAGTGTGTTGGGCTGTTTCTGACCTTTGCTGGCGCTGATGGTCTGCAGCACCATCTCAGCAGCTCCGCGGTCGTGAAGTCTGGCCTGCTGATACAGCAGCTTCTGCTTCTCCATCTCCTTCTCCTGTAGCACAGACAGGAGGATCATTGCAGAACTGATGCTGGGATCTCCTCACACCGCATGTGTGCACACAGACAACCACAAATGTGTCAAAACACAAGATCCTTGTGTTTCCAGAGGGTGAACACATCCACATCCCCAAAGCCACAGTGAAATCTGCTCTGATATCAGTCCAGATGATGTCAAATCATATACACTACCTGACAAAAGTCCTGTCAGCTATCAAGTGTTAGGAACAGAAATAGTAAGTTGACTTCTAGTTGATCATTTGGTATCAGAAGTGGCTAATATGAAAGGCAAAGGCCTCTAGATGACGCTTATTTGACCACAATATAATATGATCATGTCTTGATGTTGAATGATTTCATTAGGACAGTAAGCTCTGACTTTGCTTAGACTAAAGTCTCGTCACTGAACAGAAATAATGTCCAGTATAGAATATAAAGTCATGCTGCAGTGGAAACAGAATGAATATTGTGTCTGACTCCATCATGAGCTTGGAGGACTGCATCCATACATCTCTGAATGACTCAAATCACTTATTAATAAAGTCATCTGGAATGGCAAAGAAAGCGTTCCTGCAGGACTCCCAGAGTTCATCAAGACTCTTTGGATTCATCTTCAATGCCTCCTCCCCCATCTTACCCCAATAATGTTCATGTCTGGTGACTGGGCTGGCCAATCCTGGAGCACCTTCTCCTTCTTTGCTTTCAGGAGCTTTGATGTGGAGGCTGAAGTATGAGAAGGAGCGCTATCCTGCTGAAGAATTGTCCCTCTCCTGTGGTTTGTATTGTAATGGGCAGCACAAATGTCTTGATACCTCAGGCTGTTGATGTTGATCATCCACTCTGCAGATCTCTCACATACTGATCGCCCCCATACTGAATGTAACCCCAAACCATGATTTTTCCTTCACCAAACTTGACTGATTTCTGTGAGAATCTTGGCTCCATGCTGGTTCCAGTAGGTCTTCTGCAGTATTGGTGATGATTGGGATGCAGCTCAACAGATGATTCATGGGAAAAATCCACCTTCTGCCACTTTTCCAAATGATCAACTGGAAGTCAAGTTATTATGTGTTGCTCCTACAACTGGGATTGACCACAATACTTTTGTCAGGTAGTGTCAAATAAAAGACTCGCATCATAAACTCCTATATTTTTCACATCAACTCTATGAGCTCTGACTTGTTCAGATATTTCTGTAGGAACTTTTATAATTTCCCTAGTTACATGATGATAAAATGACGACCAAACTCGCTCTACATTTAAATGCATGTGCAAAAATGATGCATGTTTCAGACCAGTCATAATTATTAATAACCTGCTCGCTATGGGACATGGTCACTGTAAGCCAGCGCAGAGGAGGATGAAGCATCATGGGTAAAGCAGCATCATCAACATCATCATCATGACAACACAGGAAGCAGCTGCTGTGGTGCATCTGCTGCAACATGCTGCAAAATATGTCAAATACACAACCACGCTGAGGGAAATAAAGAGTCTTCAACAAAATGAGAAGTTTGGAAAAGCTGAACGAGGAGCATTCGGCGCCGGTTACCAGAGACTGCTCTTCTTTGCTGGAAATTTTGATGCTTAAATCTTTCATAATATCACGCTGCGGAAACAAAATTTGGTCATTTCATACTGTGGCTTGTAAGTGTGTGAGATTGAACTAACTGGAACAGAAGAGTGGCGCGAGAGAACAGAAACTTCCAGAGCAGCGTGTTGATGCTAGCCATGCTAATGCAGCAACTAGTCAGTGCTCAAGACAAAATAAACCACTTTCATATTTAGAATGGCATCACCAAACTTGTCTTAAAGCAGGGGTGTCAAACTCAGCCCTACACAGTTTAGTTCCAGCCCTTCTTCAATTCACTTGCCTGTAGGTTTCAAACAAGCCTGAAGGACTCAATTAGGGTTGGAACTAAACTGTGCAGAGCAGCTGCCCTCCAGAAACTGAGTTTGACACCCCAAGGATGAGTTCATTTAAGGATGAGAAAATTCGATTATTATTTATTGTTGTTTAATATCTAACCCCTGAGACCTTCGTTCATCTTCAGAACACAAATTAAGATATTTTAGATGAAATCTGAGCCCTCTCTCGTCCTCCATAGACAGCAAGCATCCAGAAAAGTCCAGAAAGGAACCAAAAACATTGTCAAAGCAGTCCATGTGACTTCAGTGGTTCAACTGCAATTATACGAAGATACAAGAACCCTTTTGTGTGGTAAAAACAAACCTGTTCAGACTTTTGCGATCTATAGAGGACAAGGGAGTCCTTGGATTTGATCTAAAACATCTTCATTTGTGTTCTGAAGAAAAACGAAGGTCTCAGGGGATTGGAACAACATGAGGGTGAGTAATTAATAGCTGAATATTTATTTGGGGGGTGAACCAACCCTTTAAAGGGGACCTAAAAATCACTTTTATAGGAGGTTTAAACACAGTTGTGTGGCAGCAGTGTGTAAATATAGCCAGATTCTAATGGTAAAAATTGATTAATTATATTTCTTATAACCAGAATTGATCAGGGCTGGACTGTGACAAAAAAAAAAATCGGCCCTGGCATTTTGGGCCATGCAGAGTGGCCTACTACATACAATCAAAATGCTACCTATCTGTGCACGCCCTTGAATATGTTTACCAACTCATATTTTATAAAAGCACAAAAGATATATACTGTCTAGAAAATAATGAAAGATGACAAATTAAAAACTAATTTATTATTATAACAAAATTATAATTCACATTGGAAGTGTGTTTAAAGGAAGCCTATATTAAATAATGAACATAAGAAAAACTGCCTGCTGATGCTCACAGTTAATGTTGATGAACAAAATAAAGTTAAATAATAAAAGCAATGTATCAGAGACACTTAAAACAGACACTTCAACAGTGAAACATCAAAACAGAGCTTAAAGATTTTATGAAGTCAATCAAATGAAATTAAACGATTAAAAAAATGCAACAAATATTTATTTAGGCATTTATGGGCCAATCGGATCATAAGAAGATGATCAACCCAGCCCAAAAAGTACGTCGGCCCAGCGGGAAACTGCCCAACCACCAGATGGCAAGTCCGCCCCTGGACAGTCTGCAGAAACAGTTTGATTGACATTCTCCCTTTGTACGTGTCATCAGATGGAGGTGACCATCTGTCCCTCATTAGCATAGACCATTAGTCTTGTTTTGAATCTGCCACTATGCAGACACACAGGCATTTGTAGCTCCGCCCTCTTCTGAAAAGAGCACGATCTCATTAAATTTAAAGCGACAGTCACCAAAACACCACAATTAGGATCAAAGCCTAAAAGGGTCCGATTCAGAGAGTTATAAAACATTACTTGTGTGGTATTTTGAGCTGAAACTTCACACACACTCTAGAGCAGGGGTCACCAAACTTGTTCCTGGAGGGCCGGTGTCCTGCAGATTTTAGCTCCAACCCTAATCAAACACACCTGAACAAGCTAATCAAGGTCTTACTAGGTATACTTGAAACACCCAGGCAGGTGTGTTAAGGCAAGTTGGAGCTAAACCCTGCAGGGACACCGGCCCTCCAGGACCGAGATTGGTGACCCCTGCTCTAGAGACATCAGACACTTATTTTACACCTTGTAAAAGAGGCATAAAAGGTCCCCTTTAATTAAAACCACACAACACCACTGAGCAGAGGGGTTTAGGCATTTGTTGGGCTGGGAATCTAGCTAAGACCAGCTGAAACCACCTTAAACTGGTTTTAGCTAATTTTAGTTTTTCAACTAATCCAGCTCTGACCAGTTTAAAGGAGGCTAAAGATAAAAGGTGTTTTCAGCAGCATTTTTTTCTTTCAGTTGTGTGACGTCATTTATAATGTGCTTGAGACTGACAGACATTCTTAGGGTGCGTTCACACCAGACGTGGATGAAGCATCAAGTGCGAGTGATTTATATATTAAGTCAATGCAAAGATGTGAATAGACATCCTGTGGCACGAGTTGCTCGAGTTGAAAAATCTAATTTGTTAATGTGCCGCACTTGCGCTTGTAGGGGTGTCACACGAATAGTGCGATTTATTTGCGCATGCCATGTCTGATGTGAACACAGCATTTAGGGTTTTTTTAAAGCGTGCATGTGCAAAACCAACTCCACTCCAAAACCAGACTAAGGTGGTTAGCAGGTCTTGAGCTTAAAAAGCATACAGGATGAGAGCAGCAGAGCAGATTTCAGAGCTCTGATCTACATGAGTGGAGTGAGGTCAAGACGATCACGCATGAACACATGAGGCACACACATTCATTCATGCTCTTATAAGCTGCAAAGAAAAAGCAACTCAAAGGGTTTGTTTAAGGAGGAACAGCTTTTAAAGTGTGTCACGCACCTCAAAACTCTTCACCTCGTCCTCTTCCTCTTCATCATGACAGCTCTGTGATTATTCAAACAGAACATTTACAGTTAAAGACAAACATTTTCACCCTCTTGCAAATTGATTTATTCTATTTCAAATATTTCCCAAGTGCTGCTTAACAGAGATTTATTTCAAAAGGTTTTTAGTTTTAATAGCAACCATTCGATGATGACAGGGCATACTATTTTACTAGTTAATTTGCAAAATACTAGTATTCAGTTTAAAGTGCAATTTAAAGGCAATTAGGTTAACTAGGCAAGTCATTACACAACAGTGGTATGTTCTGTAGCCAATGTAATGTACTGACCATAGCAATTGGCCTGACGGTCAATCTGGCCTGCCACCGTGATTCTGGCCTGCCGCGCACCCCCCGCTCTTCACTTTCTATATCGCATCTGATGTGGCCTGCCACCGGGCCACTGACCTGCCGCGCATCCCCCTCGCTCTTCACTTTCTATATTGCATCGGATGTGGCCTGCCGTGCATTTTCCATAAAACACCCCCCCCCCCTCTTCACTTTCTATATCGCAACGGATGTGGCCTGCCACCAGGCCACTGGCCTGCCGCGCATCCCCCCCCCTTCACTTTCTATATCGCATCGGATTTTTTTCCCTAATTTCTGTTCAACGGAGAGAAGATTTTTTCAACATTTCTAATCATAATAGTTTTAATAAATCATAAATAAATTTAATAACTCATAATAACTGATTTATTTTATCTTTGCCATGATGACAGTAAATAATATTAGACTAGATATTCTTCAAGACACTTCTATACAGCTTAAAGTGACATTTAAAGGCTTAACTAGGTTAATTAGGTTAACTAGGCAGGTTACGGTAATTAGGAGAGATATTGTATAATGATGGTTTGTTCTGTAGACTGTTGAAAAAATATAGCCTAAAGGGGCTAATAATATTGACCTTAAAATGGTGTTTAAAAAATTAAAAACTGCTTTTATTCTAGCCGAAATAAAACAAATAAGACTTTCTCCAAAAGAAAAAATATTATCAGACATACTGTGAAAATTTCCTTGCTCTGTTAAACATCATTTGGGAAATATTTAAAAAAAAAAGAAAAAAAAATCAAAGGGGGCGAATAATTCTGACTTCAACTGTATATATATATATATATATATATATAGTTTTAATTCCAGCCAACTAAAAGAAATAAGACTTTCTCTAGAAGAAAATTATAATAGAAAACATTTCTTGAGGATCTTAGCTCCATTAAAAAGCACTTGGGAAATGTGTGAAAAAAAAAGTAATTTACCAGAGGGCTAATCATTTTGTATTTACTGTATATCAGATTATAATCTTAAAAGAAAACCCAATACAATAATCAAAGTTATAAAGGAGTCTTACTTTGGCCATGATATCAGCGTAAGCCATGTAGAGATGATCCTCCTCTAGTTTACTACAACAACACAACAAGAGCAGCTTAGAGAAAGTCTGAATGAAATCATTGTGGTTTGGACCAGTTATATTAAAGTCGCCATGAAACCAAAATCTACTTTTCTTATTTGTATATGTATACAGAAGTTCTTCCTATAAACAATTAATTTTTTTAGGGGGCGGGGCTATCATTCATTTCAGTCTTAGGTCGGAGCTATTAGTCATGTAGAGCAGGGCTATCAGTCTTTTAAAGCAGGGCTATCAGTCCTTTAGGGCGGGGCTATTAGTCATTTAGGGCAGAGCTATCAGTCTTTTAGGGGGCGGGACTATCAGTCATTTAGGACGGGGCTATCAGTCATTTAGAATGGGGCTATCAGTCATTTTGGGCAGAGCTATCAGTCTTTTAGGGGGCGGGGCTATCAGTCATTTAGAATGGGGCTATCAGTCTTTTAGGTCAGAACTACCAGTATTTTAGGGCAGAGCTATCAGTCTTTTAGGGGGCGGGGCTATCAGTCATTTAGGACGGGGCTATCAGTCATTTAGAATGGGGCTATCAGTCTTTTAGGTCAGAACTACCAGTATTTTAGGGCAGAGTTATCAGTTCTTTTGGGCAGGGCAATCAGTTCTTTAGGGTGGGACTATCAGGGTGTGCCTCGTTTCTTCTCTGAATTTGTCCATTCTTCAATCTTCCTTTATTTTGTTAGCTATGCCTGTCTTTCGACAATCCAATTGGTTCCAATCATGATAGTGGAAAAAAGGACAATCTTAACTTGTTTCATGGCGACTTTAACCAAGAAATGTACATAAGGGGAAAACCAGCCACCATTTCTCGGTCAGCGCGGTCCGGCTGAACAGCTGAATGAGCTGGTGTAACGGGTCGATGTGTTTGGTCATCTCGTCCTCCTCTGTCGGCTCCTCTACACCTGGTTTCTGAAACACCAAACAGCAACTGCTGAATCAACAATATAATAAACTCATCTGAAAAAACACACTGTTGTCATTTAACAGCTGCTTAATAGCAGAATCACAACTTGTCTCATATTTGATAAAGTTAGCATCACTGATTCTGTTGTATTTTAATATATCACTGTGAAGCAACCATGTTGATATTCATATACAATGTGTTAAAAAAAGTGAATCAGAAGCACATTAGAAATCAAAACACATCTTTAATGTTGACTTTTGATTGAGGTGGAAATTCTTAAGTAAACATATATGAATGCTGTGTTTAAGTGTTACATGAGAAAAATACATACAGCTAAATCCTCAATCAGCTTGTCCTCAAAGTAATGCTCTTCGGCCTCGATCCAGGACTTCTCATAACCCTGCAGGAACAGGTTCACTGCCCTGTGCCTGAGGATCAGAGAGAGAGCAGGATGAGAATCAGGAATCAGATCATCAGTGGAAAAAAATCAGGATTCAGACTATCAGGACAGAAAAGAATCAGTAATCAAATAATCAGGAATCAAATAATCAGCAATCAGATCATCAGAAAAGAAAAAAAAATCTGTATTCAGACTATCAGGACAGAAAAGAATCAGTAATCAGATCATCAGGAATCAAATAATCAGGAATCAGATCATCAGAACAAAATAAAAATCAGGAATTGGTTAACCAGGACAGGGTGAGAATCAGATCATCAAGAACCAGGTCATCAGGAGAGAATAAGAATCAGGAATCAGATCATCAGAATAAGATAAGAATCAGATCATCAAGAATCAAATCATCAAGAATCAAATCATCAGATCAGGGTGAGAATCCGGAATCAGATGATCAGAAATCAGACGATCAGAAATCAGATCATCAGGACACCAGATGATCAGGAAGCAGATTATCAGAGCAGAGTGAGAATCAGGAATCAGATGATTATGAATTAGAGAATCTGAAATCAGATCATCAGAGCAGGGTGAGAATCAGGAATCAGATAATCATGAATCAGATCATCAGAAATCAGATCATCAGAGTGAGAATCAGGAATCAGATGATTATGAATTAGAGAATCAGAAATCAGATCATCAGAGCAGGGTGAGAATCAGGAATCAGATGATCATGAATCAGATCATCAGAAATCAGATCATCAGAGTGAGAATCAGGAATCAGATGATTATGAATTAGAGAATCAGAAATCAGATCATCAGAGCAGGGTGAGAATCAGGAATCAGATGATCATGAATCAGATAATCAGAAATTTAGATAATCAGAGTGAGAATCGGGAATCAGATCTTCAGAAATCAGATTATCAGAGCAGAGAGAGACACAGGAATCAGATGATCAGGAATCAGATCATCAGAAATCAGATCATCAGATCAGGGTGAGAATCAGGAATCAGATTATCATGAATCAGATCATCAGATCAGGTTGAGAATCAGGAATCAGATCATCAGGAACCAGATGATCAGGAATCAGATTATCAGAGCAGAGTGAAAAATCAGGAATCAGATTATCATGAATTAGAGAATCAGAAATCAGATTATCAGAGCAGGGTAAGAATCAGGAATCAGATGATAATGAATCAGATCATCAGAACAGAGTGAGAATCAGGAATCAGATCTTCAGAGCAGAGTGAGAATCAGGAATCAGATGATCATATATCAGATCATCAGAAATCAGATCATCAGAGCAGAGTGAGAATCAGAAATCAGATGATCATGAATCAGATCATCAGAAATCAGATCATCAGAGCAGGGTAAGAATCAGGAATCAGATTATCATGAATCAGATCATCAGAAATCAGATCATCAGAACAGAGTGAGAATCAGGAATCAGATCATCAGAGCAGAGTGAGAATCAGGAATCAGATGATCATATATCAGATCATCAGAAATCAGATCATCAGAGCAGAGTGAGAATCAGAAATCAGATGATCATGAATCAGATCATCAGAAATCAGATCATCAGAGCAGAGTGAGAATCAGGAATCAGATGATCATATATCAGATCATCAGAAATCAGATCATCAGAGCAGAGTGAGAATCAGAAATCAGATGATCATGAATCAGATCATCAGAAATCAGATCATCAGAGCAGGGTAAGAATCAGGAATCAGATGATAATGAATCAGATCATCAGAAATCAGATCATCAGAACAGAGTGAGAATCAGGAATCAGATCATCAGAGCAGAGTGAGAATCAGGAATCAGATGATCATATATCAGATCATCAGAAATCAGATCATCAGAGCAGAGTGAGAATCAGAAATCAGATGATCATGAATCAGATCATCAGAAATCAGATCATCAGAGCAGAGTGAGAATCAGGAATCAGATGATCATATATCAGATCATCAGAAATCAGATCATCAGAGCAGAGTGAGAATCAGAAATCAGATGATCATGAATCAGATAATCAGAAATCAGATAATCAGAGTGAGAATCGGGAATCAGATCATCAGAAATCAGATCACCAGAGCAGAGTGAGAATCAGGAATCAGATCATCAGAGCAGAGTGAGAATCAGGAATCAGATCATCAGAGCAGAGTGAGAATCAGGAATCAGATCATCAGAGCAGAGTGAGAATCAGGAATCAGATGATCATGAATCAGATAATCAGAAATCAAATAATCAGAGTGAGAATCGGGAATCAGATCATCAGAAATCAGATCATCAGAGCAGAGTGAGAATCAGGAATCAGATGATCATGAATCAGATCATCAGAAATCAGATCATCAGATCAGAGTGAGAATCAAGAATCAGATCATCAGAAATCAGAGCAGAGTGAGAATCAGGAATCAGATGATTATGAATTAGAGAATCAGAGATCATGAAGGAGACAGAAGGCCTTCACCTGGGCAGGTTATACAGAGGCGCCATCCTGAAACAGGCCACCACGGCTCTCTTCCTCTGTTTGGACAGAAGCTTGTGCCACACAGCCTTCTTACTGCGCTGAGGATGTTCAACCTGCACACACGCACACAGAGAGAGAGAGAGAGAGAGAGAGAGAGATAGATAATCATCATCAACATCTGTGAGATGTTTAATTCCGGTTGATTGTGTATATCTTGCAATACAATTTTACATCAATCTGACTAAGTATTTTGATGAAGCATTTTAAAAAAAGAAAAAAGTTTGACTTGACAGGATTCTTCTGAAAGAAGTTTGGTGAAAAGTTTATAAAAAAGTTTGAAACAAAATACTTGGACACAAAGCAACCATGAGCTAATTTTACCCCCCCCCCCCCCCACCACCACCTATTCATAGTTCAGAAACTGCCCTAATGAATGTCACAGTGACCGGCCAATCACAAAAGGGTAATTTACATAAGTAATTCTAGTTTAGTGGAGAATACGAGACCTTTAAAGCATTGATACTGCAGTACACTAGGGTTGGGCGATGTTGACCAATTTAACATCGTATGATGTCTAATGTGAAACATCGTGATGGACGATCGCATCGTCTTCATAGGGGAGGTGAATTAATTATTTATGAATAATTAATGAATTCATAACGAATTAATTATTTGTAGCCTACCGTTTCAACTACCTGGTCTTTGTTTTACCCATAACCAAATCATAAATAAATAAAGATAAGTTATAAAGAAATTACCACCTGTCAATCACTTTTTCCGCGGGACTCTGGCATGAGTAGGCAGAGTGATCCGTGTCAGTCATTTGTTTGGTCCGGTGGATGGCGGAGGGGTGTCGCGGACGAAAGTGAGTGGCGCGGGGGTCCCGCGGACGAAAGTGAGCGGCGCTGGCGTGTCATTTTAAAACTAAGCTGTATCAATGTAAACGGGGCCTGAGTGTGTATTTTTCACGAGCGGGTTTGCGACGGGGGCGGGGCGGAGGATCGGCCCAACCCTACAGTACACTTTAGCTAATCACCTGATCCAGATGAAAGAGCACATGTGCGATGTTCAGCACCCTGTGGACGGTCCGCGCCGGGTCAGACGTGTCCTCGCTGCGATTAGGCATGTCTTTATACAGCGCCATCTGCCAGCGGATTGCAGGATCCTCCAGCTGCACACACACACACACACACACACACACACACACACATCACAGTCAGACATTGATGATGAGGAGGATGAAGATGAGCAGGTGTGAGAATATTCAATTCAATTAATCTTTTTTTGTAATAAGTAAAGAGATCTAGACAGAAAAACTATCATCTTTGACCCTTGAATGTTTTCTGATCGCTGATCCAGACATGTTTCTCTCTGAAACGTCAGAAACGCAGGACATTCACATGAACACGCACACATGACCGAAGGACAGATGAAGAACAGACAATGATGATGATGATGAAGGCTCACCTTTCCCTGCAGATGGAGGTTGTTTCGGATCATCTCTCGCACCTCGTCCTCTGTGTCTTTCTGTAAAACAGGTGGATCTTCATCACGCAGGGTATATTGATATATAATATTACAGATATTTTGGTTTTGGTGATGTTCCTGCAGTACCTGTGCGAAGCGGCTCTTGGCCAATCCGATCAGCTCCTGGTCTCCCGGAGCGCAGATGTTCAGTCCCACAGGAAGCAAACGCTTGAGAGCAGCAACGATCAGTGACGTCTGCAGGGAATATCGATCTCCTCGTTTCTTCATCTTCTTCCTCTCCTGATCGGATACGGCACCCTGCACATACATTCACATCACAGGCACGTCAATTACTGTGGTAAAAGCACGTTTCTTAATCATGATGACACTGTGATACAATGACATTCTTTAAAGGCACAGCATGTACGATTTCTTTATTAAAATACTCAAAAACCACCAGAACAGTGTTATCCTCTTAAGGCTCAAGGTGTATTTTTACATGCTATTTTTATTTCTCTTTGCTATTTGGGCTTATTGGAACCTAATTAAAATAAAAATCTAAATATCATCTTTTGATATGATGTACTTATAGAGAAAAATTATGTCCATATGATGTGGACTCGTGGTCCGAATTTACAAAAAACACTTTTTCCCAAATTTTCTTTCATGCATATTTAACATAGAATTGTTTTTTGAACTTGCTTTGACTATCAGAGAGTAAAAACAACATTTTCACCCATTTTGGACAGTTAAAAATAGGGTTTGGGACATTTCATATGCTCCAAAACAGTTGCAGGATGACACTGTATGTCTGTAACAAAATATAAAACATTCACAGTATTTTAAATAGCCACCTAAGAGCTAAAAATGTGCTGTCCACGTATGTGGACACTCGGGCCCTAGCAGGTTATACACTCACCGGCCACTTTATTAGGTACACCTTACTCGTACTGGGTTTGACCCCTTTCTGCCTTCAGAGCTGCCTTAATCCTTCGTAGCATAGATTCAACAAGGTACTGGAAATATTCCTCAGAGATCACGCAAATTTGTCGGCTAAACATCCATGATGCCAATCTCCTGTTCCACCACATTCCAAAGGTGCTCTATTGGATTGAATCTGGTGACTCCGGAGGCCATTTGAATCCAGTGAACTCATTGTCATGTTCAAGAAACCAGTCTGAGATGATTCGTGCTTTATCACGTCGCGCTTTAGGTTGACGCCAAATTCTGACCTGACCATCCGAATGTGGCAGCAGAAATGGAGACTCAAACCAGGCAACGTTTCTCCAATCTTCTATTGTCCAGTTTTGGTGAGCCTGTGTGAATTGTAGCCTGTTTCCTGTTCTTAGCTTACAGGAGTGGCACCGGGTGTGGTCTTCTGCTGCTGTAGCCCATCTGCCTCAAGGTTGGACGTGTTGTGTGTTCAGAGATGCTCTTCTGCAGACCTCGGTTGTAACAAGTGGTTATTCGAGTTACTGTTGCCATTCTATCAGCTGGAACCAGTCTGGCCATTCTCCTCTGACCTCTGGCATCAACAAGGCATTTGTGCCCACAGAACTGCCGCTCACTGGATATTTCCTCTTTTTTGACCATTCTCTGTAAACCCTAGAGATGGTTGTGGGTGAAAATCCCAGTAAATCAGCACTTTCTGAAATACTCAGACCAGCCCATCTGGCACCAACAACTATGCCACGTTTAAAGTCACTTAAATCCCCTTTCTTGCCCATTCTGATGCTCGGTTTGAACTGCAGCAGATCGTCTTGACCATGTCTACATGCCTAAATGCATTAAGTTGCTGCCATGTGAATGGCTGATTAGAAATGAAGATGTACCTAATAAAGTGACCGGTGAGTGTATATTTTCAGGCTCATGTATATGCTTTATGTGTGTGTTCATGTTAATGACGTCACACCCTCCATTTCTGGTTTCGTTTTTGGAAACAGCAGTGGGTCTTTAATATGTTGTGTATTTTTTTTACACAGAGCATTATTATAACAGAAGCCTAAAATTGTTTTAGTCTGATAAAATAGCGCTGCTATTTCTCCATGTGATCACAAGCTGAACTCGAAGCATAATAATAATAATTTATTACAACTTTACAAATATAGCTCATTCATAAACATGATTTCAGCTGGAGTCCTGTAGGATAATGAAGACCACAACTCCTATGATTCCACACTCAGTCATGCAGTCATCAAAATACAGCTTTGTTTGTTGTGAATAAACACCATCTAGTGGAGAAAATTGCATACTGTGCCTTTAATCATCCTTGTATTTCATCTAAACAGCAAGATTTGTGAAATAACAGTGTAGTTCATGAAATATAAACTTATATAAGCTTTCTCCAGTGTTGTACAAACTCATATTGTGCCAGATGTAACTGCAAACACCCTCATGAATGTGCTTGTTTACTTCTAATAATTTACTCATCGTTTAATCAACATCAAATGGTATATTTAACAGTAATTCATTTAAAATAATTGTAACAATAATGCATTGATTATCTGTATACAATTATTTAACAATATTAGACTAACTACTTAACATCAGATTTAATAAAAAGTGTGTGCGTGTGATGTTGTACCTTGGACATTTTGGATTTAGTGTCAGTAATGAGGAAGGACATGTTGTTGATTTCATTCTGAACCACAAAGTTTTGCTCTTCTCTTTTAAAGTTCTGTAGAGGAAACAATACAAATCCCATTACAATGCCTTTGATTTTATCATTTAGGAAAATATGCTTAATTACCAATGAATAACATTTGCAATGTTGAACCATGTAACATACAGGGAAAAACACTAACTCAATCACTCTTACACTAACAATCATGAACTGATGTTAGTGCAGAAAGAAGATCTTTATCACTTACACACTTCATCTGATTTTTAATGGTGACTTTAAATGATTTTGTGACTCACGTGTGATTTAGCCCAGAATATAAAGACTTCGGCCACCATCCGGAATAACTCCTCCGCCTCAGCGTTCGGCTCCTTCAGCCATTTAGCTCTGAAAAACAGAGAAAAGCAGCACATGTGATTGAGGTACAGTTTACACCAGTGCTTTTCTGCTTTGAAGTATGTTTTAAGATGAAAATGCTCTTTGTCCGGACTGTCATTTTTATTGCATTTCATTCATTTTCCTTTGGCCTAGTCCCTTATTTATCAGGGCTCGCCACAGCGGAATGAACCACAAATTATTCCAGCATGTTTTACACAGTGGATGCCCTTCCAGCTGTAACCCAATAAACACTCAAATACACTCTCAACAAGAAACACCCATACACTCACATTCACACACACACACTCATACACTACGACCAATTTAGTTCCTCTAAGCCCTCTATAGCGCATGTGTTTGGACTGTGGAAACCGGAGCACCCAGAGGAGAACATGAAAACTCCACACAGAAATGCCAACTGGCCCAGCCAGGACTCGAACCAGCGACCTTCTAGCTGTGAGGCCACAGTGCTAACCACTGAGCCACTGTGTCGCATTTAATGCATTAAAAAAAAAGAAACGATCTCCATCTACAATATACAGCCTAAAATGCATGATACGCAATAGTCCAGAAGATCAGACAGAGAATGATTGTTGACAGCAGCATCTCCATTTTCAAATGTTAGCATCTCAGTCTATACTGAAACAGACCAGCAGTGTTTCCAAACTAAACAGGGTCTTCAGCATTTTTAAAACTCTCTATTTACCTGTGTTGAAGATACTGGAATAGTACAGGCATAACTAGGGCTGGGTGACATGAATTCTCATATCATGATACAAGTCATTTAATATCCTCATAACAATATACAGTTGAAGTCAGAATTATTCGCCCCCCTTTGATTTTTTTTTCTTTTTTAAATATTTCCCAAATTATGTTTAACAGAGCAAGGAAATTTTCACAGTATGTCTGATAATATTTTTAAGTCTTATTTGTTTCATTTCAGCTAGAATAAAAGCAGTTTAAAAAATTTATAAAACCATTTTAGGATCAATATTATTAGCCCCTTAAGCAATATTTTATTTGGTAGTCTACAGAACAAACCATCATTATGCAATAACTTGCCTGATTACCCTAACCTGCCTAGTTAACCTAATTAAGCTAGTTAAGTCTTTAAATTCAATCCTCTGCACTTCAATCATCGTCTGGTTCAGCTCAGCTGCCAAAACTGACCTACAGCAAATACCCCGGACTGCTGAACGAATCACTGGCACTGCCCTTCCTACACTTCAAGAACTGTACTCTTCCAGAGTGAGTAAAAGGGCTCGCAAAATCACTCTGGATGCCTCGCACCCAGCACACTACCTGTTCCAACTGTTACCGTCTGGTTGGCGCTACAGAGCACCAAGCACAAAAACAGCCAGACACAGGAAAAGTTTCTTTCCTCGGGCCATCTACCTCATGAACAGTTAAATATTCCCCTACTGGGCAATAAACGTGCAACACTTTCTCATACGCACTTGTACACAGCACCTTATAACAATATACAATGCAATACTTTCTCCATTCGCATTGGTACACAGCACCTTATAACCTGAATATTTACAACAAATCTGTACATACAATTCAACATCCAAATATTTTTGACTGACTGCATCTCTGTTTAATGTTTATCGCCTTTTTTTTTTTCTCATATTTAATTTTGTGTTGTCACATGTCACTTTATGTACACTGGAAGCTTCTGTTGCCAAAAGAAATTCCTTGTGTGTGTGAAGCACACTAGGCAATAAAACTGATTCTGAAATGTCACTTTAAGCTGTATAGAAGTGTCTTGAAGAATATCTAGTCAAATATTATTTACTGTCATCATGACAAAGATAAAATAAATCAGTTATTAGAAATGAGTTATTAAATCTATTATGATTAGAAATGTGTTGAAAAAAATCTTCTCTCCGTTAAACAGAAATTGGGGGAAAAATAAACAGGGGGGCGAATAATTCAGACTTCAACTGTATGTCAAAATTTTGTACCATTTCTGTAAACTCAATCAATCAATAGTTTATATACAGTATATTGATAACATGTAAAGGACTACTTTTTTTTTTTACATTTCAAAGTATAAACTTAGAAATGTACTCTTATTTGATCATGTTTCTCACTTTATTTAAAATTGTGTAAATTCAGTAATATATATTTAATTAAATATATATATAAACACTAAATAAATGTTAATAAAACATAAAACCCTTTTCAAAATGAATGATTACAGGTCCAACATAAAACATCACTAAATAAAATACAAAATGTAAACATTGCACTGTCAAGACTGCAACTTCCTCACAATGCTGTTATTCCTGCTTCTGTCTGCATCCTTATAATGGCATTTAATATTGCGCTCATATAAATTCTAAAAAACAATTACGATGGTGTTTAATAAGAAACGATACAATTTTTATATTGTAAACACATCGTATCATCATATTGCACAACCTTAGCTGCAATTGTAACAAAACCTATGCATTTTAAAGCAAAAACACATTAGTGAAGTGACAGTGGCGCCCCTAGAAAAATGTTCTTAGGGGTGGCCAGATGAGGCCACACCAAATCTTGTGGTGGCACACAAAAAATAATAAATTCAGTGTAATGTTCAATTATTGTTTCTGGTAAATTAAATAATGTGGTTTTAATTAATTTCTCTTAAAATATTGCTATTTATTTCTTGAAATAATTCAGCAATTACATATGCAAACCAAATAAAAAATCAATATTTAGTTTAAAAACAATTTTCAGGTCATTTATTTTTCACATAACTAATATTGAGCTACAATATTATTAATACAGCTTTTTCTATTGACGCACCTTTTTGCAAAATACATGCACAGAATCATTGCGATTTCTGGCCTTTGTAAGTCAACCAGCAAAAAAATGGAGGTGCTAAATAACCTAAATTCTGAAAAGCTGATTTCAAAATGCATTTATTTATTAATTCTTCTGGATTTGTAATTTTCAGTCTAATAAACACATTTTTCCATTTCAAAAAGAATAATTTCTTAATAAAAAGTGTACAATCTTGTGAACCCAAAGTTGTGTTTCGTCTCTCGTCGTCAAACAAAACTAAACAACTCATGTTGTAAGAACTTGACTCTTAATTTAATTTTTTTTAAGATGTGTAGTAATCAAAAGTGAAGGTTCTGTAGAAAAGCGAAAACATTAAACAATGCAAACCAAAATGACCTAATTTCGAGCCCTGTTAAGTAACTTTAACACATTGAGTATTTAACTAGAAAGGTTAACAGAGAACATAGAATAGTATGACATCCCTGCTGAAAAATCCAGCTTAAACCAGCCTAAGCTGGTTGGCTGGTTTTAGCTGATCGACCAGCCTGGTTTTGGAGGGGTTTTGGCCATTTCCAGGCTGGTTTCCAGCCATTTCCAGCCTGGTTTTAGCTGGTCAGGCTGGGAGTTGACCAGCTAAAACAGCTTGACCAACCAAAACAAGCTATGTCCATCTTAAACCAGGCTGGTCAAGCTGGTTTTAGCTGATTTAAGCTGGTCATTTTCCAGCCTGACCAGCTAAGACCAGGCTGGAAATGGCTGGAAACCAGCCTGAAAATGGCCAAAACCTCTCTAAAACCAGGCTGGTTGACCAGCTAAAACCAGCCAACCATCTTAGGCTGGTTTAAGCTGGATTTTTCAGCAGGGATACTGTACATACGATGCTGTCTGTTGAAGGTGTGCGCGTGCTATCGGGGGGAGGGGGAGGTTCACACTCCTTGAGGGTGCCCCTGTGCAGTGGTTCTCAATTCCGGTCCTCGGGCCCCCCGCCCTGCACATTTTGTATGTCTCTCTTATTTAACACACAAGGATCAGTTCATGCATCTCAGTGTTAACGAGTTGATGATCTGAATCAGGTGTGTTAAGTAAGGAAGACATACAAAATGTGCAGGGCGCGGGTGGATCGGAATTGAGAACCCCTGCATTAGTGTGAACAGCAGCTGACAGACTCTAGTCCTAGCTATCCTGTGCTGGGTCTCTCTGGCGTACCTGTTATAGTCGACGAAGCGTATGAGCAGTGGGTAGAAGGCGTACAGGTCCCGTATGAGGATGGTGAACTCGTCCAGAATGAGGAGCTCAGATTCAGACATCTCTCCTCTGCCCTCAGCCTTCATGTGCTCTTCATCCTGCAGGACCGTCGCCGCTTTCTTCTTCAGCTTCTCCATCAGCGGAAGGAAGTGAGACTTTAGCAGCTGAGATCTGGCTTTACCGATAATGGGCTGAGAAAACACTGAGAAACACACAGAAGTCAGCGCTCATGAGCCATGATAACCTTCCCCATTGCATTATATTTTCATTAGGTTGATGATAAATCGATGTTTTGGGATTCATGGATTAATTGATATATTTTTGCATGCATGCATTGTGATTCTCTCTGGAATCGATTCTGTGTTGGTTTTTAATAGTAGACGGTGCTCTAGGTTGATTTGTGATTGTACACTCTTAGTGAGCACTAAGAACCCTTGGTTTTCAGTCATGTCCTAAAAGTGGTCAAATGAACCACAACTTTGATTCCACAGGATTATCGTAAACACAGCTCACTGTGAACAGTGAACTAAATCATCAACTTGTAATGATTGTGTTACAGTTGGGGCAGCATTGTGGCGTAGTGGGTAGCACAATCGCCTCACAGCAAGAAAGACGCTGGTTTGAGCCTTGGCTGGGTCAGTTGCCATTTCTGTGTGGAGTTTGCATGTTCTCCCCATGTTGGCGTGGGTTTCCTCCGGGTGCTCCGGTTTCCCCCACAAGTCCAAAAACATGCACTATAGGGGAATTAGGTAAGCTAAATTGGCCGTAGTGTATGAGTGTGAATGAGTGTGTATGGATGTTTCCCAGTGATGGCTTGCGGCTGCGTATTACACATATGCTGGATAAGTTGGCGGTTCATTCCGCTGTGGTGACCCCAGATTAATAAAGGGACTAAGCCGAAAAGAAAATGAATGAATGAATGAATGAATGAATGAATGAATGAATGAGTGAGTGAGTGTTTTACGGTCAAGTGACATGTGTAAGGATTGGCAGAGTATGGCTGTTTTTTGAAGAGTATGGTGCCACCTGGTGGTAAAAATAACCTCAGGATCAATTCAAGAAAGAAACGCACTGCATTCAGAAAATTTCAGAATTGATGGCGAATCATTTCTCGATTCATGCATCGATTTATTGTCCCAGCCCTAATTTTCATGTGCAACAAATTCTTTATATCATGCAAAAATGGTTTTGGAATTGATGATGAAAACATTTACTTTTATTTAGTGCTGCATATTGTATGTTTTAGAAAAAATATTACTACACTGCATTCTAAAAAACTAAACAAAACAGGGGTGGAATATTTAGTTTTAGCTGAAAGTGCCATTGGAAAACCCATAAAACTAGAGCAATTCCATGCAAATGTCAACCTTGCCATGAAAAAAGTTGGTTTTCACCAAATTACAGAAACCGTTTTTAAGTTTTTTGTGTAAGCAATTATTTTAGAGTACTTTAGAAATGCTCAAAAATGTCTCTGTCAATGTTTTCAAACTATTATATTTGATTTACCAAAGTACCACAAATGGCAATTTCACATCCATAACGGAGAGGTGTCACATCCATAACGACACTTTTTCCTCATAAATGCAAAAATATAAAATAAAATAAAAACAATCATGTTTGTTCTATAGTGAGTGAACTCTTATCCTTTAGATTAGCATTATTTCTTTTGGTTTGTGCAGTTTAATTCACAGAATTTCTACAAAGTAAGTTGTATACTCTAAACTCACAGACTTTTTTGGTCACATCCATAACGCATGTTTATTTTCCTCATTTAAAGTACAAAACATGTTTACAGATAGATATTTTTTCTGATCCCATAACTCTGCGCTCAGTTGTTCTGGAAAATATAAACAGATGTTTCAATATATTGTTAACATATACTTTCTCTGTAAATTTATGTTTTGAGTTTTTACTGCAAATGTCACATATATAACGCTGGAATCGCTCACTAATGAAATTTCATTTCAAAGTCATCATCATGCTCTGTAAGCCATAAAATATAGGGGATTTCTGTCATTTTTCTGTCATGCAATCGACCTATTTCAATGTCACACGATCATGTTCTTCAGAGAATTCAGAGTAAAGCTTTTGCCTTCAGATGAGGAAGGCACAGGGTAACATTAATGTTGAAGTACTCAGAAAATACACTAACAAACAATACCAAATATTAAAGATAAAAGCCAAAATGATTAGCCCTCCTGTGCAATATTATTATTTTTTCATATATTTCTCAAGTAATATTTAAGACCGTATTGGAAGACCGCCTATACAGTACGCGTTTTGAGGCGTCTTCTTCTCATAAGGCAGAAAAGAACTTAAATTACACTTTCAGTTTTGACCGTAAAGATAAGATCAATACATCAATCGAATCTGTTAGGTGTCTAGTTTTTTTTTTGTGTACACTCACAATGACAACAAAAGTGTGTGCTTTTGCAAAATAAAAAAAAACAAACAGTGAAGGGATTCTTTCCTTTCTCTTGCCGCGAACTGTTTTTAGAAACGCATCAGTAAAATGCACTGAAACTCCATAAAAACAAAACACACCGTCATGAGACGTATATCTATAGAAAGCTTGAAGTGTCTACTTTTAAATGCAGCGAGTGCATGTTGAAAAGAAACATTGTTTGATAAACTATTCAGTATGAAACCAACACTATGTCTAGTTTCTCAGTCTGAGTTTATTAATTTTAATGTGACCATGCCCACAAGTCTACAGGAGCAAGGAATTGTTCATAGTATTTCCGATAATATTTTTTCTTCTGTTTCCAATGATCCAATATGCGTTACAAAATTACATCATGTTTTGCAATGTAAAAAGGCCCACTGCATATAAATATCAGGGGTGCCGCAACACTCCGTATAATATTGAACCGTTAAGACAATACGATCTCCATGGTTCAATACATATATGGATATTGAAAAGTAAAATGTGAGGTAATATTAGAGCGTGAGATCTGAGAAGAGAGAAGATCTGAACAGCTGAATGAAAGTGACGACCCACATATTAATGCCCAATCCCAATTCTACCCCTTAGCCCTTCCCCTTACCCCTCGCTTTGTGCGTTCACGTGAAGGGGTAGGCGCAAGACTAAAGAGAAGGGCTAGATACCCCTTCAAACTGAGATTTTTTAGGCCCACACTTGAAACCAAAGGGGTCAGAAAATTTCCCAGAATACACTAGCCACAACGGCAGTATAGCTGCACACGGAAGTTAGAAGATGCACAAATTAGTATTTTTTGTCATTATTATAAATTTTTACAACAAACAAACACATGTTTTAATATATTCATACCACGTTCATGTTTTACGGCTATGCTTTTTAAAAAAATGCTAAAATAAAAGCTGAATTTGGCGATCTATAATCTATAATAATAACTCCTGTACAGCAGTCCCACAACATTCTGACACTCGATGACACTGGAATCCCCTGTCAGAAAAGTCTAGTGGCTGAGAATGAGCTTTTTACAGTGTCTGCTATGATGTTAGTGTTATTTTCGTGTGTTTACATTGATGAATATGGCCACGGTGTAAATGCACAGTATAGTTACGATCTTATTGCCACATTATATCGTCATGATAACATGATATCAATGCCTTCAGTGATTTCCTGAAGATAAATACCAAAAAAATAAAGCAACTGGAATAACTATAGCAGTCGCGATCATCTGATCTCATATGAAGCAAGAGATCGCGATGACATATGATGACATGTGCAGGTGCTGTCCCAATTCTTAGGGGTAAAGTCCTTCCCCTTCATACTCTGTTTCAAGGGCCAAGGGGAAGGAGAAGGGGAAGGGGTACAAAACTAGAATTGGGCCCAAGTCTTGCTTCTCTATGGTAGGACTCAGTTATGACCAATAATTATGTCCATTAGTCCGACATGACAAGAATTAAATAAATTCTGCCTTAGAAAGTAAACATTGGAGAAATTGTGTTGTTTGTAACATTCCTATTGTGCTGTGAAACACCTTATTCCTGCTGTCTGTATTATTAATATTAATCAAACAGATAATGACATCACTCTGCTCTTGACTGAATAGTTGTATAGCTCAGTAATGCTTTATCTTTATTTGTTTGTGCTGGTAAGACCTGTCCTCAGGTCTTTACACTGGCTCCCAGTACATTCAGAATAGATTTTAAAGTATTATTACTTGTCTATAAATCAATAAATGGCCTAGGACCTCAATACATTACAGATATGCTCAATGAATACAAACCTAACAGATCACTCAGATCACATAGGATCATATAAACTAGAAACTCTAATGCCGAGTTCAGTCTGCACGGTTTTCAAAGTAGTCGTGTCACAGATATTTTTACACTGCATGACTATCTGGGCTAGCGTTTTGTCACTGCTTTGTTTAAACTGCAAGATGGATCGACGACAGGGGGTTTTACACAGTATGACTTTAACATAGGAAGAATCACCGACAACTTTGTCCAAACTACTTCTCACAACCAAAAACACGTCGTATATCTTTTGATATTAACTACATAATGAGAAAGAAGCCTTTAATGGGGTAGTAAATGTACATATTTGCTCACCTGGGTTTGAAGGGAATTAGTCATTTCTGCTCAACTTTTTTTTTTTTAAGCTGGTTGTGGTTTTGCTCAGACACGGGTGCTCCTGCCAAATTTTCTCTAGTTTTTCCTCCATTTCTAGGGTCCAAATAAACTAAAAATGAGCGCTTTTAACTGCTCCCCCAGCCTCCCGCTGGCCTGCAGGTAACCACACTAGTGGATGCTGCTCTCTCCTTGGCTGTAGGTGATCATCGATGTTATTTTCAGTCAAAACTCATTTCACACACCATGATTTGAATCGCCGACAGCTCCAGATATTTAGCACGCCAAATATCTGCAAAAAAAAAATTTAGCACGCCGGCGATTCTCTCAGATCACGTCTTTGATAGTTCACACTGTGTGATTGTCACTGGCGTGCACGAGCACCGATTTGCCTGTGATTTCAGGCATTTGTTGGCGATTTCTCAAAATCTGTCGGCGAGTCAAAATCGGGGTTAAAATCATGCAATCTGAACTCTGTCTAAATCCGCCTTCAGCTACTAACAGCGCCCCCTGCTGCTGGAATCAGCTTCCAGAAATGATCAGATGTGCTCCAACATGAGGCACATTCACACCAAGACTGAACACACATCTGTTTAGCTGTGCCTTTACTGAATGAGCACTGTGCTATGGCCCACAGATCACACTATTGTGTCTTTCTCTTCTTTTTTTTATTCCTTTAAATCCGGTTTTAACACATTTTAATCTGTTTTTAATCACCTTTAATGTTTGTTTTTATTCTCTTATACTTGTTTCTTTTATTCCTGTTTATGTTAAGCTCTTTGAATTGCCACTGTGTATGAAATGACCTATAGAAATAAACGTGCCTTGCCTTTTTTTCATTTATACAGTGAAGATTATATACATTACACAGAGCTATTTGATTATTTTCTGACTGAAAACTACTGTAACTTACATGTAAAACCTGTAAATCACTAATTACTGTAGAACTATATTTGCTGTATTGTCATTGTATTTTGGTTGTAGAGCTTTTTTCTTTGATTTGAATATTGCATCTTTTACTGAACATATAATTTACTGAACTGTACTGAAACCGAATGTAAGAATAGAGCTGATGTGTGTACCAGCGAGTCTCTTCATCCAGGCTCCCTCATCAATGCCAAGGTTGTTGAAGATGATCTTGAGGATGTTTCCCAGCAGTGTGTTCATGTGTTCAGAGGTCAGAGACGTGCAGCAGCTCTCGGCGCGCTCGGGGTTGCTCTCGGGTCCGTGTTCCCACCAGTGCGACATGTAACTGCACAGCATGGGCAGAACCACCTCCATCACATGAGGCATCTGTGTGTAGCGCATGCCCGACTCAGCCAGATCCATGATCTCCTCCAGCGCTCGCTCCAGAGACGGAACCAGCACACACACCTCGTCCACCTGAGCCGGCAGACCCAGAGCTGCACACAACACACACATCACATGACAGAACACACACACAACAAACCACAAAACATATACCACATACACACATTTTCCCCTTGTTATCCTATAATTGCTCCATGTTCATGCTAAACGATTGGCACTGACTGCAGAGTGAATGCAGAAATGGTGCCGTGAGGCTGGGGTTCAGGAGTGTGTCGCACCTGCTCTCTCTCGGGATCCTTTACAGTTGTATATGGAGTATGTGTTGTGCTTGTTCAGACTGGGTTCCAGGAAAGCCACAGGAAATGCGCTGGAGAATGCAGCTAAACACTCGCCGAGAGCTGGACGCTGCCTGAACACACACACACACACACACACATCATGAACCACAACTGCTCATATGTGAAATACACAGAAAACACACAATCATACTTTAATTAAAGGTAAAATCCTCGCAATTAACAAACTATTAACTATGACTTTTACCTCAATAAACTCATAATTTGCTGCATATTAATCGTCATTAAGTAGTTTAGTGTAGGGTATACAGTAGGATTAGGGACGTAAAATAAGATCATGCAGAAAATTACTATATACACTCACTGGCCACTTTATTAGGTACACGTCTAACTGCTTGTTGATGCAAATTTCTAATCAGCCAATCACATGGCAGCACCTCAATGCATTTACGTCAAGACGGTCAAGACGATCTGCTGGTGCCACTCCTGTCAGCTAAGAACAGGAAACTAAGGCTACAATTCACACAGGCTCACCAAAACTGGACAATAGAAGATTGGAGAAACGTTGCCTGGTCTGATGAGTCTCCATTTCTGCTGACACATTTGGATGGTCGGGTCAGAATTTGGCATCATTAACATGAAAGCATGGATCTATCCTGCCTTGCATCAGCGGTTCAGGCTGGTGGTGGTGGTGTAATGGTGTGGGGGAGATTTTCTTGGCACACTTTGGGTCCATTAGTACCAATTGAGCATCGTGTCAACGCCACAGCCTACCTGAGTATTCATACATGACAATGAGTTCACTGTACCCAAATGGCCTCCACGGTCACCAGATCTCAATCCAATAGAGCTCCTTTGGGATGTGGTGGAACGGGAGATTGGCATCATGGAGGTGCAGCCGACAAATCTGCAGCAACTGCGTGATGCTATCATGTCAATATATGGAGCAAAGTCTCTAAGGAATATTTCCAGTACCTTGTTGAATCTCTGCCATGAAGGATTAAGGCAGTTGTGAAGGCAAAAGGGGGTCCAACCCGGTACTAGTAAGGTGTACCTAATAAAGTGGCCAGTAAGTGTAAATACTAATAAACCAATATCTTAATAAAAGACATATAATAAGTAGGGCCACACCGAATCTGTGGAAGTTTTTTGCTATTTCTGTGCAGAGGTTTGCAAAAAATCAGCAGATTTATGCAGATTGATTTTGAGAGAATGGTAGCTAAAAACATAAATTTCTCATCATCATTTATGTTTTGATTATTGATCACTTTTAGATAATTATGGAGGTTACGCATCACTGAGAGAAATATGTTTGGCAACCTTATATTTTTGTAATTATTTTGTTGTGTTTAATTTAATATTTTTATGTATACTGTATGTGTATGCATGTATGCATGTGAATATACTGTATGTATACATGTATGGAATGGATGTATACAGCACAGCATATGTATATATGGTATGATCATTCATTCATTCATTCATTCATTTTCTTGTCGGCTTTGTCCCTTGCGGGGTCGCCACAGCGGAATGAACCGCCAACTTATCCAGCACGATTTTACGCAGCGGATGCCCTTCCAGCCGCAACCCATCTCTGGGAATTTCCACACACACTCATTCACACTCATACACTACGGACAATTTAGCTTACTCAATTCACCTGTACTGCATGTCTTTGGACTGTGGGGGAAACCGGAGCACCCGGAGGAAACCCACGCGAACCCAGGGAGAACATGCAAACTCCACACAGAAACGCCAACTGACCCAGCCCAGCCGAGGTTCGAACCTGCGACCCAGCGACGTTCTTGCTGTGAGGCAACAGCACTACCTACTGCGCCACTGGGTTGCCCTCTGGTATGATCATATATATATATATATTAGGGGTGTCAAAATTAATTGTTTCTTCGGTGCACCGCGATGCAGACGCGGACAATTCGGTATCAGTTCAGTAATAATCATAACCGGTTATTATGTACTGATGTCATTTATCTCCTATGCGCTATGTCGCGGTAGCTTACTATGGTGAGGGAGGCGAGCGCGAATGTTTACAATGCTTCGCCTACTTGACGCACAAACTGTGCACAATTTTACTGCGTGTGTGTTTTCTGGACACTCTTTCACTGACACTTACAGCAGAAGCCCCTATTACACTGTGATTGAGAGAATGAAAGTAAACTCCATTACTCTCTCTCTCTCTCTCTCTCTCTCTCTCTCGCTGTGGCCCATTTGACCTGCTGGCGTGACTTTTCCTCTCCTCTCGGCTGATACGGCGATACTTCTGGATGGAGGTCTGCATTCCCGTGGGTGTAAGGCGGGAGCCGCTGGACCAGACCAGATTTCTTGCGGCGCGGTAATAAATTTCCGAATAAAGCGCGGGAGCAGTCGGTAACTCTGGTGTAAGTTGAACAGGAGCGGGCGGTCTAACAATATCGCTCCCGAGCAAGCACGTGTGTGTGTGTGTGTGTGGGTGTGTGTGTGTGTGTGTGTGTGTGTGTGTGTGTGTGTGTGTGTGTGTGTTTATGTGTGTGAATGAGAGAGAGCGATGCTGTGTGTTGCTGTCTATGTTTGTGTGTGCGTGTATGTGTGTGAATGAGAGGGCGTGATGCTCTGTGTCGCTTGCTTGGTGCTGTGTGTCTATGTGTGTGTGTGTGTGTGTTTATACAGACAGCCCCAAATATAAAACTGTTTGGGGAAAGCATCGACAATGCACCGTGATGCACCGAGATATCGAATTGAACCGAATCGATGGCATGATAATCCTAACCGAACCGAACCGTGAGACCAGTGTAGGTTCACACCTCTAATATATATAGATATATACATATATACAACAGTTCTGTCTGGTTCTTGAATCTGATTGGTTGATAGCCGTGCAATCACCCCATTTTACTCCGCCCACATACAGCAACAAGCAGAGGACACTCTACAGTTTGACAAATATTGCTGCTGTTGGGCAACATAATCTGCTTTTGAGGCTAGTCAAGAATAGTTGTTTTAATCATTTATAATTTCTGAGAGACAGCGCGTCGGCGGCCACTAGCCTGTCATTGAGCAGACCAAAGACAGTTGGCGTTGTCAATCCACAAGATGGCAACAGAGACCGCTTAATAAGCCCTTAGAGGAGGAAATACAGCGTAAAATACTTTTTAAATTACAGCTGATCACATCATTATAAAACAGGTAAGTGACTTTCTAAGTCAATCTCTCTCTTTTGTATGTTGCAGTGCTGTATTTATACTATAGTAATTGTAGTGTATTGAGTGTGAGATGGGACTCATCTTAAAGTCTTAAAACTGGAGTTGGCCATCTGTTTCTAATGAGTCTCCTGTTTTCTTACTACAGACTAGTTCAGTGAACAGAAAGAAAGAAGAAATGTCTGCATATTTTTAACATTTTTCCTTATCGCAAACACAACAGTAATCTGCTAGTGTTTGTGTTGCTTTGGCTTGTTCAGGGTTAATTATTGTGATCTCCCGATTGCAGCAGAGAAATACTGGGAAATCTTTGTAGACTGATGGCATTTCATGCTGTTCAGCCTTATAATCTTAAAATGTCAGCAAAATCACGTTTTGTCATCACTCTAGACATTACGCTAGAGAATCATTCAAACACTAGGTCTAAAGTGATGTGTGTGAATGAGCAATGGTTTCTGCTGTTCTGACGTCAGCTGCAGATGTGAATGAATGGCAGAAGAAAGTAGCTCCTCATACAAAAGGATTTTGAGACTCTCCATGTTTGATTTTCTTTTTTAAACACACAATTATGCCATCGAACTGTTGTATAAATGCAATATCACACTCGTAGAAGTGCGATACGGCTGTATATCATGCATGGTGGGACACTAAGGCAGTTGGCCTGCGGCCTTGTGCTAACGCACACCTCCCACCAGTGCCGATATACAGAAACATCCCACTGCTACTCGTGTGATATTGCTCATATATATCTATATATATATCTATATATATATCTATATATATATATATATATATATATATATATATATATATATATATATATATATATATATATATATATATATATATACAGGGCTTGACATGTGGCTAGTAGATTTCCAACATTACTAGCCACTCGCCATTTTCACTAGCCACAATTTTGTTGTTGGGAAAATATATTTTATATGCATAAATATGACTTTGACATGCTAAAATTACTTGATTTAGATTTTGTGTTATGTCCATGCCTTCTCATTCATTTAACTTTTTGTGTGTTGGGTATGAGCAAATGGGCCATGGTTTCATAGTGTTGTATTACAATTAGTTTTCATTTCACATGACTTTTCAGAGCTCAAATTAAGGATTTACCAAATTTATCTTTGACCATACCAAACATAAATAATTATTATTTCGTATCCACAAATTTTAAATATGTCAAAACGAGCAAAATACAGCTGTATACTATTTATTTAACAAAACATTTCTTAAAAAAAACAAAAAAAAAATTGACATTTAAAAAATAACTGCTGTAGTGCATCTAAAACTATGCACAGTAATCTGTCCTGGCTAAAGGTCCCAGATCACCAGTTAACTATACATAAATGGGGAGTTAATCTCCCATTAAAGCAATGTTATTGTAAAAAATGATCAACCATATTACCAAAAACACCTGTAAGCTAAAGAAAGCAGGTGAAAAATATTCCGTGTGTGATAATGAAAGGATGATCACACACAAGGTTAACGCTAGGACAATTAATAATCTGATCAAATAATGGTTAGGCTAAAACGAAAGCAACCGGTGCTGCTTACCAAAAGACAAATCCGGAGCTTTTGAAAGCAGCAAAACTATGAGTGCAAGGGCATCACTTTTTGTCTAGTCTATTTGTAAGAGAACCGATCACACCAGTTGCGTTTCTAGGCACAGTTATTTCACGCAAGGAAACGGGAGCGCGCGCGCGTTTTAAACAGTCGCGCGCATCACATCACCTGTGCGCGCGAGTGATCATCCTCTCGTTCGGTATTCAGCTGCTTTCTTTTGCTCCCGCAAACATAATTAGTTTTGTCAGTCATGCTGCTTCTCGATTCTAAGATCACATTTGCACGCATATTGGGCCATCCTTATTGTCGAACCCTGCTTTTAAGAAAGCTACAATTTAAAAAGTATTTTCAACCAGCCAAAATGGCTAGTGGGAGTGACTGTCTAACCCGCCACAGGGGAAATCTACCCGCATTTGGCGGGTTGGCGGGTGATAATGTTAAGCCCTGTATATATATATATATATATACTTTTTTACACTGGATAAAAAAAATCCTAAAAAAAACTATAACACTTAAGTATAAAAAACATGAAATAAAAAATAATAACGTTTAATTAAGGTTTACAATGCAAATCTAATTAGATCCATTTGTTTGGTAAACAAAGCAAGTTTCTCATATAATATATCTACTAAAAGACAGAAAAGATGACTTGTATTGTAACTGTATTGTAAATAAATCCTAAATAAACATTTGCATTTTATTCATTACTTACAGTATTATAACAACTGAATAAATACATATTTACACACATTTACATAAGTAAAATAAAGAGACTCAATGATAGCCTAAAACATCTGCAGATTTCTCCGTGCACAGATTCTGTGTAGGCCTAGTAACAAGACACTAGCTAATAGTGAGAATTGGTAAAGTGTTAGCAAAGGCTCAGTATAGAAATGTAATCTTCATAAATCTGAAATAAACCTGATTAAATCTAATCACTCAGATGATGTATCTGTCTTGACTTACCTCTCAACATAAATACTTTTACTGGTTCCTAGTGAGTACAAATTGTTCAATATGCGGTAGCAGGAAACCTGGACATCGTCCACTGCAACGACAGAAAACATGAGATCTGAGACACGTCAGCACTCACTGACTACATTTACATGGACATCAGTAATGTAATAATTAGCCTTAATCTGAATAAGACAATAATATGATTAAGCTGTTTACATGAGTTGCTTTTTGAACGTTCCTTTCATGATCCTGTTTTACATGTTATAGTACATAGTTCGGTTAACGTCATTACGTCAGCATTCAATGCTAGTTCCTCCGGTGACAACAGTTTGTGTTCATCATGGCACCGTATATGATTTTGTGCATTTCGTTTTTAATTGCGACAATTTCAACTGTAGTTAATTTCTCACATTATGCATGCAAAGAGAAGACAATGGATACAAATTCTCAAGCAACAGGCCAGCTCCAGTGGTGGAAAGAGTACTGAAAAATCATACTTAAGTAAAAATACCAATACTTGCCTAAAAATGTAGTTCGAGTAAAAGTATCTGATGTAAATATTACTCAGTGTATGAGTAAAAAGTAGACCTTTCAAAAGTACTCAAGAGTAGTGAGTATTACACTGTTAAAAGCTGATGCATTTACATCTAATTTGTGGATGTGTGTAAACGTAGTATTCTGTAGTGCATTTTGTTATTACACAGCAAATAAAATTAGGTTAGATTTAGGTTGTGATGTCAGGTGACCAAAATTCAATGTCTAGTCAACATCTAACGTACTGTCTAACGTACAACGTTATTTAGCCAATAACAACATCAAATCATGTTGATTTTGGTTGATTTTAGGTTGTGTAAGAAAGTGACCAAAATCCAATGTCAAGGCAAAATCTTAAACCATCGTCATATTGACGTCAAATACTGACATTTATTTGTCAGGTATGACAACCAGAATCCAACATGACATCATAGTGGTAACGACACAACGTGAATCTGCAACATCATTAGACATTGATATTTGGTTGATTTCAGCTTGAGCATTGGATATTGACGTCGGCCTGACGTTGGGTTCTGATGTAAACTCAATTTTCATTTCCAAACAAAATGCAAAGTCCCCACGATGTTGGGTTCATGTCTTTTGCCTGCTGGGTGTTTAAGGCCATTTTGGTCATCATACAGTAAACATCTGTCATTTTCTCATTAAGTGACATGCTACTAAACAGTCTCTGGGTCAATGCGTGTAAAGATTTTGAACACTTTTAACATCTTCTTGGACACATTTAATGCTTCCAAACAGTGTTGCAATTATAAAAACCGCCCATGTCTTGAGGTAGTTCATTATGTGGCGATTTACCTTCTATGTGCGACAGGAATCACAGGACTGATTATTCTAATCCCTATAGCCAGGACAAAATAAAGTAGTGGAGTAAAAGTACAGATACTGCACTAAAACTGATACTTTCACGGGAAAGTGAAAGTACACATTTTTAATACTACTTAATTTAAATTCCTTAGAAAAACTACTCGGTGACAGTAATTTGAGTATTTGTAATTTGTTACTTTACACCACTGGCCAGCTTTGACATTTAATTGGCTAACTTTTCATACATGCCCCCGCAACAAATTAGATGAGAGCATAATCATCAGTTCCTGCTTGCACCAAAAACGTGCTCTCTTGCATGAATCCATTCTCATTTGTTTGTGGTCAAATGCCTGACAACTGCCGTGTGTGTGTCATGTCGCAAAATGTATTGAAAGTACTACAAAACGGTAAGTTTAAGGTGTTTACATGTCTGTACTGCACTTGAATAATGCCACTAATATAGGAACACTCCACATCTCTTAACTCCATTTTTGTTTAGTTTCATTAGACTTTAGTTGGATTAAAAAATGGCTGTTTATATGGTAGACTCTTAATCAGAGTATTTCTAAATCATATTAAAATCAGAGTATTGGTGTCCATGTAAACGTACTCATTGATCAGCTAATTCCCAGAGTGTGAGTGTGTGTGTGATGCAGACGTGCTCACGTATGAGATCTTCTCCAAAAAGGTTCTGTCCGATGTGTTCGAAGAGCGAGGAGAGCACCGGCAGCAGAGCCACGGTGGTGTAGTTGATGATCTGCGTGACTCCTTTGGGTTGACTGCGTGTGTGCGTGAACTGACCCTGGCGCAGGTTTTCCATCGTCTTCTCCAGATCCTCTGCTGCGTTATCAAAGAAAGCCCTGAGAGCCGCTTTGACGGAGTCCTGACCGGTCTTCATCACAGTCCTGCACACAAAGCCTTTTTGAGTGTTCATCTCATCAACATCTGTGCCCTTCATATTTCCTAACACTTTACAATAGGTTATATTAGAAAATGTGTTGAGTAACATGAACAAAAAATGAACAATACACTGATTACAGTATTTGTTCATGTTAGTTAACTATTTAAGGCTCAAGCTGTTTTTTACATGCATTTTTTATTTTTCTTTGCTATTTGGGCTTATTGGAACCTAAATAGAATAAAACCTAAGTATCATCTTTTGATATGATGTACTTTTAGAGAAAAATGATGTCCATATATGTGGACTCGTGGTCTGAATTTCCTTAAAACACAATAAAATCACCTTTGTGTAATAGAATGAAAAACTCTTTATTTCTGCCTTGAACACAGTAGTTTTTTTCCTGACTGTTTTTTAATGCATTAATAACACACATATTTTCTGAACATGTTTTGACTATCAGTTAAAACAACATTTTGTGCTCATTTTGGACAGTTAAAATAGTGTTTGGGACATTTCATATGCTGCAAAACAGTCGCCTGTACATGCCTGTAACAAAATATAAAATATAAAACATAAGAGCTAAAATGTGCTGTCCACGTATGTGGCCACTAAGCCCTAGGAAGTTAAGGTTAATTCATAAAATACAGTTGTTTGTTGCTAGTTCATGTTAACTCGGTGCATTAACTAATGTTAACAAGCATGAATTTAGATGTTAATAATGAATTTGTAAATGTTGAATTATCATTAATAAATGCTGTGCAAGTATTGTTCATGTTAGTAAATACATTAACTAATGAAACACTTATTGTAAAGTGTGACCATATATTTCTATAATCTCTAGACGTGTCATGATAAATCATTTCTGTTGTGTGATTGGAAACAGAAATCAGATAAATTATTGCGACAATGCATTGAAAAATAAACTAACCGTATCAATAGGCGAGAAACAATGACTAAAACTATATACAGTATATTGAAAAATGGAAACTAAAATTTAAAGCAACAAACAAAAATACCTGATATTCCATACTTGGACAACAAAAAATATAAAAATCTCCCTGATTTTGTCTGGAATGCACCTTTTAAAATTCCATGATATTCCAGAAATTTCATGACCAGTGGGAATTTATTTCCCAGCCACTGATTATATACTGATTATATAATCGAATAATAATGCAAATAGGCATTAGGACAAATACTTCTCATTCTTAAGATTATTTAAATGTCCTAATATAAACTTTGACACTGGTAATTTAAGATAAAATTTAGGAGTTCACTCAAAAAATAAAAATGACTCACTATTTACTCAAATGATCAGATGTATTTATTCAATTTTTGGAAATTGAGATTGATGCATTATCTGAAAGCTGAATAAATTACTTTTGCATTGATACATATTTTTTACAAATATTTGAAAATCTGAAATCTGGGGGTGCAAAAAAAAAATGTAAATACTGAGAAGCTAATCTTTCAAGAGTTCACACTTAGCTGATTATTGATTATAAAGCGTATTTGGCATGCTGTCCCGGGAGAGAGCTCTAAGCTTACGAGATCCTTGAGCCCTGGGCTCCCTCCCGTTTGCAGGGCGAGAGGGGAGTTTGAGCTCAGGTAGATCTCGATGAACTCCCCCTACTTATTTCTGGCTAATAACAGATATAGGATGGCTGAGGAGATGTGTATTCGCTAAAAGCTTGGCTATAGTATCAATTTAGGCCCAGTTTCACAAACAGCGCTTAGATTAAGCCAGGACTAGGCCTTAGATAAGTTAGGCTATTTAAGCTACATTTATAAAATGGCCTAAGAAAAATTTATTACTGGTGTGCACCTGGAGACAAAAAAAATGAAACTGATGTATTTTAAAACATCTCACTGCAAGTTATTCTGAGTTAAGACAGCTCAAACATGCAATTTAATCTTGACTAGCCTTAAACTTTGCTTGTGAAACCGGGGGTTAGTGTGTTAAATTTACTTAGGTTGCGTGTTTTTGGGCTGTGGGAGGAAACCGGAGAACCCGGGGAAAAGGAAGAACGAGCAAACTCCACACCGAAATGTCATCTGGTTTAGTAGGGACTTTAACCAGAGACATTCTTGCTGTGAGGCAACAGTGCTAATTAGTAGTTGGGGTGGGGGTGGTGTTCTTGAAAACAAAGATATTGAGATAAGAAAAACTCGTGAGCCGATGCGGGACCAGCATCAAGTAATCTTAACTGAAAAATAAATAGAGGGTGGGAAATAGAGTAGATTTGATGAGAAACTGAAGTATGAGGTGACGTAAATAAATTGTTGATCCATTTTGACCGAAAGTGCAAGATTTGGATGTTTTTTCTGTATCAGTTTTATATTTTCTAAATGCAAATTTTGTCACTATTTTGGAGCACATTAGCTTATAGATATTCTTAAAACTAACAGACTAAAACTAACATCTAAATGTTTTTATTTCAATTAAAAATGTGCAAAATATCTTCAACATGATCTTTACTTAATATTCAAATGACTTTTGTCATACAAGAAAAATAGATCATTTTGACCCATACAATGTACTTTTTGCTATTGCAAAGAATATACCTGTGCAGCACAAGGTTTATGCACCAGGATCACATATATTAATGATTGTGACAGGTCTGATAACCCCATCTAACAGTAGTGAATGTGACTGACCTGGCATCCAGCGTCTGTCCCAGGATGTGCAGGCAGTTGACGATGGACGTGGCATCATTTCCTGACAAAAACACAGCGGCGCTCATCTCACACACACTGATCATCCAAACACACATGCTTTTCACACTCTCTAGCAGCACCTAACTTTAGCCCAAACAGCTTAAAGAGCCAGGCATGAGATGTGTGTTATCAGAGAACAGCACACACTGAACTCATCAAATAGCATCAGATCCTCTCGGACAGAGATTCAGACTGATTTTTATCACATTTCTGCCTGTTTGAGCTCAGATAAACAGCTTCAACAGAAAAGACTCCAATCTCTAAACTAGAAAAGAGTAATTATGTCTTTTTCATGTCTTACAGTTGCCCGTTCATATCTTGAACATCATGCAATATTTATTTTATCATCAAATCTTAAACATCCATTTTTTTTACAACATGCATGTTTTTCTGGTTCTGTCACTGAAATAGTTGGTAGCAGTTGCATTTCTGATTCATTTCTTACAATTAAAAGCATTCTTCTCAAAGTTATCATCTCATACTTGTGAGTTTTTATCTTGTAATTCTAAATAAACATGAAATAATATGAATTGTGACATAAATAGTCACATTTAAATATAAAATGCCTCAAAACACACACATCAAACCACAAAACACACGTTTCTCTTACCAAACAATGAGATCCGGTGTCGCACCAGCACACCCAGCTTACAGAACAGGCTGAGAGTCACGAGAACGGGGAATAAGAAACAATGAATAATAAATACATTTGATAAATCTATCAGACTAAAGCAGCTTCAGAGATTTACCTGGTCACCATCTCCTTCTCTTTATTGGAGGCGTGGCCGCCGCTGCTGATTGGTCGGACAGCAGTGGACAGGAAGTAGAGCCGGTGGTTTTTGAAGTACTGATCCACTAGTGGCAAAACAACCTGGAAATGAGTGAAACAACCATTCTATCAATGCAAAGAAATCAGGGATCCCACTTTAGGACAAATGTCAAATTCCCTGACTAAAAAGCTGAATTCCCATGACATCCAATGTACGTAAAAACAGGCTTATGCATTATTAATATACCAATTCTGAAAGTGGAATAAATAAGCTTTCATTGATGTATACGCTGTAGGACAACATTTAGATGGATATTATCTATAGGAAGCTTTACAATATTATATTTGTGCATATATATTAGATTAGATTGCAGCCAAATCTGGAGATAATACATTTATATTTACAAATAATACATTTATATTACAAATTTATATTTATAGAAAATAATTAAATACAATAATTAAAAAAACAAAAATAAAAAAATATACATAAAATGTTGTTGAAATTTTGTATTTATAATTTGTTTTTGCAATATTTCACTTGAATTTAAATGTATTATCTTTCTATTTCTAAAGATGTTCGGTGACTGAAATATTATTTAATAAATATATCCATTTAATTAAGCTGTTTTGTTTAAATACATTAAAATACAGGCAGTGCAGAATTATTAGGCAAATGAGTATTTTGACCACATCATCCTCTTTATGCGTGTTGTCTTACTCCAAGCTGTATAGGCTCGAAAGCCTACTACCAATGAAGCATATTAGGTGATGTGCATCTCTGTAATGAGAAGGGGTGTGGTCTAATGACAGGCTTTTGAGTGTCCTTGCAAAGAAAGGTGGCTATATTGGTCACTGATTTGTTTTTGTTTTGTTTTTGAATGTCAGAAATGTATATTTGTGAATGTTGAGATGTTATATTGGTTTCACTGGTGAAAATAAATCATTGAAATGGGTATATATTTGTTTTTTGTTAAGTTGCCTAATAATTCTGCACAGTAATAGTCACCTGCACACACAGATATCCTCCTAAAATAGCTCAAACTAAAAACAAACTACAAACTACTTCCAAAAATATTTAGCTTTGATATTAATGAGTTTTTTGGGTTCATTGAGAACATGGTTGTTGTTCAATAATAAAATTAATCCTCAAAAATACAACTTGCCTAATAATACTGCTCTCCCTGTATATGACCTATATTCACTGAGAAATGGATAAAAATATTCATTTTCAAAAGGAGGTGTATTAATTTATGCTGAGCACGGTGTATATTAATAAATACAAATCTATAAAAACCAAATATAAAATAATATAAAAATTTAAAGCAACAAACAAAAATCCCTGATATTACATGGCTTGAAAAATAAAATATACAAATTCCCTGACTTTATCTGGAATAAACTTTTAAAATTCTATATTGCAGAAATCCCATGACCCAAGGGAATTAATAATCAAACTGAAATGAAGTACATGAGAGTGAATCAGACCTTCCCGAAGAACTTGACCTGCTGCTCATGAGGGATTTTCTCTCCTTTTGGTCGTATTCCTGCATCTGAAATAAAGATGAGCAGCTCATGTCATGATGATGATGATTACACAAAGATGGACTAAGACATTAAAGTGAGTCTCACCAAACTCTAGCATGTGTCCATGAGCTTCATCCACATACGTGATCAGCTGCTGTAGAAAAGTGTAGGCGAAGCGTTTCTCTATGGACGGAGTGTCCAGATCCTGTTCTTTCATAGCCCTAATTGCAACAATCATACACATACACACTTATCATTATACAGCAATATTTTAAGATTTCACAGGACTTTTATCAAATAAATGCAGCCTGGGTAAAGACAAGATCTCCAGATTAAACAGGGTAACCCCGGGATTTTCCAAATGAAATTCAAGGCTTTTTAAGATCTTTTTAATACCATTTCAAATTAAATTCAATGCCAACTTCACACCCATTCCGACAAAAACATAATGGGAAAATGTCAAATCTGTATAAATTTCGAAACCTAGAAAATAATTATGTACAAGTGGGTTACTTGAATTAAATAAAACATTTTATTTCAAATATCAGTTATATTTAATGCATACGCAACAGCGTGGTCTTCCACCCAGTAGCGAATATGAAGGTCCAACTGCTTACTTTTCGTCATCTTATTGAGACTCTCGTCAAACATGACCACAAACCTGTTGGCCTTATTGACCTGGTCAGTCAGTTCTTTGGTAATAAAAAGAGCCAATCCAAATTTAGTAATAGATGCAGTTTTGTTGCTTCCACACAAAAATGAAGCTGCAACCTCAGAGTCAGGAAATATGGTTTTGAAAACCTCTATAATGTTCTCATTCAATGAATGTAAGAGTGGTGCTCAGAGACTGTTTTAAGGACTCACATCACCTCTGCCTGCGAAGTTAGTATTGAGCCACAGTAAGATAGGATGTTCTTTGGCTGTAGTGGCAATGCTTCTAATGTAGAAATTTCTTAATTACTGATAGCCAAAGCTGTTTCAGTAACCGAAGAGGCGCTGACGAGCAGAACTACACGCGGTGTGTTTGGCACCCCTCATATGGTAGTCCAGGAGTCGTAACACCCATCGTCGCTGGCTTAAAAGATTTCTGGCACCAACAGCAGTAGGCACCAAGGTCATTTCCTGGCACAGGCTTGACCCAAAAGTAATACGGATTTCTTGGCCACAGCGGATTAAACCGCCACTTTCCCATTTTAGCCGTGAAACAAGGCTAGCGAGTATCTTGTTCTGTACCTCACTTGCAGTGTTGTCAGATTGGAAATGTGAAAGTATCGTACCAGAACCTCAAAATTATCGTATTTGGAGGAAAATTATCGTTCAAGAGTCAAACGGAGAGTATACAGCTATTATCTAGACAAATGGAGTTGACACAGTGTGCAAATTACCACAATAATACGTAAAGCAATTAAAGAAAATAAAAGAACATAGGCGTACCTTAGTGGGAAGGTCGGAGTCACTGTCATTGAAAACCTGCGTGTGTTGCCAGATGTTGAGGAATTCATTTTGCGGTACAAATATGATATAGAGGTAAAGTTGGTTTTATATTCGCACATTCGGACTTTCCCTTTAATAATATAATTTCATAAAAGTATTATTTGCAAACTCTAAATAGCAAAATCATATTAGCAGCCAATGACTATCAAAGTCCAACATTGTTCACAGTCAAATAAACAGTGTTCATGTTGTTTTCAAGTCATACTTGCATGCTAATTTCGATCGAATATTCAAAGTAACATGGTAAACAATATAGAGACTTCTAAATGAACGAATGTGCGAATATAAAACCAACTTTACCTCTATAAATATGACGCCTACATGGAGCGCAACATAGTGCTGGTTGGCTTGAAAGCAGTGCACCCTCCCGAATTTGTAACAGTCTGAGGGTGTGCACGAGCCCATCCAGAGGATCTGTAATGAGCCGATCTCGTGGCTTTGTTTTGATGAGATTAACTTTGGAAAAACACGTTTGCATGATGCATTTGAATGGGGGAAAATCGAGAACATACAGGGCAAACTCTCCTGTACTTCTCACCTTCCTTTTCAGAACTACTTTTTAAAACTTGACCGACCTCAACCTGAAAACGACTGACTGAACCACGGCCGCGCGCAGCAGGAATGTTAACTCGTGAGAGAGAGCTATTCTCCACATTGATTGACTGAGAAGATGTAACGTAAGATGAGATAGAAACTACAGTCATGGGATAGAAAACGTGTCTAACTCCACCTTCTCCTCACAGACATCAGACACAAGATGCAGCTGTCAATAAGTATAGAAGCCCTAAGATTACAATGAAACTCATTTTAAATGCCATAAAATTCAGAAATTATCGTACATTATAGGATTTTTTACATTATTGATCGTACATCGTACGGAGGTCGAAATTATCGTACAAATACGATAATTATCGTACGTCTGGCAACACTGCTCACTTGCCTAGTAACCACAATAACGGGTGCGCACGATTTCGCGCTTTCTGCTATGACGTGGAGCGCGAGGTGCCCTCAACATTACGCTGCATGAATTTTTAACTAGCCTATATTAGTAACTGTTCATTTTGTTACGGTATGAACTTAATCCTAGGAAAGGCAAAAATAAATAAATAAAATAAGACCTTTGTAACAAAATCCAAGACTTTGTATACCAAATTCAAGAATATTAAGGCCTTAATTTGAGATTATCAAATTTAAGCCTGATTCAATGCTTTTAAGACCCCGTGGGTACTCTGTTAAAACAAGTATGCACATTAGCTTTGTTTTTAAAGAATTCACTCGACATAAAATGTCTAAATGCTTATTAATGAGAAATCAGTCCCTCCTGCATTTTGCAGGATATTTATATATATATATACGCAGCATTTTCTGAAAACCTATGGCATTATTTACTTAAAAGAGCCACTAGGAGAACAACAATGGTTAATTTACCTCTGATTTTTTTGTGTGGCTGTGAAGTGTTCCTCTCCCACTTGATAGCTCCAACATTATATTTAGATTTTCTCTCATCTACTTTTTAACACCCAGTTTGTGACGTTGTCAACAAAAGCTATGGCATTATTTACTTCAATTCTGCTGTTTGTCTCACAGCAAAACATGTCAATTTTTTTTAAATCTCAAATACCATGGCAAAATCCTGAAGGGACTGAGAAATGATGTGGATAATTGTAAAACACACCTTGAGACGCTGTATCCGTTGATCTGAAAGAACTTGAGGATGTCTTGTGCTTTCTCTCTATCTTTGGATTTCTCTTTGGCAGTTAAAGTGTCATAAGGAACCAGCAATGGATGACTTCCTCCTCCTGACAAACCAAACACAATATAAAGCAGAGCACCACACACACACACACACACACGTTTGTTTTTGTGAAAAGTGGGTACATTACATAGGCTTCCATTCATTTTATACAGATCAAACCGTATATTATATTGCCCTCACCCCACCCTACCCCTAAACCCAACCATCACAGGAGACAGTGTACAGCTTTACTCCCTGAAAAAACTCATCCTGTGTGATTTAGAAGCTTTTTGAGAAGTGAGGACGTCACCAATGTCCTTGTATTTCACCTCCTTTTTGTAATACCTGTGTCATACCCATGTCATTATACAGATTTGTGTCCTGATCTGTCACAAAAACACGTACACACACACACTCTCTCTCTCTCTCTCTCTCTCTCTCTCTCTCTCTCTCTCTCTCTCTCTCTCTCTCTCTCTCTCTCTCTCTCTCTCTCTCTCCTCTCTCTCTCTCTCTCTCTCTCTCTCTCTCTCTCTCTCTCTCTCTCTCTCTCTCTCTCTCTCTCTCTCTCTCTCTCTCTCTCATAATGTATCCAATCCTGCAGTGCCATCTCTTGGCTACACTAGATTCAAGTGTTCAGAAGTCACACAGTTGAAGTCAGAATTATTAGTCCCCCTGAATTATTATTATTATTATTATTATTATTATTATTATCCCCCCCCCCCCCCCCCCGTTTATTTTATTCCCCAATTTCTGTTTAATGGAGAGCAGATATTTCCAACACATTTCTAAACATAATAGTTTTAATAACTCATCTCTAATAACTGATTTATTTTATCTTTGTCATGATGACAGTAAATAATATTAGACTAGATATTCTTCAAGACACTTCTACAGTATACAGCTTAAAGTGACATTTAAAGGCTTAACTAGGTTAATTAGGTTAACTAAGCAGGTTAGGGTAATTAGGCAAGTTATTGTATAACGATGGTTTGTTCTGTAGACTATCAGTGAAAAATATAGCTTAAAGTGGCTAATAATATTGACCTTAAAATAGATTAAAAAAAATTAAAAACTGCTTTTATTCTAGCCGAAATAAAACAAATAAGACTTTCTCCAGAAGAAAAAAATATTATCAGACATACTGTGAAAATTTCCTTATTCTGTTAAACATCATTTGGGAAATATTTAAAAAAGAAAAAAAATGGGGGGGGGGGGGGGGGGTAATAATTCTGATTGACATACAGTACATACATACATAACACATGAGTCATACTCAAACTATTTTTCTGAGGTGTACAACATGCAGTATTTGATACTTGTACATAGTATTATTCGTATATTCCCACTTTAAGCCAAATATAAAGACTTTTCTCTGAATAAAAAAACAGAATTTCCATGACCAATAATGAATGGAAAACAGGTTGCTGTTGTGCTTTGCATGATATAACAATGGTTTAATCTTTCAGGAGTCAATGGCAACTATTAGAACAACAATAAAAAATTTACCTCAGGTTTTAGAAATAACCTGAGGTACTTATTGTTTCTTACTGCTCCTAAAATTTATATTATCTTGGCATAGCCTTAATTAACAGGTACACTATTTTACTGTACACTGAAAATAATTATGTCTGCAAAATTGTTGCAAACTATTTACATTTGTTGAACTTAAATAAACAAAATAAATTTAGTAATGTTCAACTTAATTTGTTTGTTTCACAATTTAAAACTCTCGCAATTCAAAACTAGATTAATGATCTATCTTTTTAGCAAAGCATACACTCAGTGCATCACTTAGCAGTATGATGCATGAATGTGCTCCACGCATCTCGTTTATATACACTATGAACAGCAGCTATGCTAATTATTCTCTTTATTCTCTATTTCCACCTGGGGGTACTCATCCCGAGGCCCTCAGACTATGCAGCGCCACTGATGCGATCCAAGACCAGCGACGAGATGATCCCAAGGTTTCCATAATCCTGGACCAGGCCGTATCCTGAGCAGCTGCTTTGGTGGTCATGGACGAGTGGAGAGAATGAGACTGATTCCTGTGACGCTCCAAGGACAGCCGACTCTTCGCTGACGTCCAGCATTCTCCAGCCTCCGGCGCCTAGACTGCAGGTCTGCACAAGACATTTGGCCAGAGGAGAAATGGTCGTGCCCAACTGAGCCAGGTTTCTCTCGAGGTTTTTTTAAATCTTCACTTTCGCCAATTAGTGAAGTTTTTTCCTCGCCGCTGTCGCCACTGGCTTGCATGGTTCGGGATCTGTAGAGCTGCGCATCGATGGATTTGCTCTTCAGTGTTTGGACTCTCAGTAGTGAATATTAACCCACACTGAACTGAGCTAAACTGAACTGAACTTAATCTCTGAAAACTGAACTGACACTGTTTCAGTTCACTATAATCTTCCATGTGAAGCTGCTTTGACACAATCTACATTGTATAAGCGCTATACAAATAAAAGTGAATTGAATTGAAAAAAAAGTTTAAATTCAGCCCAAAAAATTGTTCACAACAACTTAACTTAAAAGAATTGAGTAAATCCAATGAATCATCTTTGAATAATTTTTTTCAGTGTATTTGACTGCAGTGACTGGCATTTGATCAGGATGAAAGGAATAAAACAGAGCTGAAAAATAGCCTAATTACAACAACAGACAAAACAACAGAAGAAAATACCTTTTGATAAATGGAAATTATAAAATTTAAAGCCATAAATCTCTGATATTCCATCACTTGGGCAAAAAAAAAAATTAAAATAATAATTCCCTGACTTTCAATTTCATTCATTCATTTTCCATCAACTTTGTCACTTTATTTATTAGGGCTTGCCACCGCAGAAGGTACCGCCAATTACTCTGGCATATGTTTTATGCAGCGGATCCCCTTTCAGCTGCAACCCAGTACTGGGAAACACAGATACACACTCATTCTCACACACACACACACAGTACAGTACAGCCAATTTAGTTGATCAATTCCCCTATAGCGCATGTGTTTGGACTGTGGGGGAAACCGGAGCACCCGGAGGAAACTCACACCAACACGGGGAGAACATGCAAACTCCACACAGAAACGCCAACTGACCTAGCTGAGGCTCGAACCAGCGACCTTCTTGCTGTGAGGCCACAGTGCTACCCACTGAACCACAGTGTCACTCGACTTTCAATTTATGTATTAGACCTTTTAAAATTGCATCATATTCCAGAAATGTTCTTTTTTAAAGCACAGACCTTTGGATTCCAGCTCCAGCTTTTTCTTCTGAGCCCAAATGTTGTGATAGTTCTCGGCCAGCAGCTCCGCCATCGACTGAAACACACAAATCATGTTTAAAAGAGAAAAACAAGGCACGTTGATGTTCAGTGTGTGAAGCGTTCACTCACGTGCAGGTCTCTGGACAGCGTGACGTTGCTCATGTCTACAGGCCGCGGGCTGAACCCATGAGCTCCCTCTATGGAGCGCTGCAGGACACACACGGTCAGAGGTCACATACACTGACTCTCACATCAAATCTGAGCACCAGTAATGAATGATATCTGATGGATTATACTGTATGTGACACTGAAAACTGGAGAAACTATGCTTAACATCACTGTGATGAATGACATTTTAAAATAAGCAGCAGGTAAAGTAAGTATTGAACACGTCATGATTTTACCTGGTGCATATACTTATAAAAGAGCTGCCGACATGAAATTGACCCCTTATTTTAGTAAAAAAAAAATGTAATAAAAAAAATAATCCAAACCACAAATAAATCAAAACAATGAAAATTATTTAAATATGTTGTGTGTGATAGCATTGGAATGACACAAGGAAAAAGCACTGAACTACTGAAATGTACACTGACTTTATACAACTGCTCGTTAACGCAAATTTCTAATCAGCCAATCACATGGCAGCAACTCAATGCATTTAGGCATGTATGTAGACATGGTCAAGACGATCTGCTGCAGTTCAAAGCGAGCATCAGAATGGGGAAGAAAGGGGATTTAAGTGACTTTGAACGTGGCATGCTTGTTGGTGCCAGACGGGCTGGTCTGAGTATTTCAGAAACTGCTGATCTACTGGGATTTTCACGCACAACCATCTCTAGGGTTTACAGAGAATGGTCCGACAAAGAGGAAATATCCAGTGAGCGGCAGTTCTGTGGGCGCAAATGCCTTGTTGATGCCAGAGGTCAGAGGAGAATGGCCAGACTGGTTCCAGCTGATAGAAAGGCAACAGTAACTCAAATAAGCACTCGTTACAACCGAGGTCTGCAGAAGAGCATCTCTGAACACACAACACGTCCAACCTTGAGGCGGATGGGCTACAGCAGCAGAAGACCACACCGGGTGCAACTCCTGTCAGCTAAGAACAGGAAACTGAGGCTACAATTCACACAGGCTCACCAAAACTGGACAAGAGAAGATTGGAGAAACATTGCCTGGTCTGATGAGTCTCCATTTCTGCTGCCACATTCGGATGGTCGGGTCAGAATTTGGTGACAATAACATGAAAGCATGGATACATCCTGCCTTGTATCAGCGATTCAGGCTGGTGGTGGTGGTGTAATGGTGTGGGGTAGATTTTCTTGGCACACTTCGGGTTCATTAGTACCAATTGAGCATCGTGTCAACGCCACAGCCTACCTGAGTATTGTTGCTGACCATGTCCATCCCTTTATGACCACAGTGTCTCCATCTTCTGAAGGCTACTTCCAGCAGGATAACGCACCATGTAATAAAGCGCCAATCATCTCAGACTGGTGTCTTGAACATGACAATGAGTTAATTGTACTCAAATGGCCTCCACAGTCACCAGAGCTCAATCAAATAGAGCACCTTTGGGATGTGGTGGAATGGGAGATTGGCATCATGGATGTGCAGCCGACTAATCTGCAGCAACTGCGTGATGCTATCATGTCAATATGGAGCAAAATCTCTGAGGAATATTTCCAGTACCTTGTTGAATCTCTGCCATGAAGGATTAAGGCAGATCTGAAGGCAAAAGGGGGTCCAACCTGGTACTAGTAAGGTGTACCTAATAAAGTGGCCAGTGAATTTATTTATTATTTTGTATTTGTATAAAAGGCTGCTTTTGACAGGTAATGACAAGATGCTCAAGATGCTTCTCATGTGGAGAATGAAGCCGCATGTATTGCTCAGGTATGATTTTTCACTTCAACAGAGTGTAAAAATCTTGACAGTTCTGTGGGTCTCGTCTATCAAATCTGATCTTTAGCTCTTATTTTCTCTATGATTCAGGTCAATGGATGGGCTTAGCCATTCTGGCAGCTTAATTTTTCTTTTCTGAAAACATTTGAGAGTTTATTTGGCTGTGTTTGTGATCATTGTCTTGCTGAAATGTCCTCATGGGTTCAGCTTCATAGTTTGTTAATGAACTGTATGTGCATTTACACTGAGGAGGAGCAGATTTGGTTTTTTAGTCACTGAGAGATTTCAGATGCTGTCCGGGCTTTCCATGCCTTTTTACACCTCCCTTTATTCATGTGTTCTATACGTTTTCCCAGTGTCATTTCACTTTATTACACATAATTTCTAAACTAATTACTTTTGCTTTCTTTGTGTGGATGGATTACTTAGATTACTTAAGTTATTACCGACATCTGAATTGAATTGAAAGCTTTATTGTCATCATATACAAGATACAATGACATTGCAGAGCTTCTGCTTAAAGATGCTTAACTAAAAATAACCCATGTAAGACAAAGAAACTAATAAGCTTATACATGCATACATGTACCTGTACAAATAAACGTACATAAATCCATACTACATACACATTCATACATATACAATCTTATAAGAGAAACCTAAAATTAGTTAACATATTTTTACACTTGGTTGAGAGAATAAAAAGAAGAAATATTGCACAAGTATAACACTAGAGCAGGGATGGGCAAACTTGATCCTGGAGGGTCGGTGTGCCTGCAGACTTTTGCTCCAACCCTAATCAAACACACCTGCCTGCAGCTTCCCTGCTGAAAAATCCAGCTTAAACCAGCCTAGGCTGGTTGGCTGGTTTTAGCTGGTCGACCAGCCTTGTTTTAGAGGGGTTTTGGCCATTTCCAGGCTGGTTTCCAGCCATTTCCAGCCTGGTCTTAGCTGGTCAGGCTGGAAAATGACCAGCTAAATCCAGCTAAAACCAGCTTGACCAGCCTGGTTTAAGCTGGACATAGCTGGTTTTGGCTGGGCTCCCAACCTGGCTAGGCTGGTCAAGCTGGTTTTAGCTGGTCATCTCCCAGCCTCACCAGCTAAGACCAGGCAGGAAATGGCTGGAAACCAGCCTGGAAATGGCCAAAACCCCTCTAAAACCAGCCTGGTCGACCAGCTAAAACCAGCCAACCAGCCTAGGCTGGTTTAAGCTGTTTTTTTCACTAGGGTTTCTAGTGATCTTGAAGACACTGATTAGTGTGTTCAGGTGTGTTTGACTAGTGTTGGAGCAAAAGTCTGCAGGGACACCAGCCCTCCAGGATCAAGTTTGCCCATCCCCGCACTAAAATGTAGCACCGATGATACTACATTGCACAGAGTAAGATGAAAGGAGGGTCGGTGTATGTGACTGGTCAATGCATGTATGTTCAATGTGATTATTGCTTTGGGAAAGACGCTGTTTTTGAGTCTGTTTATCCGTGCACCTAGTCAACAGCACCTTTAGAAATATTTTACATCAATACTTATTATACCTGCTGTATTTACAAAGAAAACAACAGGTACATGTTCCTAATGCAGATGTGTGCTTCTGACCTGACTGGACAGTGAGATCCGGCGTGTACGGTTGTGAAGAGTCGACGCATCACTCTCTCTCATCCGCTCAATGCTCCAACCCCACGACAGCATCGTCTTCAGACTCTCTCTGATTGGCCAACGGTAAACCTCTTTATCCTGGAGCATAGAAGCATGCTGTGAAATGTTCTCACACATGGGCTGTAAATGTTGATATTTTCTTAACTGACTCAGTGATCATTACCTTCTCAGACAGACATTTGTAAGGCTTAAGCAGTGGATGAACTTTTGATGATTCACACATCTGCTCTCCATGAACCCAGCCGATGGCAAACTACACACATACACACAGATCCAACAAATCTAATAACTCATTCAAAACAAAAACTCAGGCTTGCAGCAGCATCACTATGCCACTAACATATCATGTTTTGTCAAGATGCAACTTAAAAAGTCTTGTTTTAAGACTTCTGATTCAGCTCATTTCATTAAATAACTCATTTATTCAATATAAAATTAAAGTTGTCCTGGCAATCTATATCATTGCAATAAAAAATACAATTAGGAGAAAGAGTTTCTACTCAGAAATGGCTAGTTAATTTCACAAACAATCACTAAAGAAACTGTATTACAAAGTATCACACTGAATTAAATGGGATGTTGAAAAAAAACTTAATAATATTTTGTTGTAAAACATAGCATAACTCACTGAAAACCCTAATGTTGTCTTTACTTAAACGATTAAGTAAAGTTGACTAAACATAGCTCAGAATTTAATATTTTGGTCATATCACTTAAAAAAATGAGTTATTTTAACTTATGTACCATGAAAATGCATAAACTTAAGATTTTAAGTGTAGTGAGCTCAAAATCATAATTAATCCTTTGAAAAAAATAAAGGTCATTTACACAAATGTAGTCTTGACTGTAAAATTCTAAAACGGGCAACCTTTTAAGTACAAGGTCTTTTTTAAATCAGAAAACAATAGTCTTCAGGTATAATTATTCATCATAATGTGAATAAATGGCTGCTTATTTTTTGTTTTTCATAGTATATTATTACACACACGCATCCACACACATGCATATATATATATATATATATATATATATATATATATATATATATATATATATATATATATATATATATATATATATATATATATATATATATATATATGCATGTGTGTGGATGCGTGTGTGTAATTTTCACAGTATGTCTGATAATATTTTTTCTTCTGGAGAAAGTCTTGTTTGTTTTATTTCGACTAGAATAAAAGCAGTTTTGAATTTTTTAATAACCATTTTAAGGTCAATATTATTAGCCCCTTTAAGCTACATTTTTTTCCGATAGTCTACAGAACAAACCATCATTATACAATAACTTGCCTAATTACCCTAACTTGCCTAGTTAACCTAATTAACCTAGTTAAGCCTTTAAATGTCACTTTAAGCTGTATAGAAATGTCTTGAAAAATATCTAGTCAAATATTATTTACTGTCATCATGTTAGTACTAAGTTTAGTGAACTGAACAATTTAAGTATAGTCTACAAAACCGGCAAGTTAAATAAACCTAAATATGCAAGTTTTGGGAGACTCCAATTAAATTGAGGCAACGAGTTTACTCAATTAATTTAGTTCAGTCAACTTATTAGGGTTTTCAGTGCATAAAACATTACCTGTTTAAATAAAATGAGAATTGCTACAGTTTAACTAATAGTAACACTAAATTGTGTAAATCATGTAACTAGGAATGTTATGGGCTCTATTTTAACGATCTAAGTGCAAAGTCTAAAGCTCATGGTGCAAAAGCACTAAGGGTGTGTCTGAATCCACTTTTGCTATTTTAAGGATGGATAAATACACTCTGCGCCCCGGCGCATGGCCTAACAGGGTTGTGCTGATTCTCTTAATGAGTTCTGGGTGTGTTTTGAGCATAACCTGCATTAAACCAATCAGAGTCTCATTTCATATTCCCTTTAAGAGTCAGCTGCCTTGCGCCATGGCGCATTTGCTATTTACATGGCGGACTTTGTAAGTGTAAAATCTGAACGCTTCACTTGCGAGAAAACAGTTAAACAGAGCATCTGCAGCGCGAGGATAAAGAACAAGGTAGTGTTTTTTATATTTATGTAGAAAATAAGATTTTTTGTATCATTTTAATCCTTTAATTGTTTTAATCTGTAAAGATATTTGTGTGTTGCTGTACATCCTGTGTGTATTCAGCAATGTGTAAGCATTTGGACCTGCAAAGGCGCATAACAAACACTCTCTGCAATGGACTTTAGCTTTTAGTTGGTCAATGGCGTGGTCTATTTCAGTTCCTCAGAATAGCAACGCGCCAACAATGCGCCTTAACACACCTCCTTTTCAGACGAGCACACCTGTGAGTCCACAAAGTGGCACAAATTGATTTGCTATTTAAACAACTTGGCACATAACCTAAAAATGACACCTGCACTGGCCTGAAAATAGCAACAAATCGTGCCAAACACGCCCTGCATCTTATTGCGCCGAGTGACAAATGTGTTTTTCTAGTTACTCGAAGACATGAAATCTACAACAAGTGGAGGAAAAATACAATCAAAATACATGATTTCAGTAAAGTAGTGTAAAGCAGCTCTGACCTTCTCCATGGACCATTTCTCGTGGGAATATTCAGCGTATTTATTGATGAAATGATCGAGTTTCTCAGGAACGACAACACTGCAAAAACACAAACAGAACATTAACACGCATCTCCTCATCCAAACACTCATTATTAGATGTAAAAGTGCTGGAGTCTGACCTGCTGGTGTCGGCCGGCTGCGGGTTGAAGTTTCCTTCTGCATCCATCGATGACTGTTTCTCCATCATGGCCACATAGTTTGACTCCATGTAATCAGGGGGTAAAGCTCCACCAACGGCACTTAGACACGGCAATGCCAGCTTAAACAACTCAGGGTCGTACTTCTACAGAAACACACACACACACACACACGCAGCTCAGAAAATCGGCCTTAGCACTGCAAAAAGTGCTTTACTTTCTAGTCCAAACATATAAAAATCTTTTTGCAGTGAGCTCCAGAGCGCTTTACCTTTCTGGCCAGAGCGTCAAAAATTCCCCAGAAGAGTTTTCTGGACAGATGCAGCTCCTCCTCTGACGCGGCTCCAAAGCTCCCCCATCCACCAGACAGACAGTAATACTTCCAGCAGCGCTCGTAGTGATTGGTCAGGAGCTGCGGAGAACACGTCATCATCACAGATCAGCCTACGGTACAGGATTCCTGATGCAGACACCAGTTTTCAGATGAGTCTCACCTTTAGGGGCATCTTAGTGTGTTCATTGAGCACAGGAACGTCAAACACCAGACGCCTCAGCAGATGCTGCATCATCGACGGACGCAGTTTCCTGAAATATCACGTTTGAATATACAAATGAGGGATTAGCTAATGACAGGGTTCCCACTTGGTAAACAATAAAGCACCAGTATTGTGTCTTTGTATCTACGGTTATTGTAAATCTGCTTTGGAATAATAATTATTGTGAAAAGTGCTCTACAAATAAACTTGAACTGAATCTATCAGGTTTCTGTAACCTAAAAAGACCACTTAATTGTAAATACATATTTTATATCTTATTTCTACAATTAAAGCACATACTGTATAGCACACAAATCATCTACTATAGTAACTAATATTTTTTGACTTATTTAAACGTCCAAAAGTTAAACTCCCTGACATTTACTGGCTAAAAAGATCCATTTCGACCACCTACATTTGAGGTCAGAATTACGAGCCCTCCTACCAGCCCTAAATTTTAATTCTTTTTCCCCCAATTTCTGTTTAATGGAGAGAAGTTTTTCTCAAAACATTAATCTAACCATAATAGTTTTAATAACTGATTTATTTTCTCTTTGCCATGATGACAACACATAATATTTGACTAGATATTCTTCAAGATACTAGTATTCAGCTTAAAGTGACATTTAAAGGCTTAACTAGGTTAATTAGGCAAGTTTGAGCAATTAAGAAAGTCATTATACAACAGTGGTTCATTCTGTAGACAATCTAAAAAAAATAATGCTTAAGGGGGCTAATAATATTGACTTAAAAAAATTAAAAACTGCTTTTTTTCTAGCCGAAATAAAACAAATAAGACTTTCTCCAGAAGAAAAAATATTATAGGAAATATTGTGAAAAAATATGTGCTCTTTTAAACATCATTTGAGAAATAATTAAAAACGAAAATAAAAATTCACAATAATGTAAATAACTGTATAACGAACAAAACAACAAACAGACAGCGTTTGTGTTGCCACTGAAAAATAGCCAAACGGGAAAAATGTAAAGCTATGCCCAAAAAAATATGGTCCAGAAAAAAGACATATTGATAAAAAAAAGTTATATTTAAAATGACAAAAAAAAATGTTTTTCAACCTTTTCAACCATTTTCTTTTGCCAAAAAATGTAAAATACCTTGACTTTTAATGTCTGTAATCTATAATGAAATATGTGCTAATTTGTAGTGCAGCACCATATATTGTTTCAGCACTGATATTCAAATGTGTGCGATTTTATTCATATCGCAATATTTATCACACAAAAATGTCAGATTTTTCAATTTCATGCAGCTCTACCCATTTGTATACATATTTAAAAGAAAAATGCAAACACTGGATAAAGCCAGGATCAAAGTTTTTTTTTTTTTTTTTTTTTATTTATTGACACATTTTTTAGTTCAAGTTTAATTTATTTATAAAGCACGCTTCCAACTGCCACAAGGCTGCACAAAGTGCTTTACAGAGAAAAAATAAATAAACAAACGGTATGGGCATAAAAAACAGTAACAGCAATAGGCACATAATAGGAGAGAGCATAGAAAGTGAAACATAAAAGAGCAAAAAAAAAAAAAAAAACAAAAAAAAAACATTTTGCCTAATTAAAAGATACTACCACAGTTGACCACACTGACAAGATTAAGAACAAGACAAGCTGCTGCGTTTTGCACTAACTGTAGGCGAGCAATCTGAGACTTAGGCAGCCCAAAATAGAGAGAGTTCCAATAGTCCAACCGGGAGGTTATAAGCGCGTGTATGGCAATTTCTAGAGAGTGTGAAGGAAGAGAGGATTTTATTTTGGAAAGAAGGCGGAGTTGGTAGAAACTGTTTCCAACCACATTTGAGATATTTTTATCAAATTTTAAGTTCTGGTCTAATGTTACGCCCAGGTTACATACCTGGGGTAATCTGAACTAGAGCTGAAGATCTTTGTCCGAACCCGACGGGACCCGACGGGTTCGGGTTTAATTTCTATAATTTTAGACGGGTTCGGGTCGGGCTGGGCTCGGGCTTGCGCAGTAAATGAATAGTCATGTGATGCATTTTGATTAGCGCGAGAAAGTAATCAAATCATTTGTTACAACATTAAAATCCACCCTTTAAAGGTGAAACAAATGATGACGGAGAAGTGAAAAAGAGCGAATTTTGACTGTGGTCAGGCCAGCTGCCAGTCCAAAAAGAACAATCATTCTAGCCGCCAAGGTATTTCGGCGGTCACTCATACAATGCATATTACGGTAGAGCGCTAAACAGCAATGTATGTAGGCTACAGCAAGCTGAAAGGGAGCAGGACGAGGTCATTGCTACATTAAAACTGCTGTCATGGAAAATTAAACGGATGTTCTTGGCAGGTAGAAGATGAACAAACAATCCTACCCAAAACTTGCAAAATTAGCCAGATCAGAACTCTGCATCTCGGCCTGTAGCAGCAGCAGTGAAAGGTATTCAGTACGCAGCATCCTGAGCGCAGGACTGCGCTAAAGCCATTTACAGTGGATTCAATAATGTACCTGCACAAAACCATGTAGCCTAATCTTGGTGAGTAAAGGGTTTTTAAATTATAAATAAATAGTATTAAACCATAAAATCATAATGTAGGCAGAGTATACAGGCTAATGTTGGCATTATTTGTTTGTTAGATTCAGCTTCACCATCGCCTTAATGCCAGATTGTGAAGAGAAGTGGCGAAACAAATCCCACAGAGCCTTTATCTTAATTTTGTTATTGCCAAATACCAGTCATAATTTAGAATTTATTTTAGTTTAATTTGTTAAGAAAGACTTCTTTTCGTTGGTGTGTTGGCCAATTTAAAGGCTAAGTGTATGTACCTACAGTAGGTCTAAGAGTGCTGAGAGATGTTACGATGTTACAGAGGACTTATTTTATTTCTTTGTTCCGACTTCCAAATGGTCTATAGCCTATGTTTATGAATAAATTATGTTAAAACATATAAATGACTCGGTTTGAAAAAAGGCAAAAGAGCTGTGTGCATGTGCACATTTGAATAATGTCAGGTTATTAATGGGTTCGGGCTTTATAAAGCTGTCAATCAAAATGTACCTGTCGGGCTCGGGCCAAATTCTGTCGGGCTCGGACCCTATAGGGCCTAATTTTTATGGCCCGATTACAGATCTAATCTGAACTCCTCCAGGTTGCCCAACCTAGGGCGTTTACAGTCTGACAAATCATTGGGCCCAAATATAATAACCTCTGTTTTCTCCTCATTTAAAAATAAAATAAATTTTTAGTTGTTCCTAAGGTGGCCAAGAGAGCTTAATGCACTGCAACTGAAGAAAGCACATCCAATTACAAAAAAACGCCAGCAAATTAAGAAAAGATCTTCATTGGTTTGACAGGAAATGGGTCACACTTTATTTTGACGGTCCGTTTGTTGAATGTAAGTTACATTGGAACTAATTCTCATTAGATTATAAGTAGACTGTTAGGTTGGGGTTAGGGTTAGGGTTGGGGTTAGGGTTAGTGTAAGTTGACATGTACTTGCAAAGTGTCTTATAGTCAGTTAAATGTCTGTTGAAGGACTGTTAAATGTCAGTGTCAACAGATATTAAGCAGACAGTCTACTAATGCTCAAATGGACCATCAAAATAAAGTGTTACCAGGAAATGTGTTGCCAATTCTCACAACACAAACAAATCAAGAATAATGTGCAGCATTTACTTACAACACATGCAAATAACACAGAACACAACGGAAATGTCTCAAGGGGACCCTAAAACCTGACAGACCCGGCTGGGATTTGTTTATTGTGCTGTGACTATAGCTCAGTGAAGTTGTAGGTGATCTTTTTTGTTTACTTGAACATCCTGATTCCACCATTGCTTTGTCTTTTGCATATTATTAGCCTAAATAACCATAACCTGAACAGCCAGGTGCGTCACATGCTATTTGCATGTGTTGTAAATAAATGCAGCATGTTTTCTTTATTTGTTTGCATTGTGAGAATTTGCAACACGTACTGTATGCTGACAAACGGAGGAGGATCTTTTCTTAATTTGCTGGTGTTTTTTGTAATTGCATGTGTTTTTTTTTAATAGCAGCACATTAGCTCTCTCTGCCATTGTCGGTTTCTGTTTTATTACTGCTCTATAAATCATAACACTTAATCTGAGGAAGACTTTGAGAGCTGTGTTTCGTGTAACACATGTTTATGAACTTGTCTCACCCGCAGGCAGCCAGCAGACACTCCTCGATGGCGTCTCTCTGGGCTTTGGTGAGACAGCAGCCTTTGGACAGCCGGTAGACGGTGTGCAGCAGAGAGTCGATGAGAGATGCGAATGGCTCCGTTCCCGCAAACAGAGGAGCACATTTAGTGAGCAGCGGCAGCACGGCCGTGCACAGATACCGGTTCAGAGCCAACGCCATGTCTGTGGCGCTCAGAGCCGCCTGAGGTGAAAGGCCACACAGGATGAGAACAGAGGTCAAAGGTCAGCATCATAACACACAGGCTGTATCCAAAATCTCCCCCTATAGACCATTTCAATGTGATAATGTCATTGGCCCATGAACATTTCCTGCATGTTATCATACTATTTCATAACTGTAACAAGAGGCAATTCAATCATTTCTTCACGTTAAAACAGCTGTCATAACATTATTTATCAATATGTGGACATTTTTGGATTTTCAGAAGCTATGGAAAGTAAAAATGTAAAACAGGAAATACACTAGGACCATTGTTATTGTTTACATTCCTCAAAATGGTCTATACCAGTGGTTCCCACAGTGGGTGGTCTAAACTATTAGAATTACAATAGTTTACCCATAACCCAAAGAAGATAAAAATAATAGTTTTTAAACAACAACATGCAAATGAAAAGCCATCAGCCTTAAAATTATTTGTTTTATATAGGATCGTTGTGTTTACGTTAGATTAACAACACAGCAATAGCGTCCGCTGCAGCAGATTGATTTTATAGCACCAGGTATAACTTTCTGATACCTTTATGCCAATCAAATACAGTCAAAATAAATACAGGCCACAACTGAACATTGAGGATGATCTCTGATTAGCAGTCTCCAAAATTAAACCAATAATAGACTTGTGCTGAAAGCATTGTGTACATCAGTGTCTTTAGTTGAGGTTAATATCAAATTAAACAAATTAATAAATGACTATAACGATATGGTTGTTAGACCGTTGCACTTTTTTGTGTTGTCAATATGCTCGTGCTTATACAGTTGCAATCAGAATTATTCAACCCCCTGAATTATTAGTCCCCTGTTTATTTTTTCCCCAATTTCTGTTTAACGGAGAGAACATTTTTTCAGCACATTTCTAATCATAATAGTTTTAATAACTCATCTCTAATAACTGATTTATTTTATCTTTGTCATGATGACAGTAAATAATATTAGACTAGATATTCTTCAAGACACTTCTATACAGCTTAAAGTGACATTTAAAGGCTTAACTTGGTTAATTAGGTTAACTAGGCAGGTTAGGGTAATTAGGCAAGTTATTGTATAATGATGGTTTGTTCTGTAGACTATCGAAAAAATATATTGCTTAAGGTGGCTAATAATTTTGACCTTAAAATGGGTTTTAAAAAATTAAAAACTGCTTTTATTCTAGCTGAAATAAAACAAATAAGACTTTCTCCAGAAGAAAAAAAATTATCAGACATACTGTGAAAATTTCCTTGCTTTGTTAAACATCATTTGGGAAATATTTACAAAAGAAAAAAAAATTCAAAGGGTCGGTTCAATAATTCTGATTGCAACTGTACAGGCCTATTGTTGTATGAACATTCATTCATTCATTTATTTCTTTTCAGCTTAGTCCCTTTATTTTTCAGGGGTCGCCACAGCGCAATGAACTGCCAACATATCCAGCATATGTTCTATGCAGCGGATGCCCTTCCACCTGCAACCCATCACTGGGAAACATCCATACACTCTCATTCACACTCATACACTACGGACAATTTAGCTTACCCAATTCCCCTGTACGGGCAACCCAGTGGCGCAGTAGGTAGTGCTGTTGCCTCACAGCAAGAACGTCGCTGGGTCGCAGGTTCGAACCTCGGCTGGGCTGGGTCAGTTGGCGTTTCTGTGTGGAGTTTGCATGTTCTCCCTGGGTTCGCGTGGGTTTCCTCCGGGTGCTCCGGTTTCCCCCCACAGTCCAAAGACATGCAGTACAGGTGAATTGGGTAAGCTAAATTGTCCGTAGTGTATGAGTGTGAATGAGTGTGTGGAAGTTCCCAGAGATGGGTTGCGGCTGGAAGGGCATCCGCTGCGTAAAATCGTGCTGGATAAGTTGGCGGTTCATTCCGCTGTGGCGACCCCGCAAGGGACAAAGCCGACAAGAAAATGAATGAATGAATTCCCCTGTACCACATGTGTTTTGGACTTGTGGGGGAAACCGGAGCACCTGGAGGAAACCCACGCCAACACAGGGAGAACATGCAAACTCCACACAGAAATGCCAACTGACCCAGCCGGGGCTTGAACCAGTGACCTTCTTGCTGTAAGGCGATTGTGCTACCCACTGTGCCACCGTGCTGCCCGTTGTATGAGCAACATTTGCATATTTATAACCACCTAAGAGGAATTTGAGGGTCGGGAGTCACAGGCATTGTTATTTTAGGGGTCGCAGGCTGAAAAGTTTGGGAACCCCTGCCCTATACCCTTAAATAGTGCAGTATTTGAGGGAGCAGCCATTTGTAATGGTATCCAAAACCATAGTGGACATTCTGAAGTGCACTCAATCAATCCCACAATGCACCACAACAATTAATATACAACATGTATGTACAGCCAAGCACTAGAGAATACCCATAATGGATTGGTAGAATTCTTGCGCAGAATGAATTTCCTTTTTTGACCACAAGATGGCATCCACAACAGAGTCTTATTGGTGTAAGTTTATTAATAAATTGTAATGTAACAGAAATCAAAAGTCTTTGTTTCATTATTAATAGACACCTCAATAACTTTTTTATTACTATAACAGGGTCTGGACCAAGAAGTTAAAAATCTGATGGAATTATAAAGCAGCAAAACACAAACAAAACAGTGCACTTGGTGCTCCAATACTCTCACTTATTTACATTTGCTCCTATAAGTGGACTATATTAGAGGACTAATGTAAGGAATAGGGAATGAGTGTATAGGGGTTGATTTTGGATACAGTCACAGACTCACTGAGCAGTCATCTGCGCATCAATGGATTTGCTCTTCAGTGTTTGGACTCTCAGTAGTGATTATTAAACCACACAGAACTGAGCTAAACTGAACTGAACTTAAACTCTGAAAACTGAACTGACACTGCTTCAATTTACTATAATCTTCTACAGTATGTGAAGCTGCTTTGACACAATCTACATTGTAAAAGTGCTATACAAATAAAGGTGAATTGAATTGAATTGAATGTGACTCACCGTGTCCAATGAGGCGGCGGCTCTGAGGTCAGGCAGGAAACCCACTTCCAGCAGGTGCAGGAGGAAGTTCTGATCTTCAATGCCGTAAACCCGGTCCAGAAACAGAACCATGGCTGCTTTGTGATCAGGACAGAATCCTGCTGACATGTCAGGCTCGATCACAGAGCCGTCTGGACACACACACACACACAAATAAAAGAAAAATAATACCTTTTTCTGTAAAGCCCCTTTGAAACATTGTGAAAACAGCGATAACATGAAATACCTGTGAATTAAACTAGCAAACTGCACGTGAGAGCGGCATTGCTGCTTATATAATGTATTGTTCATTTTTACACTGTGTGTGGTGATGGATGGTAAAACAGCTGAAGATGAACACAGACTCAGTGTTGTACTGAAATAAATCAGACCTTTAGCCAGCGTGGGCATCAGGAAGGGGATGCTGATCACTCCCACCAGATCCTCGATGGGAATTAGAGAGCGCAGGATGGCTCGGATACGGATGGCTTCTCCTTTTCCTGCGTGAATCAGCTGCCCGAGGGGAAATCGTGAGGCATTAATACAGTAGATCACATCAGATGTATGTACACAGGCTTATACTCTAAGCCAAAAGTCAAATTCCCTGACTTTTCACTGAATAAGAGCTGAGTTTTCAAAACCTATCCACCTTAATTTTCATGTAAGATCAACTGCTTGATGTTGTAAACTAACGATTATTTTTGTAACTGATTAGTTGGTCGATTATTTAAAACAAAACGCCTTTTTATTTGGGATTTTACTAATTATAACCATATAAAACCATAAATCAGAGTATTATTTATGTATGAAAGTGTACTTTAATAATTACAAAAGCCACTTATCGAGATTAATGATCTTTAATTGGGACATTTTACAACTTAAATGAAAAACAAGTTTGTTTTTGAACATTAAAACTTCTCTAAATAAAAATAAACAAACTGTTGTACTCCCAATATATTGAAGGAACTCACTGAATTAAGACCAGTTCGAATCAGGCTTGGAATTTTGAGCGCAAATTGCTTCATTCGCTCCGGGGCTTGTACGATCAGCATAACAGGGGCCAATTCATTAGACTCTCTTCCCCCTAATACTCTGGCCCTAAGTTGGACAGAGATGCGGCCGCAATTTTAGTTAATCATTAACCAACTAGACAAAAACGTCTTTCAAATTCTCTCCATCATGAGACTTTTGGATGAACGATCATGTGATCTGGGGGCCATGCGTTCGACCACGAGACATTCTAATTTCAGCCAGATGGACAGAATTTACTGACAAAGAAATGAATTAGAGACTTAAAGACAATTCTTATAAATGTTATAACCAAGGCAAAATTTGATATTTTGAATGACATTTATAGGTATTGATGTGCTGTGTTTATTCCAACCAACCAGGTTCATAATGTGTGGTTTTTACCCTTATAACAGGTTAAAATGATCTGTATGTGTCTGAAATGCTTTATGTTTGGATTTAAACAAAACCTCTTTTTATTTGCAATACATTGCTGTAAATGAGAATTTTGTAATACGAACTGTATTCGTCTTGTAACATTTGATGTCAGATAGTTACAATTTTACCAGGGATTTTACCACGTAGAGGTCTCTTGCAGTTGGTTAATTATTAAACCTGATTACACTGGTACGGGGCGTGGCCCCGCCCTTCATCTTGCCGTTCATTGGACGATAGCGTCCTTAGGGACGGATCAATACGTGTCCCTTAAAGCCCACTGCAGCGTCAAATCTGCGCCTTTTGCCTCAAGCCGGTGTCCGTCCGCTGTTGCATCCGCCCCCAATTACCACCACGCGGTTGGGTCACCACAAACTCTTCATCCAAACTCCGTAAGTCTCGGGATCCCCCGAAACCGAACGGACTTCCGCGAACTGACTCTCTACGGAGTCCGTTACCCCGGTCACCCAGGACAACAAGCTCCACTCACGCCTGAGTGAATCCCGGAAACGTCACCGAAGCCAACCTATCAGGAGCGCCACGTGTTTCCTCAAGCCAACCCGGCGAGGGAAAATCCAGTCAAGAAGACTTCAACAAACTCGCAAGTACACGACAACTGTTGTCTCTTTCTGATCTGGTGCATATGTTTTTAAGCAGCTAAAGACGAGTCAATTCTCTGCTTTTGTGGTTTCTCAGGTGATTCTAAGATCTAGTACGAAATACTAGATGATTCGGGACTGTTTGTCAACTCATTTTGCATCCTCTGAACTGCCTGTGTGTGTGTGTGTGTGTGTGTGTGTGTGTGTGTGTGTGTGTGGTGTGTGTGTGTGTGTGTGTGTGTGTGTGTGTGTGTGTGTGTGTGTGTGTGTGTGTGTGTGTGTGTGTGTGTGTGTGTGTGTTGTTTTGATTATTACGTAGATTAGCCTCATGTATCGAATAGTGTAGCTCAATAAATCTTTGTTCTGCTTTGTAAAAACTGTTTATCTGCTTCTAAGTCATTGCCTCAAGTTATAGATCGTGTTACCTTGCTAAAAGTTAACCCTATTCTGTGTGATGTTATTACCGCTGGCCACGGAAATAATATAGACAAGATTGGTAAAATGTGTTGTCTCTATTTGCGGGACAAACTTCAGATAAAGTTCGAATCTTTGATCTGATTCTATCCGACTCAATTGAGTCAAATCAATGATTCAAATCTTCAAGATCCGAGTGATTGATATGAGCTAATAATTCCTAATCGATCTTTTAACGTAGATTGATTTCTTACAATATTCACGTTATGAAATTAGGACATAAACACGATGACAATAAGATATTAAGCTGTAGAATTTGTTGAAATATAAACATTTTGATTATTAAATAAACAATAAATATTTCTTCTTGAATCAGAGGTAGAAGAAAGGGTAAATTTTTTCCTACTTTGTGCACAAATGTAACGTTATTAGCCTTTGGCGAAAACCACAACATTGACTAATTGTAATCATCTACTGCTGCTGTTGTTTGCTGATTTTAAATATGTGGTGTCTCACTGTATTCACACGGTTTAATTTAAGCTAATGTAAAGTAGCTGTGTATCTTGTCATTGCACTCCTCAGTCACGGAAGCAACCAAATAATCGATAAAGGCTTTCATTGACCATAGATATATACACTAGATATCGCATAGGGACCCTGAGCATGCGTCAATAGCGCCGCCACATTGGTACAGTGCTCCTAGGACAAAAGTCATTCAACCGCATCAGTCAAGACAGTGTGCCAATGTGAAGATGCTGGACTTTAGCGCTGTGTACGGGTGTAGTAACGAGCAAACAAAGAAAACAAAGTACAAAGGCATCACATTTCATAGGTAAGATTTAGTTTTTTTTAATGTTTTTGTATGTTATGAACTTTTGTGCTTAACAAGTAATGTTATTGATGATAATACAGTCTGCTGCATTCACCATAAGGCAAAGTAGCACCAACTCGCACTAAATTCTAGACTTATGCTAGTTTTGTTGAATAAAATAAGCAAACTATGTTATGAAATATGACAACAAGACGCTGCGGTGCCAGAAACTTGTATTATTGTCAGCTAAGTGAACGAGTCGTTCATAACGGAGATTCATTCACAAACGAATCGCTCTCTCCGTCAGAACGAGAAGTGAAAGCAGGAGTGTGTGTGTGTTTCAGGACATGGATTAGATGAAATTAAACAGGGAAGGAGGATAATGCATTTCCATGCACACAAACACACACTCTTTGTCGGCAATGCCCGTGCGGTCACATCCATCAATGTAGAAAAGTGATGTAAAGTTATAATATTTCGTAATTGAAAACAATATTTGCATACTGACCACAGGGGAAAACTCCCGATCATAGATATATGTGTATATGTGTATTTCTCTGGCTTTGGATGGCCACAGTCCTCCACTTCACCTTGGTCCCGCATTCATTTCAAAGGAGCGCTACCCTGTACTAAAATGGCGGCTCTATTGACGCATTCGTTCTAATAGACAACAGCAGGGTAGGCGACATCTAATGTATATATCTATGTTCATTGACAACGAATTTCATTATCAACAATTATCAATAATTTGATAAATTAGTTGTTGCCACCCTATTGTAAACTGAAATTTTCTTCTTATTATTATTGTTTTTGATCTGCTGTCATAAATGTGCTGGTTTAATGTGTATGTAGTTTGACCATTTGTTAAGTCTAGTCATTTACCCATAGGCAATGAATCAGAAGTAGAAACGAGTCACTTACTTCCATATTGCAAGATAAGGTAAATAATGGCAGCTGTTGTGTTGAGCACTGAGCAGACAAAAAACGATGTAGTATTTTAACAGTTATGGACTGATGACTGCATTTGACTAGTGATTGCCAGTTAATAAGTGGGAAAGGAATAAAATGGCACTGAAAAAAAAAACATACTTACAACAGGCCTGAAAGACAACAACAATAAAAATGGAAAGTACAATTTAAAATGATCATAAAATAATAATAATACCTGATATTCCATGACTTATTCCCTGATATTCAATGTCTAGAATTGGCCTTTTAAAATAACATGAGACTCCAAAAACATCATGACCCATGGGAACACTCTGTACATGTGATAGTGAAGATGATACACACATAAACACACACACACACACACACACACACACACACATTCACATACACACTCACATGCATCTCTGGAGCGCACCGGCCCAACAGGTCGATCAGAGCAGCATAGAATGTCATGATGGCGTTTCCCATATGAATGGTGTCGTCTTCCTCTTCCTCCATCACATCATTCCTGCAAGAGACATTATATTAGCCATCGTCCACATGTCAATCATTGCTGATCAAACCACAGAAAGACTGCAAGACTAATAGTTAAACACACAAATGGCCTCAATGACACATTAAATAGTTCTAATAATTAACAAATCACTATATTCTTTATGAGCAGCAGTGATCACGGCAAGTTGATGCATTGCATCTCATAAAAACAGTATGGAATTGAAAGGTTCAGGCAATTATTTATATAATAATTATAATAATAATAATAATAGGGCGACGCGGTGGCGCAGTGGGTAGCATGTTCGAGCCTCGGCTGGGTCAGTTAGCATTTCTGTGTGGAGTTTGCATGTTCTCCCCATGTTGGCGTGGGTTTCCCTCCGGGTGCTCCGGTTTCCCCCACACTCCAAACACGTGGTGTAGGTGAATTGGGTAAGCTAAATTGTCTGTAGTGTATGTGTGTGAATGAGTGTGTATGGGTGTTTCCTGGTGCTGGGTTGCAGCTGGAAGGGCATCCGCTGCGTAAAACATATGCTGGATAAGTTGGCGGTTCATTCCACTGTGGCGACCCCTGATTAATAAAGGGACTAAGCCGAAAAGAAAAAGAATGAATAATAATAATATTAGTAATAATAATGCTAAAAGTAATAATAATAATAAAATAATAATAATAATAATAATGAAAGTAATAATAATAATAATAAAATAATAATAAAATAATAATAATAATAATAATAATAATAATAATAAAAGTAATAATAATAATAAAATAATAATAATAATAATAATAATAATAAAAGTAATAATATTAATAATAGAATAATAATAATAATATTAGTAATAATAATAATAATAAAAGTAATAATAATAAAATAATAATAATAATAATAATAATAATAATAATAATAATAACAATAAAATAATAATAATAAACAACAACAACAATAATAATATTAAGCATTATTACTTAAATAATAATAATACTTTAACCATTTAATTTCATAATTGTAATTAATAGGCTATCACTTCAGAAATGCATCTATTTAGGTTATTCTTAGCTACAGGATTTTAAGCCCGATTTGCAAGTTAACAAGCTTACAGATCAGGCTGTGATCGGGGGGAAATCTGCGGATTCCGAGCACTCATTATGTGTGAACTACTGAACGACAGCTCACTGACTAGTCGCAAACAACTCGCAGGAGAAAATCTAGCATGCTACTGTATATTTCAGACCAGTTGGGTCAAATATAGTGACAAGCTGCACCCAATGAGAGAGGGTGCCCAAACTCGGTCCTGGAGGGCCGGTGTCCTGAAAAGTTTAGTTCCAACACCAATCAGACACACCTGGGCTAGCTAATCAAGCTCTTACTAGGCTTTCTAGAAATATCCTTGCAGTTGTGTTGAGTCAAGTTAGAGCTAAAATTTGCGGGACACCGGCTCTCCAGGACCGAGTTTGGACACCCCTGTTTTAAATAAACCATTGTAAATTAATAAGCTGGTGCATGCATTCTATTGATAATTGGTATTTCTGTCTAATCTACTGTCTGTTGTTGCTGTTGTGCATCTTTTCAAAAGAAAAGATGCAAATACAATTGTATTGTGTTAAATAATCAATTGTTTTGTTACATATTAACAAAAAGAAAATGTGTGTGCATTCTGCGTACAGTGTCCTGCTCTCCTCTGTGGTTGGAGATGGACCGTCTCTGCTGGGATCCTCAGAGATCTTTATGGCTTCCTCAATGGCTGCCAGCAGGCCGTTTCCACCTTCTCCACGCAGGGCGGGGCCAAAACACTCTGGCCGGCGAATCAGGAGCCGCACCACCACATTAGCATTTTCCTCCACGCTCTCGCCTGAAAAAAACAACAACAACTCAAACACAACTCACACAATACAGCACCATGTCAGCCCGAAAAAGTTTCTCAAAATATGGAATCTCTTTATAGGATTTGTGGAGGAAGCTGATACAAAACCTTTACCTTTATATTGTATGGGTATGTACATGCATTCATTAATTTATTTATATACTTGTAATTGTTATATACACATACTAATTTTGTACAGTGTTTAAAAAAAAATAAAGCACATGATCATCTCCGGGAAAGCATTCAGAATACAAACCGTTACAGAAGACGGCGAATCGAAGGAAGTCCAGGTATCGTTCACCCTCCACTGGGTTCCAGCCGATGTCAGGATATCCTTTAGACATCAGCATCACACAGCTCTGAAGACCACAGCCGGCCAGATACTGCACCACCTGACACACACACAAGGGGGTCTTACACCTTTTCCAAAGCACTTTTCAATCACTTTCCAGGTGCATTTTCAAACTTTTTGAGCACTTTACAACTGTCGTAATTTGCATATTAACATAATAATATGTGACCAGAAGCAGGAAATCAGAGCACATCACACCTGTCCTCAGGTCTTTACACTGGCTCCCAGTTACATTCAGAATAGATTTTAAGGTATTATTACTTGTCTATAAATCACTAAATGGCCTAGGACCTCAATACATTACAGATATGCTCACTGAATACAAACCTAACAGATCACTCAGATCTCTAGGATCATATAAACGAGAAATTCCAAGAGTTCAGTCAAAGCAAGGTGAATCAGCTTTCAGCTACTATGCCCCTCGCTGCTGGAATCAGCTTTCAGAAATGATCAGATGTGCTCCAACATGAGGCACATTCAAACCCAGACTGAAAACACATCTGTTTAGCTGTGCCTTTACTGAATGAGCACTGTGCTACGTCCGACAGATTGCACTTTTGTTCTTTTTTTTATTCTTTTATAACCCATTTTAACACATTTTTATCTGTTTTTAATCATTCTTATTATTTGCTTTTTTATTTTCTTGTCTTTTTATTCTTGTTTATGTAAAGAACTTTGAATTGCCACTGTGTATGAAATGTGCTATATAAATAAACTTCCCTTGCCTTGCCTTACTTCCTCATCACATTATAGTATTTTCTAGTAAAGTATCTAAGGAACATATTTTATGATTGCACCAAAAACATTATCAATATTGAAATACTGTAATTTACTCATAAATGTCATTCAATTACATGTGTGATCTTTCATCTTAAATGTAGCCTATATTTATTTCAGTGAACTCCAAATGATAGAATATTACATTATTAAAAAATACATTAAATTAAATCAAAAACTGGTGCCAAGTCTCTAACTTTGTCACTGAATAATTCATTCAGATTCGTTCAGAACAGCTCATTCAGTCATGAATTGAATGACTCGCTGGAATATACTCCAAAAGGGATACATCGTGCTCCGAAGGGCACTTCAGAGTGAAAACAAAAAGTAGAAGTGCGTTCCAAACAGACACTTTTTTTGACCACTACACCCTTTATCCCTTCAAAGCTGTCACTACGAAGGGTAATGAAATGTGTGTATTTATATAGCGCATTTATCATGTATGGCCATACACCCAAAGCGCTTCACGATCATGAGAGAAGTCTCACCACTCCACCACCAGTGTGCAGCATCCACTTGGATGATGCGACGGCAGTCACAGGACAACGGCACCAGTGCGCTTACCACACACCAGCTATAGGCGGAGTGGAGACATAGTAATAGAGCCAATTTAGTGGATGGGGATGATTAGGAGGCCATTATGGTTAAGGGCCGATAGAGGGAATTTGGCCAGAACACCGGGGTTACACCCCTACTCTTTACCAGAAGTGCCATGAGATTATTAATGACCACAGAGAGTCAGGACCTCGGTTTAACGTCTCATCCGAAAGACGGCGCATATTGACAATACAGTGTCCCCTTCACTATACTGGGGCATTAGGACTCACACAGACCGCAGGTTGAGCGCCTCCTGCTGGCCTCAATAATACCACTTCAAACAGCAACTTAGTTTTCCCATGTGGTCTCCCATCCAGGTACTGACCAGGCTCAACCCTGTTTAGCTTCAGTGAGTAAGCGCTCTTGGGCTGCAGGATGATATAGCTGTAAATATGCCTTCAAAGGGATTAGGGCATAGGGATGAGCCATTCTGAATGGAACACAGCATTTAAATGCAGATTGGTTAAACATTCGTGAAACACTGTAATGTTGCACAAACATAATATTGAGTTTAAATCGAACACTGTTTGGTAAGATAAATTATTATGAAAGCACTAGATTAAAATTCAGCATTTTTACACAACCCTGCACACACACAACGTAGATATACACACAAACCACACGCACGTACATATCAGAGCCACTGTTTAATATTCATTCATTCATTCATTTTCTTGTCGGCTTAGTCCCTTTAGTTATCTGGGGTCGCCACAGCGGAATGAACCGCCAACTTATCCAGCACGATTTTACGCAGCGGATGCCCTTCCAGCCACAACCCATCTCTGGGAAACATCCATACACACTCATACACTACAGACAATTTTAGCCTACCCAATTCACCTGTACCACATGTCTTTGGACTGTGGGGGAAACCGGAGCACCCGGAGGAAACCCACGCGAACGCAGGGAAAACATACAAACTCCACACAGAAACGCCAACTGACCCAGCCCAGCCGAGGTTCGAACCTGCGACCCAGCGACGTTCTTGCTGTGAGGCAACAGCACTACCTACTGCGCCACTGCGTTGCCCTACTGTTTAACATCCTGAATAAATCCATCACATTTTCAGAGGAGACAGACAGTCAGTCGTACCTTCTCGAGGTCTGGTTCTCTCAGCGCCAGAGCCAGTTCATTATTGTCCATCACAGATGCGGCAGCCACATCTAGCGGAGTCGAGCCTCTCATGGATGGAGATGCTACAGACAACACACACAGAGTTAAAGAGTGTAGCAGACAGACACAGCGTCTCTGAACTCCAGGTATCTTACCGAGGCCCACGCTGCTGTTCTCCAGCAGGTAACTCAGATGATCAAACATGGCCTTCTGATTCTGGCGACTGATCCGACAAAAGTAGCACAGGAACCGACAGCAGTTCGCCACCATCTTAGGAAACGTGATCTCCTGAATTCAAAAGATATTCAGAGTCAGATTCAAAGACACATAAAACGAAACGAAAAGTTTCTTCTTTGGACGTTTGCCTGACAACTTCACCCATCATTTATTTGACACTTTAGCCTTTTAGCTTTAGCTTTAGCTGCACTCAGTCTGAAGCAATAGTACAAATATTAACTTTATTTCAGCAATCAATGCCCATGGATATTCAGCAAATTCAGACCAGGGGACCTCCCCAATCAATGCTAATGTTCAACCAGGCTGGAAAAGCCCTGCTTATGTTCAGGAAATAATTCAATAATTGACTCAGAATGACCTAGGTAAATTATCTGCTTCAAAACCAAAGCTAAATACAGAGGTATACCTACAGAGATGCCAATAAGTGTTCACCTTGGACTCTCCTCCGCCCAGAACGTTCACCATCACCTCCATGACGGTCTCATGCATGCCCAGTGCCCGCATCAGGTTTGGGTGCTGGTAAAACACCTTATTATTCATGATGTCACTGCAGACCAGAGACAGAGGGGGGTCAGAGGTCAATAGATACCAACGCTTTCTATTTCAGACAAACGTTCTTCAGACACACAGGAAAAACCAGCAACAATCAAGAGTGCATGATTATATGCCGTCATGGCTTTGCAATCAAAAAATGTGAGTGAAATGGAAGTCAATGGGGCAAAAAGAGCCACAAACATAAGTGTATTGTTGAATTTTTGAAAACTTTCCCCATAATATGTGTCAAAATAAGATTTGTCACCAAAAATCATAACGTTTGCTGAAGCACAGAGAAAGCTGTGGCCAAATTAAGACTCAAAATCAGCCCAAAGCGGATGAAAACATTCCCAACAGTACACAAGGGTTAAAGCATTTGATATCTAGCTGCCTGTTGCAGGGGAATGTGGGTCACCTGAGCCCATGGATCATGAGTTTCTCCTCCTCGCGCCCCATCCTGACACTGAGCAGCGAGCGGATCTGACCCAGAGACGCCAGCAGGCTGATGGTGTCCTCCACAGAGACAGCGTTGATGGTGTACGTTTTGGGCAGCGCTCGCACCTGACCCCCAATGCCATCATACTGCCGGTGGAGCAGCACGAACATGGCCCGAACCAGCTCTGGGTCCTCGATGACTGATTCCTGAGCCCAGCGGACCATCGTCTCGGAGATCAGCTGCTGGAGCGTACCTGCAGGACAGCAGAAAGCATCAGTGCCCGCTCTCAGATCTCACAACATCCACACAGACTCACCGCAGGAACTCACTGGGCTTCTTTGACTTCTTCTTCTTTGGAAGATCAGTCATTTTCTTCTTCAGGTACGTCACCTTCTCCACCAGAGACATCAGACGACCTCTAATGGTGAAATCACTGTCTCCATCTCCTGATTTATCATCATCAGTCTCAATGCCTGCAGCAGGGATGGACAAAAACACAAGACACACAGGTTGGTTTTTGTGATTTATGAGGACTCTCTATACCTGTAATGTATCTTAAACTGTACTAAATGCTTATTATATGGCCTTACTCCACCCCTACCCATAAACCAACCCTTAAAGGAAACCTGTGGTGAATTTTGAATGTGAAAAACCCTGTTAAGTAGGATTTTAAACAGGATTACATTACGAGGACACAAGGCATGTTCTCATAAACCATCTAAACATTGCAATGGGTCATACCCATTTCATTATACAAATTTGTGGCATCATAGCATAAACAGATGCGCGCGCGCACACACACACACCATAATAATGATGTCATTTAATAGACTTCCATTCAATCATGAAAAGCTAACAATTTGGCAATGTAATGATGCAAACCAACAGCATAAATTATTGAAATCTAAAGGTTTAGATTGTGCAGACGATGGTTTTACCACAGTGTGTCATGAGATCTTCATGGAAGTCCAGCAGTTGTTCACGGATGTCTTCAGGACATGGACAATCCTGCTTCTCATCCTTGAAATTCAGCAGCATGTTGATCTGAGATGCACACACACACACACACACAAATCACGGTTCGCTTGTGAACGACTTGTGGAACTGAATAACAGAAATAATGTAAGATCAAAAAATGATCTGGATTTGAGTTGATAAATACAGTATAATTTCAAGTACAATATTTATAGTTAGATAAAAAAAAAAAGTAAAATGTAAGTGAAATTCGAAATATAAAATATCAATAAACATATCATAAGCCACAGCACACAATATAACTGATATAATTCTCTACATGTGCAGAATTTCTTTAGTTATTGCAAAAAAATAATAATTCAGAGCATATTGATTAATATAATTGATTATATAATTCAGAGCATAATGATTTTAAACGCTCTGTTGATGATCTTCAAGTGACTCCCTCTTCCCAGGTGCGCAACCTTGGGGTGCTTTTTGATGCACAGCTTAGTTTTAACTCGCACTTCAAACACTTGACTAAAATAGCCTTCTTTCACCTACGTAACATTGCGCGGATTAGACCTTTTCTATCACGGCCGGATGCGGAAAGGCTTATCCATGCCTTTATCACATCACGCCTTGACTTCTGTAACTCACTCTTCGGGGGCCTACCAGCAAGCTCTCTGAGACGTTTACAGTACATTCAAAATTCTGCTGCACGGGTTTTGACACATACTTCCTCACGCCACCATATCACTCCTGTACTTCAGCAACTTCACTGGCTTCCTTTTAAGTCGCGTATTGATTTTAAGACTCTGATTTTAACATATAAAGCAGTGCATGGGCTAGCACCTGACTACATTTGCGACCTGATAACTCTGGCCACTCCCACCCGCAGTCTTCGTTCTTCATCTGGACTTTTGCTGTTTCAGCCACGCTTTAAACTAAAGACTATGGGTGGCCGTGCTTTTTCGTACAGTGCGCCTAAGCTTTGGAATGGCCTACCCATCAGCATCAGGAATGCCGCTTCTCTGGACTGTTTTAAGAAACTCCTCAAGACTCCCCTTTTTACCATTGCTTTTAACTTAGATTAATTATTTTTGTTAATTTAATCATCCAGTTGTATTGAATCGTTCATATTTTATTGTTTTATTGTGGTCTTTTTACTGTTTTTATTGTTCTGCTTTGTTTGCCTTGTAGCGCTTTGGGTCTGAGAAAAGCGCACTATAAATGAAATGTATTATTATTATTATAAAACTCTCAAACTTTAGCTATTCTTTTTTCAAATTATGAAAATTATGAAGAAATAATTTTATTTCATTAAACAAAACTAGGTTAAATAGTTGAATTGAACAAAAAATATATAAAAAAAAATCATGTTTTGTAGTAAGAAAACGAACAAAAGAAAATGCACTATAACATTATTTGCTTAACAATTAAGCACATTTTCATCCAAAATCTTATTACTGCAATATACTGTAAAAATGCAGTACACAAAAATGATTCTGTCCACATCCAATTGTTTTATATATATTTTAAAAAAAGACTCTCTTAATAAAATCTGTATTAAATAAATAACTAAAACAAGAACCAATAGCAGGTGTTCAGATAAACTCATGATGTAAATACTGGCCCCATCAGCTGACCTGTTCCTGTGGAGGAGAGCGGAACTCTTTGGTTTTGCGTGCCGTCAGAGCAGCGGACATGTTTAACGCCTGCATCACTTCATTATAGCGGAAACGCTGGTTCTCCTGAAGATTCGCCACAAAGTCGTCAGAGAACGCGACCACAGCCTCGATACGGTGACGAACCTGACAGTCACACAGGTACTGCAGCAGGTGACACATCTGAACACACACACAGCGTACATGGTAAAACAGCAGGTAACAGGGTGGACAGACTTCCTGGACTAATATTTGAAAAGGATTATTGCAGTATGTAAGTTTGACACCCAGTGGTTGAACTAGGTATTGCATTCCTGATTCAAAACATACACAAGCGCAGGTTGCCAGATTGACAACACCAACAGCAGTGTGCCCGACTCTCAAGCATAAAGGCTGATTTAAACCATGTTCTAAATAAAAGCATTTAAAATGACATAGCTGACACTTTAATGACAGTTTGGTATCATATTTTTATATCTTTATAGTTATATTTGACAGAGAGGCAACCTTTTTTAATCTTCTGCTTTGCTGCTCACCTGGAGTTTGACAGGTTCAGGAAGCTTCATCTGTAAAAGTCCTTCTTTGGGCATCTTTCCTCTCAGGCCATCATCGACCACACCACCTTCCAGCTGACCCCGCCCACACCCATCCCCCACCGACCCGCCTCCACCATCGGCTCCAGAGTCCTGCGAGAATACACTAGGCTCGATCAGCTGCAGGATGGTCTTCAGGTCTCCGTTGTGGAAGATGCCCATGATGAGCAGCGTGTAGAAGAGTTTAATGAGCGGGACGAACAGGAACTCAGTGCTGCCCCCTACTGGGTCCCGCACATGCAGACTGCCCTCTCGCACTGCCTCCGTCAGCATCTCCATCGTACGACTCTTTAGCGTCTCCAAAGGAAACTCAGGGCTGTACTGGAAACAGTCGACGACACCAGTACTGTGAAAACCAACAAAACTGGGCGAGGAGAAGCGCATGCGTGGCTGCAGTGATGTGCTTAGACCGATACCAGGCAGACCGTGTTTCTTTTTCTCATTAGGGAACAGTGTGATGCTCTTGGTTTCAGGTGTCATTGGGACGATGTACTCGGAGTTCATCATGAGGCGTGCGGTGGCATAGCTGCTCAGGTGGATGTCGATCAGCAGGTCGTAGTATCCGGTGCGCAGCAGGCCTGGCATGTATTTGTTCTGGATGGCGTAAAGGAGCTGCGCCTCGTCTACGTGACTGCAGAGCGCGTGAGCCACACGGTTATTCCCCAGCGCGCAGATAGCCGAATATAAGCGCAGTGTGTGATAGTGGAACTTCAGCAGGTCTTGCTGCTCCGTCAGCTCCAGAATATCCACAGACCTGACACACACAACACAATCAATACTCTACATGTGCATGTAAAGTCCTACATCAGCTGGCTCTACCATCAATTCATAGTTAAAATTAAATAGTGAAGAAGCAAACTAACCCATCTTTAATGTAATGTAATGTAAATTTAAGGTAATGTAAATCAATACTGATCAAAGCCAGAACTCAGTGTAAACTAAATACAGCAACTGTATGAAATTTTTATATTTAGTGACATATTTTAACACATTAGCTAAAACTATTTTTTGTAATTATTTACAGAGTAATATAACAATATACAGAACTGCATTAATGGCAAATAATCAAGACACATTATTATTTAATTGTATTGCTCCTCAGGCGTGCATTACTTTTACTCATACAGTGGACTGGAGTCCTCACACACTGACAGTCCTGAGTAGTGGTGTAGCGGATCACAAATCTCACAGATCGGAATATTTTTCTGATCAGCCAAAAAGGGGAGGAGACAAATGTAATTTGCTTTCCATTTATTATAAGTAAAGTTTATTTATAAACTAATTTCGAGAGGATCACATGCTTATGATTGTTCTCAGCTGGTCCCGCATCAACTCATGATTGATTATTCCTAACTCACTATAAATAACCAGAGGTTTCTTATCTCAATATCTTTGTCTTGAAGAATGGGCGACACGGCGGCCCAGTGATTAGTACTGTTGCCTCACAGGAAGAATGTCCCTTCTAAACCAGTTGACATTTCTGTGTTTGCTCGTGTGGGTTTTCCCAGAGTTTTCCAGTTTCCTCCCACAGTCCAAAAAATGTGTAGTGTCTGTCTGCGGACTGCAAGACAGCGGCGTAACATGAAGGGGCCTTAGGGGCATAACTTGAAGTATGTTAGAGGCGTAACTTGAAGATATGGAGACCAGGGCTCGTGGATCTCATAAGCTCAGGGCTCTCTCACGAGACATCACGCCAAACAAGCTTTATAATCAATCATCAGCTAACTGTGAACTGTGTGTGTGTGTGTGTGCGTGTGTGTGAATGAATGATTAAATGAAAGAGAGAGTGAGCGTGTGTTGTACCTGTTCTCCTCAGGTATATGGAGGGTCATGAACTGCAGCGGTTCTGAACTCTGCACCATCCAACCCAATCTCTCATTGACCCTGGTGACCTCTGACCTCAGGAACTGATTGGGCACACGACTCCACAACACCGGTGTGAGGAACTGCACATGTAATCTCGGCGGACACTGAGGAACCACATTCTTACGCTCGCTCTTAAACAGTCCAGCAGAGAGCGGCATGATGCTCTACACACACACAAACACACACACACACACACACACACACACACACACACAGAGGGAGAAAGAAAACTTGCAAACTTCATCATCTCACTGAAGTTCAAGCTAAACTTACACTCAACCTGCTTGTGCAACTAGAGCAAAAATAAAAATAGCCTCACCATTCTCTGTGTGTGTGATTGTGTGCAGTGTGTGTGAGGGAGGGAGTGTGTATATGTGTGGGAGCTCACCTTGATGCGACCCAGTTCGAACTGGAAGACGTTTGGACTGGTGGCCTGAGCAAACACTGCAGGGAAGAGTTTAGTACTGGGCTCCACCTGCACAGACAATGAATGAATCAAAAACTTGACTCACTGATTCCTTCTCTAATGATTCTGAATCGATTCTGTATTCAAATTAGATCACAACGGCGCACCACTGACTAGAATATCCAATATCATTTCCAGATAGACTTTTTATATAAATAATTTAGTAACAGGGCAACACGGTGGCTCAGTGGTTAGCACTGTGCCCTCACAGCAGGAAGGTCACTGGTTCGAGTCCCAGCTAGGCCTGTTGGCATTTCTGTGTGGAGTTTGCATGTTCTCCCCGTGTTGGCGTGGGTTTCCTCCAGGTGCTCCGGTTTCCCCCACATTCCAAACACATGCGCTATAGGGGAATTCATGAACTAAATTGGCTGTAGTGTATGAGTGTGTGTGTGCATGAGTGTTTCCCAGTACTAGGTTGCAGCAGGAAGGGCATCCGCTGTGTAAAACATTTGCTGGAATAGTTGATGGTTCATTCCGCTGTGGTGACCCCTAATGAATAAAGGGAGTAAGCCAAAGAAAAATGAACGAATGAATGATTTTAATAACACTTGTAGTTAAGCCTTTAAATGTGACTTTAAGCTGAACACTAGTATCTTGAAGAATATCTAGTCAAATATTATGTGCTGTCATCATGGCAAAGAGAAAACCAATTATTATATAACTATAATTATTAGAAATTAGTTATTAAAACTATTATATTTAATAGCGAAATAATCTGCTAATGGGGTAAAATAAATAATCTAGTTAATCCTTTTGGCATAAGATTACTTTCCTTACCCCGCTGGCAGATTATTCAGCTTGTTTTATTGAAAAACTCACTTAATTTTGACATGTTATTTCTTAAAACATGCAATATTTTTTGCTTGTCTAGAAAATGCTTCTTGATTTAAGAGTTTTTAGATATTTGGACTAGAAACAACACACAAAATCTGAGTAAGAAAAGCATTTTAGGTCAAAATTCATGCTATTAACTACCTGCCTATTAATAAGACATGAACTGTTTATTAATAGTTATACAGTATGATCTTATTCTACATCCCTAATCCATTCAAAACCTAAACCCAACTTCTACACTGTAAAAAATGCAGGGTTCCACACAATTCATTCATGTTGTCCCAACACAAATCGATTAAGTTAACTTAACACTTTTAACAAATTCATGTGGATTGAACACAAAAAAATGAAGTTGTCCCAATGAAGTCTCAAGAATTGTGTTGATTCAGCTTATTTTAAATGCGTAGTTTGAACAAGCACCTTAATAACTATTAATAAACAGCTAATTAGTAGTTTATTAAGCTTGTATTGTTAGTTAATGATTTGTTAATGCAGTGAATTGTGACTTAAAATAAAGTGTTACCTAATGCATTTCTTAAAATGTTATAAACAAACAAATGCAATGCTATATTTTTTTTGGAATAAGGACTGTTTATGCTTTATTATTGCTCTTCGTAATCTGATGTTTCTCATCCTGAATACACCTTTGTAAATAAGATAAATACATTTGAAGATGGCAGTACTGTCATACATAGGAATCTAATCATAGCCAAAAGCATTTATTCATTTTCCTTCGGCTTAGTCCCTTATTTATCAGGGGTCGCCACAGAGGAATGAACTGCCAACTATTCCGGCATATGTTTTACACAGCGGATGCCCTTCCAGCTGCAAACACCCAACAACTCATTCATAAACACACACTCGTACACTACAGCCAATTTAGTTCATCAATTCCCCTATAGTGCATGTGTTTGGACTGTGGGGGATATCAGAGCACCCGGAGGAAACCCACACCAACACGAAGGAAACATGCAAACTCCACACAGAAATGCCAACTGACCCAGCCCCGACTCGAACTAGTGACCTTCTTGCTGTGAGGCCACAGTGCTAACCACTGAGCCACTGTGTTGCCCCAACCAAAAGCATAGAAACTCCAATTCTGGTTAACATGTAAAATTGGAAAGATGTATTTGTACTAGATAATTCAGCATCGACATTGCAATGTGCACATCCGCAATAGTCACATTGCAGCATATGCGGTGTTGAGTCTGAATTTACTGTTCAATTATTGTAACTGAATACTGTTCGACTCCTCCGAAAACCAAAAGGAAACACTGTTTAATTAATTTTGTATTTCTTGTTGTGCTTTATTGCATTCATTTCATGCTCATAATTTGTTTGTCATATTTCATGCATGATTTACTTCCCTACAGAATCATCCCAAATCAATCTAAAATGATCAATTCTTTCCAAACAGAGATAAGTCAATTCACCTATTGAAATGGTATTCATATGGCAATATGTATCGCAGAAAAAACAAAATATTGCAATGCTAGATCTTTCCAATATCATGCAGCACTAATATGTACAGCTAAAAAAATGGGAAAAATATTAGATTAGATTAGATTCAACTTTATTGTCATTACACATGTACAAGTACAAGGAAACGAAATATGTAGACATTTTGAAATCAGATCAGGAATTAGATCAGATTGTGAAGTCCCTAAAGTGCTAGATAAGCAGTGCCTCTATGAGAGGATGTGCAGAGGACTGGATGTTCACCTGGTAGTAAGTGCTGAGCTCTTTGCCGTTGGAGGTGAAGGTGAGGAGGCCGTTAGCTGTATCAACCAGACAGCCGATCTCCAGCCCGTTATTACTGCGACCCTGACCGGGATTAGTGCACTCGCCAGCCCACACCATATAACAGTTACTGCGCTTGATGCTGCACAACAACAAACACACACACACACACATCAAACACATTCACAAACAAAACTATCCATCTGTAAAAGTGCTGAAATGCCATGTTAGTTGTCTGCTTTTGTCATCGTTTACTTCAGACAGACTCTCACGGTGTTAGTCAAGGCTATTTTAGTAAACAAAAATTCAAACTATGACTACAAGCATTTTCTTTCATTGAAATAGAATAAAACATTTCACAATAAATGAAAATCTAAACTAACAACAGACTGAAAAACAAACTGAAATAAAATAATCGGTTCAGAATTAATACGCAGTCATTCTGTGGTGAAAAATCTGACCAGCAGCTGTTTATATAAGTACCAGTAGATGTGCTTTTACAGACAAACGTGCATAATTATATACAAAGACATCTTTCCTACATAAACAGGTTTTTGTATCTTGTTTATATACACTATGAACAGCAGCTATGCTAATTATTCTCTTTATTCTCTATTTCCACCTGGCGATACTCATCCCGAGGCCCTCAGACTATGCAGCGCCACTGATGCGATCCAAGACCAGCGATGAGACGATCCCAGGGTGTCCATAATCATGGACCAGGCCGTATCCTGAGCAGCTGCTGTGGTGGTCTTGGAGGAGTGGAGAGCATGAGACTGATTCCTGTGACGCTCTAAGAACAGACGAGTCTTCGCTGAGGTCCAGCATTCTCCAGCCTGCAGTCTCCCTAGACTGCAGCTCTGCACAAGGTGTTTGGCCATAGGGGAAATGGTCGTGCCCAACTGAGCCTGGTTTCTCTCGAGGTTTTTTAAATCTTCACTTTCGCCAATTGGTGAAGTTTTTTCCTCGCCGCTGTCGCTACTGGCTTGCATGGTTCGGGATCTGTAGAGCTGCGCATCAATGGATTTGCTCTTCAGTGTTTGGACTCTCAGTAGTGATTATTAACCCACACTGAACTGAGCTAAACTGAACTGAACTTAATCTCTGAAAACTGAACTGACACTGTTTCAATTCACTATAATCTTCTATGTGAAGCTGCTTTGACACAATCTACATTGTATAAGCGCTACACAAATAAAGATGAATTGAATTGAATAAACATTAAAGACAAGGTGCATCTCTTTCTTATTAGCCCAAAAATGTAAATATACAGTATGATCGTTAATCTGAAGACATTTTCTGAATTCTTCATCATTTTGTACTTGTATTCATTGCATTAGTACAGGGATGCATTCAGTGTTTTTTCAAAGTATTATTTTATTTTTATTACTAAAAGGTTTGCACAAGAGTTCATGTAAGCTGTGCTATCATTAACCTTGCTTTGGTTAATATTCGGCTTGTTTTGTTTACTCTGCCAGACTACAATTACTAAAACTAAATATATAAACACTAAATAGAAATAGAAATAGAAATAACCTAAAACTAACAAAAACATTAATGAAACGAACTACAACTAACCTGAAATGCAGAGCATATGAAAACATTGTATTGAAAGAAAATTTATTTACTATTAGTACCATTATTACTATAAAACTATTATAACCTTGGTGTTCACCCTCACTGACCTCTCGTGAACTTTGCCTTTCTCGTCCCCCAGGGTCACGGTGACCGTTCGTACGTTGCTGATCTCGAATGCTGTGTCGTATTGGTGAAAGTCTGAGGTCACCCATCCGACCCAGACGCTGGAGGGCTCCTGCCCGGGGAAGATTCTCACCGAGTAATAATACTAACACACACAAACACATACACACACATGTTTGTTTTTGAGCATTCTGGACACATTACATAGGTTTCCATTGTTTTTATACTGTACAAACTGTATTTTCTATTGCCCTATTCCTATTCTATCCATAAACCCAACACTCAGCTTTCAGCTCTTCATCAGTGACATTTACCAAGCCAGTCACACCACAAAATAGGCTTTTCTTACTAGTTTCTGCTTTTTTTGAAGTCCAAATATCTAAAAAGTCTTGAATCAAGAATGATTTTCTAGACTTTTTCTACATTTATTTGAAGTGATTTCAATTAATGTGAGGTGTATGCAAAAAAAGCCTTTCTAACTCTTACTTTGAATTGTTTGTCCTGTTATTAGTTCAAATATCAAAATATTTCTTAAATCAAGAATAATTGGTAACACCTTAGTTAAGGTCACAATTCATGCTATTGCCGGCAGCTTGATCTCTGCGACTCTCACATGGACGCCCACTGAAGCTATGCAGGGCTGCGCCCGGTCAGTACCTGGATGGGAGATCACATGGGAAAGCTAGGTTGCTGTCGGAAGTGGTGTTAGTTAGACCAGCAGGGGGGGGCGCTTAACTTCCGGTCTGTGTAGGTCCTAATGCCACAGTATATTGATCGGGGCTCTATAATGCTCAGTAAGCGCCGTCTTTCAGATGAGGCATTAAAGTGAGGTCCTGACTCTCTGTAGTCATTAAAAATCCCAGAAAAAGAAAAAAGAGTAGGGGTTTAACCCTGGCATCCTGGCCAAATTTGCCCACTGGCGTCTGTCCATCATGGCCTCCTAACCATCCCCATATCATAATTGGCTTCATCACTCTATCTCCTCTCCACCAATCAGCTGGTGTGTGGTGTGTGGTCTGGCGCAATATGGCTGCCGTTGCGCCATCCTGTTGGACGCTGCACACTGGTGGTGGATGAGGAGATTCCCCTCCCCCCAAAAATGTGTAAAATGCTTTAAGTGTCCAGAAAAGCGCTATATAAATGTAAGGAATTATTATTATTATTATGCTATTAACTACTGGCTTATTACCTGCCTATTATTAAGATATTAACTGTTCAATAGTAGTTATACAGTATGATCTTATTCTGCATCCCTAATCCTACCCAAAGCCTAAACCCAATAACTTCTACCTTATTATTAATGCAGATAATTAGCATTTCAACAGATAATTAGTATTTTTTTAAGCGAGTAGTGTTAGTTAATGGCTTATTAATGCTGTGAATTGGGACCTAAACTAAAGTGTTAATGAATAATTTTCTAGCCAAGTAAAAAATACTGTTTATTTCTTAAGACCAATAGAAGGTCATTCTCAGTTTAGCTCACTCTTTATCTATTTGTTTATCTAAACGTGTCCCCTCCATCATCAGAACACTGGATTAGAGAGGTTCTAAACTGCATCCATATTGAGAAACTGAGACATTGTTTCAAAGAATCACTAAGCTCCTTTAACAAGACATAGGCCCAGTTTCACAAACAGGGCTTAGATTAAGCCAGGACTAGGCCTTAGTTATATTAGGCTATTTAAGCCAAATTCATAAATATGGCCTTAGAAAAATATATTACTGGTGTGCACCTGGAAACAAAAAATGACACTGATGTATTTTAAGACATCTCACTGCAAGTTATTTTGAGTTGAGACAGCTCAAACATGCAATTTAATCTTGACTAGCCTTAAACCTTGTTTGTGAAACCGGGGGATGGAGTCCCATAATGTCTGTCATTGAGAACCTTAAGATTTCAGAACCTGCTGACTAGAATTTCAACGTATCAAAAGGGAGAAAGAGTTTTTTCAACTGCTTTATTATTTATTTATCTCTGTTTTAATTCATCTTTGCATACTTATTAAAAGCCTCAGGAAACAGTAAGGGTTGGGAGATGGGATGAATGGTGCTTAGAAGTGAGTAGAGTTATTTTTGTTGTTGCTGTTGTTGTTGATGGTTCCACTATCATATATTTAATCTCATCTCTTCTTTACTGATATGATTTCTATCTCATACACGTTTATATGTTTGTATATTATCTGGAAAAATTGCAATAAATAAAATTAAAAAAAAAAAATTAAATACTGTTTAGTTTTCAGAAATAATACATCAAAATTAAGAGAGTTTTTCCTTTAAAGAAAAGCTAAATAATCAGCAAAATAATCTTCATTTTAAGCAAAATGCTCTTTATTCTCTGTTTGATTGAAGATTATTTTGCAGTGGGAGATTATTTTGCCTGTTTTAAGGAAAAACTCACTTCATTTAATGCATTATTTCTGAAAACAATCGATACTTTTTATCTTTTTGTCTTTACTTTCTAGAAAAAAACTCCCTCTGTGTGATTTATAAACTTTTTGAGAAATGAGGACATCAGCAGTGTCCTTATAATTTACCATCTTCTTGTAATACCTGTCAAACTCATGTCATTATACACATTATACACATTCCTGTGATGGTTGGTTCAGGGGTATAGGTTGGGGTTAGGGCAATACAAAATACAGTTTATACAGCATGAAAACAATGGAAACATTTGTAATGTACCCACATTTCACAAAAACAAACATGCGTGCGTGTGTGTGTGTGTTTGTGTCTCTCTTTCTTACCGTTGATGTTTGTATGAGATTCTCGCAGTCGTCTCTCTCATCAGCCAACACCTCCTCTGACAGACGAGTGCTGGAGCTGCTGCTGTTCATGTCCGGCTTCGTTCTTTTCAACATGAACCTGAACAAACACACAAACACATCAATCACAAACAAACACACACACACATCTGTCTGTCTGTCTGTCTGTAATAATGAATTCTACAGGAGCATTAGCATAAAGTGTCAGCATCTGTGGTCGGTTTCTCTTTCAGATCAATACTGTCATGATGGATCAGTTTGAAGAGGGAGTTAGTAAAGGTTATACATTGCAAAAAATGCTTTTCTTACTGATTTTTTTGTGTTGTTTCTAGTCCAAATATTTAGAAATTATTAAATCAAGCATTTTCCAGACAAGCAAAAATATTGTCTTGTTTTAAGAAATCTTGTCAAAATAATCTGCCAATTGGGGTAAGGAAAATAATCTTATGCCAAAAGGAAAAACTAGATTATTTATCTTACCCTATCGGCAGATTATTTAGCTTGTTTTAAGGAAAAACTCACTTCATTTTAGCATATTATTTCTGAAAACAAAACCATATGTTTTGCTTGTCTAGAAAATGATTCTTGATTTAAGAATTTGTAGATATGTGGACTAGAAACAACACAAAAACTCAGAAAGATACAGTAAGAAAAGCATTTATTGCAGTTTACTGTATTTTATACAATACAATATCAAAAATATTTTAAGTTCTAACAACTTCGTTGTCTTTGTCTTTATTACATTTTGTTTTTCAATACACTCAAAAAAGATTTTTGCTGCTTTTTCAAACTACTTTTTTAAAATGAGCTGAATTGACAGTTATTGCATTTTTTTTTGGGGGGGGGGGGTAATTGTTTTATGTTCAATCCACTTAAATTTGTGAAAACAATTAAGTTATCTTAATTGATTTGTGTTGGGACAACATGAATGAATTGTGTGGAAGTCAGCATTTAAAAAATGCAGGGTTACACATAATTCATTCATGTTGACCCAACACAAATTAAGTTAACTTAACACTTTTAACAAATTTATGTGGATTGAACATTAAAAAGTTAAGTTGTCCCAATGAAAGCTCAAGAATTGTGTTGTTTTAGCTCATTTTAATTAAGTAGTTTGAACAAGCAAAAAAATATATTTTTTGAGTGTATATATAATATGAGTGAGCAGTTATTATTTATCAATTTGAAATGGTCAAAAATATTGATCCCTTGAAGTAAAATAAACTTTAACAGCAGCAAAATATTTCAGTTAGCTGCCTGAAAGCATTGTTTGTCAATTTAGTTTTAAACACTTAATTAAGCACTAAAATAACTTAAGATATGTACTAAATGTATTCTTAAAAAAAAGACATATTTAAAAAAACTAAACTAAATGTAATAAATTGGAAACAAACATAACAAAAAGATAGTTGAAGTCAGAATTATTAGCCCTCCTGAATTATTAGCCCTCCTGAATTATTAGCCCCCCTGTATATTTTTTTTTCCCCAAATTTCTGTTTAACAGAGATTTTTTTCAACACATTTCTAATCATAATAGTTTTAATAACTCATTTCTAATAACTGATTTATTTTCTCTTTGCCATGATGACAGTAAATAATATTTGACTAGATATTCTTCAAGACACTAGTATTCAGCTTACAGTGACATTTAAAGGCTTAACTACAGTAGGTTAAAGTTACGGTAATTAGGCAAGTTATTCTATATTGATGGTTTGTTCTGGAGACAATCCAAAACTAATATTGCTTAAGGGGGCTAATAATATTGACCTTAAAAATGGGTTTTAAAAAATTAAAAACTGCTTTTATTCTAGTCGAAATAAAACAAATAAGACTTTCTCCAGAAGAAAAAATATTATAGGAAATACTGTGAAAAATTCCTGAATCTGTTAAACATCATTTGGGAAATATTTGGAAAAAGAAAAGGAGGGTGAATGTGACTTCAACTGTATATGCCAGCATGCAAAAGGGTGAGACTTCAGTTAGCATTAGCTTCACAAGAACACCTCTGTTTGATTTTGGATGGTTTCTCCTGGTTATGATCTTTGTGGTTGTTGAATTCGTCTCGTTCTCTGTCAGGTCCGTTGGAGCTCATGTGACTGTGTGGTGTTTTCATCAAGACCTCGAAATCCGACACCGTCTCAAAATCCTCCAGGTCTCTCTTAGGGGAGAAGAAGCTGCCGTTGGCTGCTAGCGTCCCACCGGGCGAGCGGGCGAACGCCTCCGAGCACTCGATGGGCATGCTGAGCCGGTAAAACATGATGTCTGTGTGACTGTTCTGTGAGCCGAATGACCTCTGGGTGACCTTTAGGCACGGTGGGCTCTCCACCGTCCCGTCGATCCGTGTGACCTGTAACCAGTGTTAGGTAAATTACTTCAAAACATAATTTATTAAAAAAACAATCCTAAGACTATGGAAACTCCAACTGATCTATCCTGGAGGCTCTATCCACTGGACATGATTAGTTTGGAATACACCACAGCCAAAATAAATGGTGCCAGTAAAAAAACTGTACAATTTTGGTTAAATATGAGAGAGACTGTGTGAGATATGTTTCAATCCTGATTTTGTACCTATTATTATTTATTTATTTTTTTTTTTTTGGTGGATCTCGGGCTTTGTTCAAAACTAAAATGTTCAATAAAATAATAATAATAATAATAAAAATATATATATATTACTTATTACAGACAGAATCTTATTACGGATTTTTTTTTGCCTATTTCTGAATAAGTGTGTGATTATTTTGACAGTATAGTAACTAAAAACTTAAAACATAAACAAAGATAAAAAATAATCACTTTTATTTAAAGGTGCAGTGTGTAAGTTTGACACCCAGTGGTTGAACTAGGTATTGCACACCTAGATCAAAATAAACGCATGCGTGGGATGCCAGATTGAGTACAGGAGCGAGTGATTTAAATCATGTTCTAAATAAAAGCAACGACACGCGATAGAAGTAATATTTTCCATATTAAAAGGAGTTTTAGTTCTAACACCACGAATTGATATATTAGAAACGGCTTCTATTTCTCACAGCTGAACATGTAAAACCTATGACAGTCATCCCCTCAGGTAAGCCTCGTGTGTTTTATTCAGTGCTAAATGCTAACAATGTGAGTTTGAATAGATTATAAACCTTACCGTTTCGTGAGTGAGTGCTTATTCTGTGCTTCTGAAAGGCTGTATTTACATTTCTGTCGTGTTTCGTCTGGTGCAAACAGGGAAATTGCTCATCACTGCATATCTCGTCATGTAGCGTGTTGTTAGGACACGCAGTTACAATGTAACCTGCTCACCTAATGTTTACATTTGTAATATTTATGTCATTTGCTAATTAATAACCTCATGAGGAACTGAATCTGTCTCATTTCGACGTCTGATACTGTCCATTTCAGTCACGGACGCATGTTTTCAGAGCCTTTCTGAATGAATGAATGAAATACGCTGTTTTCCAACAAGGCAACCTGGAGTGCTGAAATATAATTGGCTAAACTGGCATTGTGCAGGTTAACTTTACCTAAACAAAGACAGCGTTCCGGCACGGAAAAACCATTTTCAAAGCAGAATATCTGACTTCAGCATTGTTTTTCAGTTAAACAAGTATGTTCACTTGGGATGTTTCTTAAATATCTGCACACATATTATGGTATTTTTATGCTTTAGAAGAGTCAAATACTTACATACAGCACCTTTAAAACATAAATATAAAGATAAAAAATAATACTTTTTCAATGCAACTTCAATTAGATCCACTTGTTTGGTAAACAAAGCCGATCTCATATAATATATCCACTAAAAATTGGAAAATTTTATTTTACAAACTGTAAATAAATTGGTTAATGATATAACTGAAATTCATATACAAGCAGAATAAACACATAAACAGTGCTCAGCATAATTGAGTACAGCCCATTTTATAAATTAATATTTTTCTCCATTTCTCAGTGAATATTGGCATTGTATTTTGGTGCATTTAAACAAAACTGATTTATTAAACAGAAATATTTATTAAAATAATATTTTAGTCACCAAACATATTTAGAAATTGAAAGATGAAACAATTACATTCAAGCTAAATATTGCAAAAATATTACAAACTACAAAATTTCAACTAAATTTTCAATTTTTTTGCTTCTCTTGATTTTTCCTCTTTTAAATGTGTATTTAATATTTTTCTATAACATATACATTTGAATGTGCTAGTTTTTGGACCGTTATCGTAAGTTATTTTGTTAGATAAACACCAGATTTGGCTTCAGTACTGACAAATCTAATGTATATGCACAAATATAATATTGTATAGCTTCCTATTAAAAATATAAGTACACGTCACCATTTTTCTCAGAAAACCTCTCTAAAGGTGATGTTGACTTTAAATTTTCCCCGGATGTTGATTGCAACCAAAGAAATCCATATATGCAAAGAAACAAATCTAATTAGTTTACAAATTATGTGAAATAAAATGAAATGACGCAGGGAAAAAGTATTGAACACATGAAGAAAGGGAGATGTAGAAGGCAGGGAAAGCCCAGCAGCAGCTGAAATCTCTCAGTAGTTCTTCAGCAAGCCTCTGCCCTTCCTCAGCTGCTTCAGTCCAACATCTACATTAGTAGGAGGATGAAGATGAAACCAGGGTGAGCAAATGATCCAAAACAAAGCCGAGGAGACTCTCATATGCTTTCAGAGAAAGAAAATCAAGCTGTAGAATGGCCCAGCCAATCAGCTGACTCCAATCTAATAGAAAATACAAGATAAAGCTCAGATTTGATAGACGAGACCCACAGAAGCATCAAGATTTTGACACTCTGGTGAAGTCTGTGAGAAACTCACACCTGAGCAATGCATGAGACTTCATTCTCCATATGCAGGCCCGGATTAAGAACTCAGAGGCCCCTGGGCACAATGTCTTGTAGGGCCCCCTACAAGGTCGCACCTCTATAGTTGAATTAAGATTAATATAATATTTTGCCCACATCTTTTAAATAAATGACATAGTACATATATTTATAGTCAACAAAGATTTACCTGATTTTAAAAGCATTTAAAGCATACTTTGATAAAAAATACTAATATAACTAGTGAAAATTAATGGATTTTAATATACTTGTTCAAGTTCACTGAAGCACCAATAAAAAATTATATTTAAGGGTATTTTTAATGTATAACTTCTACAAACTTATAATGCATATGATTTGGAGATATCACCTCTCCAATCTAGCTCTATGAATCTGAGTCCTCCATAATACACACACTGATTAATGATTCCTACTGTCTCACTCGTGATGAAGAAGAGTAGGCAAAAAGCACGTGATTATAAAGCTGAAAGTATCCGAAATCACACACACTGTACCAGTTCTCTCCTGTCTCTCTCCTCTTCAGATGCTTTTTCTGTCTCTCTCTGTCTCTCTCTCCATGAGGTCGGAGAATATGGGTGAAGCAGGGCGACTAACATTGTAACTACGGATAGATTTTATTAAGATGTCGCTAACATTTGACACCAGATGGAAAATAACTGTTTATAGAATATTTATTATTCTTATTATCCTTATTAAATACCTTGTGACTCATTTTATATATTTTATATACTTTATTTACATTTTTAAACTAAAACATTTCCTTTCTATTGAAAATAAATGTATTTCCAATCTGATATGTAATGGGGGAAAAAAGAAAAACATGTTCATCAGACGCTGGATTCGAACCGGTTTCATGATCGATCGCCTCAAAACATGTTTCCATGCGCTTTACGAGCTGCGCCACTCCCACATGCTGTCTTTTGCACTCTTTAGTTATGTTATCCCGGTCGATCAAATGGCGCTGACAGGAAACACTCAACCAGCTTATTACAACGAGGTGCGCTATTTGCACTTAGCCTAAATAGACACTCCAAAATTAACATTTTGCCCATTGGTTAATCCGGCCCTGTCCATATGAGAGGCGTCTTTAAGCTGCTATGACCAAAAAAGCCTTTCATATAAAGTATTACGTTTCAATAGTTCAGCTCTGTCATTCCAGTGTTATTACACGTATTCTTTTCAGATGTTTTTTGTTTTGTTTTATGTTTATGTTTGTTTTGTTTGGGTTTTTACCAAAAACTGCTTCAACTCCATGTCAACAGCTGCTCTAGAACAGGGGTTTTCAAACTGTGGGGCGCGCCCCACCAGGGGGGCGCCAGCACCTGTTAAGGGGGGCACGAGAATTTGAGGCGTGCACACGAGTAAATTATGATGACGATTTTTATGCATTCACTAGAGTGAATCGGATTAAAGTTAGTTTCCATCTAACTATCAGGCACCTGTAGAGTTTATGCGTTCCGGTAAAATATATATGCAAATAAAATGGAGCGGGTGCTTTTTAACGGTGAAGGAAAGTCAAACAGGTGAGAGTCTGACAAAAAAAAGTGCCCTTCTGAATCAAATCAGCAGGATGCCCTTCTGGATCTTTCACTCACTTTGAAGACATGCGACTTGAAGATATACAGACTACCTTTACATGGACATCAGTAATAGTTATTTGCCTTAATGTGAATAAGACAATAATATGATTAAGGTGTTACGTGAAGTGCTTTTTGAATGTTGCGTCACCAGGATATCCACGTTTCCTGCAGAGTCTCATGTCATTTCGGGTGTTTCATCTTTAATTTTTCGACTTTAACTGCAGTTCAGCACTTTCACTCATGAATATTTCAATTATGCCCCCATGACAAATGGGTTATTAGACGGGAATATTTAGTAAGGACTGGTGGAAGATGTTTTAATGGGATTTGATAGCGCACGACAAATAGAAAGAAAAAAACTTCCGCATTTCGTGGTCAGTGTTGCCAGATGTAGCTGACTGAATCCAGCCCAAAAGCTATCCAAAACCCGCCGAAATGCAAATTCAATACCGCCCAATCTGGCAACAGTGTTTGTGATCTGTGTGTGTGTGTGTGTGTGTGCGCGAGTATTATCTTAATCATATTAAAATCGTATTAAAGTATTGTTGCCCATGTAAACGTACTCAATGTTCGACTCAATCACACTGTCAGGGCTCTGCCAACTTGGCTTTGCGAAGCAGCATTTTCTGTACACCAAAAGCAAGTAGACTATGGCTCACGCTTATTGACAGTGGAAGATGATTTATGGTCAGTCGTCAGTAATCCAACTATGGAAAAAGGTATGGGGTATGCTTTGGGGGGGTGCGAGTGAAATTGGACCAACTTGGGGGGGCGTGTATCCTAAAAGTTTGAAAACCCCTGCTCTAGAAATATTATTCCCAGGAAAAAAACACGACGTGTTCAATACTTATTTTCCCTGCTGTAAAAAGTAAATAAAAAGACTCAATGATAGGCAAAGCATTTTTATAATTACTTTGTCTAAAAGGTAATTGAATTGCTTGACTTGAAACTACATATAATCCATATGCAAAGAGTCTAACATTAAAAAAATAATAATAATACTTCAGAAAAGACAAACATTATATGCATCAAAACAATTATTCAAATGGTTCAGACACTGTATTTCATACACAACATAATACTGTCATTTATTTCAATTCATTGAAATTCTTTGAACTGATTCATATAGAAAGGTTGAATTGATTTACATTGTTTAAAACAAGTATAAGTAACTAATTAAATGACCAAAAAATGCCTTTTATCAACTAATTAGAAGCAACCCTGCCTGTAACACACACAGTTCTGTAAAGGTTTCATCGTAAAGCAGGAGTGTGACCTCTGACCTCTATTCAATTCAATTCAAGTTAAACAATAATTATTGTCTCAAAACATCTTTACAAAAGTGCACATTATTGCATTACAATCAAATTAAGTGAGTTACAATCAAATATAAACTATCATATACAGACATCATTAACCTGCAGTCTTATAGCATATAGGTGATGTCTATGTGTACATGTTTAATGTAGTGTATTTGTGTATTAAGTGTATGTGTTGTCCTGGAACCCACTAACCTCTATGTGCTCGTGGATGAGTGGGACAGGGGTGAACTGCGGCAGGCGTTTGCTGATCCACATGGTCAGATCTCGGTTCATGTTGACAGCGAAGGGCTCGTATCCCTCCTGCAGGCCGCAGATGGTGAAGTACTTCAGTGTGCTCACGTCCTTCCCAAAGTTCATGCGGCCCACCTGACTGACCCCCAGACTGCAGACCGGGATGAAGCCTGACAGAAATACTCATATTAACACATCAGTGACGTTTGTCCAACACAGGCTCATTCTGAAAACGTAGTCCCGTGGACGTTTCTGGAGACCGCAATGTAGCCGGAGGTACGTATGGCTTCATTTTGTTTTGTCTAAATGAACGCTACGGGGCGGTATGACGCCGTTCCTTTTCGCACTTACAAGCTGACCGTGTGGAGGGCTTTCCCGTTGCAACCAGTTTTTCCCGTTAGCTCGTCATGTTACGTCGGCGGACTTGAGATGCAAAGAGGAGTTGACGACGATGGGGTTTGAGTCCGGGGAAGAGCAGTTCCAGAAATCAGGTAAGACAAAAACAGAATCCAAAAAATAAAATGAACAAGTGAACAACAGGGTGAGAATGCGGTAAAATCCAAAAACGTGGTAAAAATCAGACGAGGGCTTTTCTTTTTCTGGACGGCTTTTGTAAACCGTTGGTTGGGTTTAGGGAAGTAAGTGGGTGGGAGGGTCAATCGATAAAATTGGTTGGGTTTAGAGAAGGAGGAGGGTGGGTCAGTCGATCGGTCGGCCGGCCATTCAGTCATTTATTCAGTCATTCGGTCAGATAGACAGACAACAGCGGCCTCTGTTGGCTTTACGCGAGAACAGCGGGCGAGAACGGCACTCGCGAGAGAAATTTGAGATATGAAAAAGCTCACAAAGCGGCCTCTCGCGGATTCATGAAAACAAAAACTGCAAAAATACAGTTACAAGTAATTCAGTTACAAGTATTTAATACAATACAAGTATTTTGCGGTCTCCAGAAACGTATATAATAAAATAATAAAAAAGTATTTATTATTTTTCTATTAATTCTTAATTATTTTCTACACTTTATCTATGTATTTTGCTGGTGATGTTCTGCAAAAAGCCATTCTTACTTTTACATTTTTGTCTTGTTTATAGTGCAATTATCTAAAATAAATAAATAAAATTAAATCAAGAATATTTTTCTAGACAAGTAAAAAAAATACAGCTTTGTTTTCAGAAAAGGCACGTCAAAATTAAGTGTTTTTTTTTCCCTAAAGCAAAAATCTGCCAGTGGGGTGAGCAAAATACTCTTGTTTTGGTTTGAAATAAGATTATTTTACTTAAAGGTCCTATTAAGTGCTTTGAAATCTGCCGTTTTATAAGATGTTTAACGTATTCTCAACTGAAACATGAAGAGAGGGCGGGACTGAGTAGCTCCTCCCCTTTTTAAAAAACAGCCAATAGCGTTTTTTTATCACAGCTCTGCCAGTGAGAGTGGTTAAGCTCAAGTGCATCAAATGAAGAGCAAATGAGTAGTGTGGGCGGGGCATGTGAGATACTAGAGAGCATTTAAATGGTTATGATGTGATGAGAAACTGTAGTATGACGTGAATAAAGCTGTATACATTTAGGTGGAAGTGACAAACTACAAGCTTTACATGCTTTTATCAGTTTTATATCTTCTAAATGTGAATTTTGTCACTTTTTGGAGCACACTAGCTTATAGATATCCAAAAAATGAAAAATACTGATACTAACATCTAAACAACTTAGTTCCTTTATTAATCAGGGGTCGCCACAGTGGAATGAACCGCCAACTTATGCAGCATATGTTTTACGCAGAGGATGCCCAACCCAACACTGGGAAACACCCATACACTCTTGCATTCACACTCATACATTACGGCCAATCTAGCTTATTCAATTCACCTGTACAACATGTGTTTGGACTTGTGGGGAAACCGGAGCACCCAGAGGAATCCCACGCCAACACGGGGAGAACATGCAAACTCCACACAGAAACGCCAACGGGCCTAGCCAAAGCTCGAACCAGCAACCTTCTTGCTGTGAGGCGACCGTGCTACCCACTGCGCCACCATGACGTCACTGTCTCTAAATTATTCCTGATTTAACAAACAAGACAAAAACTAAGTAAGAAAGGCAGTTTTTGCCTCACATTGATGAAAAGTGTTCACACCTACTACAAGAAAATGAGTATTAATTATTTATAATGATATTAAAACTAGCAGCACGGTGGCGCAGTGGGTAGCGCTCTCGCCTCACAGCAAGAAGGTCGCTGGTTTGAGCCTCGGCTGGATCAGTTGGCGTTTCTGTGTTTGCATGTTCACCCCATGTAGGCCTAGGTTTCCCCCACAAGTCCAAACACATGGGCTATAGGGGAATTGAATAAACTAAATTGTTCATAGTGTATGTGTGTATGAGTGTTTATGGATGTTTCCCAGTGATGGGTTGCAGCTGGAAGGGCATCCGCTGCGAAAAAAATGTGCTGGATAAGTTGTCGGTTCTTTCCGCTATGGCGACCCAGAATTAATAAAAGGACTAAGCCGAAATGAATGAATGAATGATATCAAAACTAGCAGCACGGTGATGCAGTGGGCAACGCTCTCGCCACACAGCAAGAAGGTCGCTGGGTCGAGCCTCGGCTGGGTCAGTTGGCATTTCTGTGTGGAGTTTGCATGTTCTTCCAGTGTTCGCGTGGGTTTCCTCCAGGTGCTCCGGTTTCCCCCACAAGTCCAAAGACATGTGGTATAGGTGAATTGGGTAGGCTAAATTGACTGTATTGTATGCGTGTATATGGAAGTGTATGGGTGTTTCCAAGTGATGGGTTGCAGCTGGAAGGGCATCCGCTGTGTAAAACATATGCTGGATAAGTTGGCGGTTCATTCCCCAGATTAATAGAGGGACTAAGCCGAAACGAAAATGAATGATATCACAACTGTCCATCATTGTATTTAATGAATACAAATATCATCAGGAGGACATGCAGTGATGCTCTTCCTCAGTATGTGTGTCTATTTCTAACATGCATAACTCAAGATCACCAGATTAAACTGAAGACGAGAATTGATTTTAGAACTTTCTGACAAACTGATGTAAATTAAGAGAGTTTATTAATAAAATATTGATCTGCCAATGGAGTTTTCTGTTTTCTCTGTGTTTATTAAGTCTATTTGTTGACATTACTGCTGTAAATGTGGTATTAATTTTGATCAGTTTCTCCATAAAAAACAACAACACCTCTGCCATATTTAATTGTAAGTTAATGTACCTAATTTAAGAATGTTTAAGTACACAAAACTGCTGAGAGCTGTGGCTGAAACAGGAGATGTGCTGAGTGATGTGAAGTGTGTGTCAGTGTTCAGCAGGTGGTGCTGCTGTCACTGCTGAGACGTGAAGACGGATGATACAGCAACATTCACCTGCTGCTCACACAAACACTGCCTCACCAGACACTGATGCAACTGATGCACATCAGTGTGTGTGAGAGCATCTGTGTGCGAAGGAGAACCTATGTGTGCGTGTGTACGAGCATTAGTGTGTGTGGGAGAAAGCATCCTTATGTGTGTGTGTGTATGAGCATCTGTGCATGTGTATAAGCATCTGTATGTGAGCATGTGTGCGCATGAGTGTCTGTGTGTGAGCATTTGTGCGTTTAAGTGTCTGTTTGTGTGTATGAGAACCACTTTTTTCATGAATGTGTGCTCTCACTGTTCATGTGTGTGAGCACTGTAGCAAGCATCAGTGTGTGTGTGTGTGTGTGTGTGTGTGTGTGTGTGTGTGTGTGTGTGTGTGTGTGTGTGTGTGTGGGGTGTGTGTGTGTGTGTGTGTGTGTGTGTGTGTGTGTGTGTGTGTGTGTGTGTGTGTGTGTGTGTGTGTGTGTGTGTGTGTGTGTGGTGTGTGTGTGTGTGTGTGTGTGTGTGTGTGTGTGTGTGTGTGTGTGTGTGTGTGTGTGTGTGTGTAAGAATCTATGGTCCATGTGTATGAGCATCACTGTGTGTGTGTGTGTGCGTGTGTGTGTGCGTGCGTGCGTGCGTGTGTATGCAGCATCTGTGCATGTGAGCACGTTTATATGTGTTTGTGTAGGAACATCTGCATGCGTATGAGCATCTGTGCGTTTAAATGTGTGTGTTGTGAATAGGAGCACCACTTTTTTCATGAATGTGTGTGCTTCACTGTGTTCATGTGTGTGTACTGTATAAGCAAGCATCACTGTATGTGTGTGTGCGTGTGTGTGTTTTGCAGTATCAGCTCTGCAGGTGTTACTAAAGCTCAAGTCTGCTTAGCTTCAGCACTTTAGCTGCATTTTCAATCACACACACACACACACACACACACACACACACACACACACACACACACACACACACACACACACACACACACACACACAGTTTGAAAATGTACCTCTATTTAATTTCTCTTTAATAGACAAACATCCAAAGTGCTGTACAAAAGACTAAATCTCAAAATCAAGCTTACAGAACCACAAAACAAGCAAATAAATCAAAAGGTCAACAGGGGTGAAAGACCACAGAGAAGAGTTTAGGGTGTGTATTTAGTGGACAGAGCAGAGCAGGCGTCAGTCACTCACCTTCCCACACCTCAAAGTCTTTGAAGGCCAGCTCAGAGCCGGAGTCGTCGAGCAGCACTTCTCCGTTCAGTGTGAACATCATGGTGTGTTCGTTCATGTCCACCATGCAGCCCACCACGTCTCCAGACTGCCAGGAGCGCCCAAAGTGCTCGTTTCCCTGATGCCAGCGCTGCGCCTGCACGCACACACACACACAAACATCTCAAATTCCCTGACTATCATCCTGAATGTTCACGAGCTATAATGCACAGAAAAACACACAGCTGTTGTGTTGTTTTGTTGAGCAGTCACTTCAGAATTGTGATCTGTGATTAGTGATCACTGAAGTTAATGCAAGATCAAAATGAAGCGAAGCTTGCGATTATTTTGTCACAAAGGTATACACAGGAGACCCAAATGCAAGTAAAACAAGATGATTTATTAAAAGAGTCACAACTGGTATAGATCTCACCAGATATAACAGGGCAAGGATGCCCACAACAGAATACGACACGCCAACAGTGGTAAAGGTTCGTCTGTGAACCAATGTCGTATAGCAGTCTCTCATGGATATCTTACCAGATATCAAGGGAAGGGAATGGTAGCGCTATGGAGCAGCTCTCAAGGAAATCGTCGAGTTTACCCACGATAAAGTTCATTAGAGAAGCGGATTTGGGGTGTAGTCTCTCACAGATAATGTTGTCTTCAGAGCAGGCAGTAGTAACAACATCAAAGAAATGGAGACGAGCATAAGGTCCAAATGAAGCAGGTTATATCGGAGAGCTTCCACCAATTTGAACGAGAGAGTCTAACAGAGAGCAGACACAGAAGTGAACAAACAACGGACCGATGACACGAGATACAAAACACTGAACATTTAAAGGCGCGGTAACACGCGCTGAGTGAATAGCTGAGATGTATGAGTGGTAACAAGACACGTGACAACCCAGCTGATGAATGTAAACACACACATACACACACACCACGCGGTGAAAACCCAAACAAACACACCCACTTCCCACACACACACACATGCAAGACGAACAGATAGATCACAACTGTGACATATTTTTTAAAGATGCCCTATTTTACATGATGTAAAATAAGTCTGTTTTTCCTAGAATGTGTATGTAAAGTTTTAGCACCCCACGAATAACTTTCCCAGTACTGGGTTGCAGCTGGAAGGGCATCCGCTGTGTAAAATATATGCCAAAATAGTATTTGGTTCATTCCGCTGTAGGGATGCAACGATTATAGATTTTGGTTGTACGATTATAGTCTGAGAAATAATCACGGTTTCACGGTTATCACGATTATTATGCATTTATTAATTTCAAAACACGACTAGTTTAGAAAATCACATGAAAACTCCTTATATTATAAAGTGTTATTTATTGCTGCTCAGTAACCAAATAACCAGTAACAAGCACATACTAATATTAAAAACAAACAATCGTCCAATTTTTCTCTTTGGGCTTAAAAATAAAACAAATAAAACTTTAAACAAATTTTACGCTGTAAATAAATGACAGAACAATGAGTAAATAAATAAAAATGAGAATAAAAAAATTTGTATTTGTCTAATGCAAGGCTCGAAATTAACTTTTTTTCTTGGTAGCACTGGTGGCACCAGAAAACATTTAGGAGCACCCAGCATAAATGAATGAGCACCACTGAATATTAAATATTAACAGATTTATGTATTTGAAAAGAACATCAATCAGGACCAACAAAAAACAGAAACTACGTAATTCTATTATGACTTATTGATATTTGTGCAATAATTCCAAAATTAATGTCTAATATTTATAAAATATTAATGATGACTCTGATGACAAAAATACTAACAATGTAGTACATTTCTCATTATCATGCTGCCTTGAATGTGCTTAAATGTGAGTTATCTGCTATAAAAAGTCCAACTGTTACATTGACATAAATGTATGGTTTGCCTCAAGCAAAAATGAAGCATTGCAGTTAGAAATATACATTTTGCACTATTGTTTTTATAGGTATATACTATACCAAAGTCCCTATTGTATAGTCAATATTGTATAGACTATACTGTGTTAGATTTTACATTTAGCGTTCATTTGCGCTGAAGACGCAGTGAATGCAACCCATCGAGATTCGGGCCATCAAACAGCTGATCCACTCCGAGTTTTTCAGCACTCTCCGAAATCATTCGATTGATCTCGGCTGGCAGATTAACTTTCTCTCGCATTAACATGCGCTCATCAGCGTCATTATTTGTACCTTTAAATGGGTTTGGAAACCTGTGTACTTTTCATTGCTTCTTCCCCAAACTTCAGCCGTTTGCAGTTCTCGTAGTCACACATCTGCCTGTCATCTCAACTAGGCGCGGCTGAAAAGCGTGAGCGCGTTGCATCGCGTGCGCGTCCCTCCATTGGAAATAATCAATTTACATGAGCTTGCCTTAGTTAATAACCTTATTCATAGTTAATCCAGTGTGCGTGGTTATTAGTCTTGGTGTACAAACTAGCGCACAGCTGACATACCTTTGTTTGGTTGCTGCAGTTTTGTTCTGTGCAGAAACGCGGTTTTGAGAAGTCTTTACGATTAATTAACCGTGACAAATTAAAGCGCGGTTAATAGTGAAACCGGTTAATCGTTGCATCTCTATTCCGCTGTGGCAGCCCCTGATAAATAAGGTACTATGCCGAAGGAAAATGAATGAATGAAACTGCCTCTTTTAATTGTTTTGGTGACTGTCGCTTTAAATTCAAATGAGATTGTGCTCTTTTTAAAAGAGGGCAGAGCTACAAACGCCTATGTGCCAGCATAGTGACAGATTCAAATCAAGACTAACATCCTATGCTAATGAGGGTGAGATGATCACTAGTAGGTGGGGCTTTGCCCCTCTGATGACATGTACGAAGAGAGAATGTCGTTTCTGCAGACTGTTTTTATCAAGTCTGATTATAAAATGTTTAATTAATGCAGTTTTACCATTAGAAGTTGCTTATATTCACAAACTGCTGCCACACAACTGTGTTTAAACCGCTTATTAAAGTGATTTTTGCATAATAGGCCCCCTTTAAATGCCGCAGATTTCCTGCAGACTTTGGCCAGCAAGGACATATAGATGGGCATCTATAAGTAATTGCCGATTCATTCCACTCTGGCGACCCTTGATAAATCAGGTGCCAAGTCAAAGGATAGAGATTGATTGAGAGAGGTGATTCATCAAATATGATAAAGTAGGTTTATATGGGTTAGAGTTAAACACCGTTTTAAGTGTTTTCAACAAGTGTCACAGTTAAAGGTGCAGTAGGTGATGGTCTTCAGAAACATGTTTTGTTGTGCTGGTTGAAAGTCTCTTCACATCGCAATAGTACTGATTAAAGTAAATGATCTAAATGTGTTTATATGTATTTTTATATTCTGGGTGAGGCAGAAGACTAAAAAATGCTCGTCCAAGTAAATATTGTCGGGCCGATAATTCCCATAATTCTGATAAGTATCCCAAACTGTCTGTCAGCAAATGGAGATTTGTACATCTGCGCACCCGTTCACGCAGATCTGCCGTTTGTGCGTACACGCGCTGCACGTTCATGTGCACATGAGAGAGAGAGTGCAGTAAAAACATGCTGAATCGAAACTTGTTAAAATCCTGAATCAATATTGGAGTGAGTTTTGCACGCTGGAGGAAGGACGACACCATGGCTGAAGTATTTCTGTTAGACAGGTCATGTTCTGTTTTAAAACTATTTTAGTCACGCAGAGCTGATGTAGATTGTGTTGTTATGAATGGGTTATATGCACAGAAGTGTTGTTCAGCCACTGAAATCTCCCGGTGAAAGACTGATGTGACTATTTTCAGTTTTATAAGGTCCTTTTACAGCATCGATAATGTGGATTTATATTCAGTTTAACAACAAAACATCAGTAAATAGCGCTATTCCGCCTAGCCTGCTTTACTGAGCTGAATTTATATACACATAAGTTCCCTTTTGAACAATGACAGCCTGTGACGCGCTCCGGATATTGTTCACCGCTACTCTGAATACTCGCTCTGAAATAGCATGTACATGTAAGTATGGCTTAGTAATGAGTGTAATTCCTGTACATTGCCAGCCAACCACTATAAAGTAGTGGCTTCAGTGGCGCCCCCAGAAAATGTTCTTAGGGGTGGCCAGAAGAGGCCGCAGCAAATCTTGGGGTGGCACACAAAAAAAATTATGAATTCAGTGTAATGTTATATTTTTGTTTCTGGTAAATGAAATAATGTGGTTTTAATTTGTTTAATTAATTACTCTTAAAATATTGCAATTTATTCCTTGAAATAATTCAGCAAGTGCAAATCAAATAAAAATCAATATTTAGTTTAAAAACACTTTTCATATATATATATAACTTTTTAGTTATTTTTTACATACTTTTATTGCACAGAATATGGTATATGCCAAGTCTAAAATTCATGAAGATTCATGAATTAATTAATAAAACAAACAAATGAACAAACTGAACAAAAGGCATTACTACACACACATTCACTATACAGACCCTAATAATATAATTGATCCATATTCCTTTTTGAGCCACAATATTATTAATGCAGCTTCTTCTATTGATGTACTTTAACGTAAATATTATATTGCCATTGCTGTCTATTGAAGGTGTGTGTGTGCTGTCAACGACGATCGGGGAGGGCAGTGGTGGTTCTAGTTTAAATGACACCATGGGCGAACCATCCCATACACAACATACTGTAATGAAGTCTTACCTTCCTGACTCTTTATCCCTCCTTTCTGCTTTAAAGCCATGCTTAGTGAAAGTTACTACATCATCATATTATATAAACTTTAGTTTAGTCGACTTGCAAAACTCGATGCGTGCCGACACCTCTGCACAAAAGGCTGTTACTCCTGTTTCACGGCGCATGAGCGGCGCGTATTTTATCGGAAACAACCGGGATTCACACAGGAGTGCGTGAGGCGCACGGGAATGGTTTTCTGCGCGCATGCGTCAGTTTGTTTTCACCAGCGTTGAACCAGCGCTGAGGGGGAGAGCAGTGAATCAGCTACGTCAGTGGCACCAACAATAATTAGTGGCTGCATTTTATTTATTGAAATATTGGGAATTTACATAAGTACATTTAAATTAATAATGTCAACAGCAAAATCATATTGGGGTGGCCAAAGGGGTGGCCAGAGTTTACCCAGGGGTGGCCGTGGCCACCCCTTGGAGGCGCCCCTGAGTGGCTTTAGCACAGCATGTGAGAGAGGGTTGTCTGCTGTCATTGCATGTTGTTGAGGACAAAAAGTAATGATACAAATAATAACTAAGATGTGTAAATTTGTGTATTTTTTCACAGCAAAAAAACACAAGAAATGCTGCAAATATTGCCACAAATTTTGAAAACAGTCAACAACAAAACCAGTCATTTCATGCCACAATAATCAAGTATTTCCAGCAAAGTACAGGAGAGAATGGATGATCACTGAGCAGACACAAAAGAGACAGTATACAGTACTTCTTCAGGTATAGAAACATACAGTATAGAAAAAAACACATTTTGGTAAAGGGAAAGTAAAATTTAATATGACAAACAAAAATCCCTGATATTCCCTAACTTGGACAAAAATAATAATAATAAAAAAAATTCCCTGACTTCCATTGACCTGGAATTGACCTTTTGCAATGTCATGATATTCCATGACCCATGGGATCCCTGTGCTTTTGAGTACTACACATGTCAGTGTTTACCCATCGCTCACCTTGAATCCATCAAATACGAAGGCCTGTTCATCGGCTCCGAGCTCCTGGTCTGGCAGACAGCCGGGTCTCGCCCATCCCACTCGCATCTCGCCCGCCGTCACCACCTCCAGCTCAAAATACCACTTCCCAACATTCACACAGTACGTCTTTTCCGCTCGGAATATCCGGAAACGCTCCGCTGACAGATTTCCCACGTCTTCTCGAGCTGAAGCACAAAACACACACGTCAGCAACACACACTGATGGGATCGCAGTACATCCAGACAAATGCTTTCCTAATGATGATGATGCATTGTTTAATTCAATCCACACTTATCTGCAAGCAAAATAATCTGCCAATGGGGGAAGCAAAATAATCTTGTTTTTCATTTTGACATACGATTATTTTGTCAGATTATTAATCTTGTTTTAAGAAAAAACTCAATTAATTTTAAAAGATTATTTCTAAAAATAAGACAATATTTGTTGCTTGTTTAGAAAATGCTTCTTGATTTGAGATGTTTTAGATATTTCGACTAAAAACAAGACAATCTGACTAAGAAAAGCATTTTACCACTACAGTATATTGGTTAGCGATATAAACCTCACTACATGAGACAGCAGCATTTGTGAGCGTGTGTGACATTATGGGTATTATTAGACTGATGCTACCGTGATCTTGATCTGGAGCCTCCAGGTTGTATCCGTAACCCAAAAGTGTCCGAACGGCTTCCCGCAGACTGTCCTTGTTTGACTTTTTGGTTCTCTCATCCAGAAGAACGTAAGGGACGAGGCGAGGGTTTCTCTTGTTCTTAATGTCCTGCAGAGACACAGAGACGCATCAGAGAGAGAGAGACACGGAGCCGTCCTGTCGTCTGTGTGCTTAAGTGTTCGTCTGCTTTATCAAACGCTGCGACCAAACACACATCAATCTTACAGACAGCTGTAATCCAGCTGCAGATTCCTCCTGTCAGCACAAATGCATATCACAGTAGATGAGCCATATATACGAGTATATGCAGAAGAGGAAACTAATTTGTCATTGGCATTAATGCTGACCCAGACTGACCTGCTGTATGCCGTACGTCCAGCCCTGTCGTATGCGGTCTCTGGCCCAGACGTTGTGAGCATTTTCTGCCAGCTTGTCCACCATGGCCTCCTGGGTAGACGCCAGTTTGATGTGGCACAAGTCCATTGGTGCAGGTTTATACCCACTTGAGAGCTCATATCTGACATAAGAACGCACAATAATCAACCTGTACCACTAGATCAACTAACTGTACACATATGTAACATTCACTCATTCACTTTCCTTCAGCTTAGTCTCTATTTCAGAGGTTGCCACAGCGGAATGAACCGCCAACTATTCCGACATGTGTTTTACACAGCCGAGGTTCTTCCAGCTGCAACCCAATACTGGGAAATACCCATACATACTCATTTACACACACACACACACTTATACACTACGGCCAATTTAGTTCATCAATTCCCCTATAGCGCATGTGTTTGGACTGTGGGGGAAACCGGAGCACCGGAGGAAACCCACGCCAACACGGGAAGAACATGCAAACTCCACACAGAAATGCCAACTGACCCAGCCAGGACTCGAACCAGCGATCTTCTTGCTGTGAGGACACAGTGCTAACCACTGAGCCACCGTGCAGCCTTACATATGCAACATGCATTTAATAATATTGCAAAAAATAAATATATATCAATCTGAATTACAAATTTCTGACCCAGGACCACAAAACCAATTAAGATTTATTAATTATGTGAAAGTTGAATATATAAGCTTTCTATAGATGTATACTTTGCAAGTACAGGATAATATTTGGCTGAGATGCCATTGAAATTCTTAATTACTAATTTATATAGTGGGAGAAAATAATAATAAAAAATTTAATATTGAGATAATCTGCTTTTAGCAATGCACATTAATAATCAAAAATAGAGATTTGATATAATTACACGAGAAAATGTACAAATAGCTCCATAAAACATGATCTTAACCTAATAATTAATTACTTTTGGCATAAAAAAAGCTATATCTTTGACGCATATATTGTATAATAACAAAAAATATACCTAAAAATATACCTGTGTAAATAAAAAATAATTTAGTTGTCCAGGGTCATGTATGTACATATATATGTTCAAATATTAATTTTCCTTCGGCTTAGTCTCTGATTATTTAGAGGTTGCCACAGCTGAATGAACCAACAACTATTCCAGCATATGTTTTACGCAGTGGACGCCCTTCCGGTCGCAACACAGTATTGGGAAACACCCATACACTCTCATTCACACACACACTCATATACTACGGCCAATTTAGTTCATCCAATTCACCTACAGCGGATGTGTTTGGACTGTGGGGGAAACTGGAGCACCCGGATCAAACCCACACCAACACAAAGGGAACATGCAAACTCTACACATAAATGCCAACTGACCCAGCCAGGACTCGAACCAGTGATCTTCTTGCTGTGAGGCAACAGTGCCGCCCTACATATGCAACATGCATTTAATAATATTGCAAAAAATAAATATATATCAATCTGAATTACAAATTTCTGACCCAGGACCACAAAACCAATTAAGATGTATTAATTATGTGAAAGTTGAATATATAAGCTTTCTATAGATGTATACTTTGCAAGTACAGGATAATATTTGGCTGAGATGCATCTATTGAAATTCTTAATTACTAATTTATATAGTGAGAGAAAATAAAAATAAAAATTTAATATTGAGATAATCTACTTTTAGCAATGCACATTAATAATCAAAACTAGAGTTTTGATATAATTACACTAGAAAATGTATAAAATAGCTCCTTGAAACATGATCTTAACCTAATAATTAATTACTTTTGGCATAAAAAAAGCAATATCTTTGACGCATATATTGTATAATAACAAAAAATATACCTGAAAATATACCTGTGTAAATAAAAAATGATTTAGTGGTCCAGGGTCATGTATGTACATATATATGTTCAAATATTAATTTTCCTTTGGCTTAGTCTCTGATTTATCAGAGGTCGCCACAGCTGAATGAACCAACAACTATTCCAGCATATGTTTTACTCAGTGGACGCCCTTCCGGTCCCAACACAGTATTGGGAAACACCCATACACTCTCGTTCACACACACACTCATACACTACGGCCAATTTAGTTCATCCAATTCACCTACAGCGGATGTGTTTGGACTGTGGGGGAAACCGGAGCACCCGGATCAAACCCACACCAACACGAAATGAACATGCAAACTCCACACAGAAATGCCAACTGACCAAGCCAGGACTCGAACCAGCGATCTTCTTGCTGTGAGGCAACAGTGCTAACCACTGAGCCACCGTGCTGGCATGTTCAAATATATTAGCCTTTTTTAAACCGATGGCCATATATCAGATTTTGATTTAGGAGAAGGTGATGATATATCCAGACACACAAAAATGTTAATATATCATGAATAAAATCTACACTCACTTTGCTGAAAGCTTGAGATTTTTTACTTTTTCTGCCGCTCGTTCATCTGCCACTCCAACGTGACATCCCAATGCCAGTAGAGTCCTGCAAAACACACATCGGTATCACAGCATTATTCATTGATGACATCATTTGTATTTATTTACAGATATATTAAATCTACATGTGTGTTCAGACAGGGGTGACACACAGACACTCACATAGTGTCACGATCACCAGCGATCTAGCCTGTGCAAATCACTAGAGAACTACACATCTGCCATTATATGGAACACAAATCCCAGAAGTCTTTGCACTCACACACCAGTTCCTGATTCCCCCTGATTACACAGCTGAAAGCTCATGATGGACTGATTACTAGGACTATAAGGACGCCTCATTCACACACACTCTTTTCCGAGTCTTGTTATAGTGGTGAGCATAACGAAGGCTTTTCCTTGTCTTGCCTTGTCGTGCTTTGACTTTTGCTTTGTTTTACCGTTTATGTTGTTTTGCCGCCTTTCCCGAGCATTCGCCTTTACTCTGATTCTGCTTTTGGGTCATCTGCATGCTCCTGTCCGTCCCTGTTTTGACCTTTGCCTGCCTGACGTGTCTTTAAATAAACTGCACTTGGATCACTCATTACACACACTGAATCACAATTGAACACCAGAAACCTCCTTCTGCCTGACACAGTAAATCCTGCACAACCCAGTTACACTTAATTAAGACACAATCACACACATACCACAGAGCTATAATTAAACACCAGTCAGTAGAACATTTATGATGCTGTGCAAAAAGAAAAAGAGCTGCAGCAAGTATCAAGAGACGCTCCAAGACAAATATGATTCATCTAAAAAAACGACTTGCTTGATTCGTGTGAATCATTCAGTGATGTTAGTTCATAGGACACCACTGGATCTACTAGTAAAGAAACACAACAACCAGTCGGATTCATCAGATCATGAGTTCAGTGTTTCGTTTACGCATAAACAAATATGGCAAATACAGAGTACAACTGCTCCAAATACAAGAAGAATTAATATTTTACAGCTGTATGATTTATGGTTTTTGGTGTCTCCAGAATGTGCCTGTAAAGTTTCAGCAAAATACCCATTATACTATTGATTATGAATTGCTGAAAATGCCCATTTTGGGATCAAAGCAAAGTGTAGCTGTTTTTGTTGACTGTGTCTTTAAATGTAAATGAGCTGGGTGTCCCCGCCCACCGTTCCCACATACGTGTCTGTCTATCCTGCATCACGTCAGATAAACAGCAGTCAGCGACAGCGACAGACGTGGATGAAGCAGACATACAATTTATGAGTCAAAAATACCTCACTGAAGTCCGAAATTTTAGTATGCGCTTTTATCGTATACATATCCGCAAAACTCATCACACACACAAACCCTGCACATTGAGTCCGATGCGTATTAAATAATCCATTCCCAAAAAAAAACCCAAAACATTTCAAAGTCATCTCAAGCAGTGACGCTTTGTTCTCCTGTCTTCTCCAAAGATGAAAAAGAAAGAGGAATAGGCTACATTTTGTGTTCATCCAATACTACATAGAGAAGAAGAGTTCAGCTCATTATCAAAGAGCTGCGCTGGATTATGTCCAAATGCAGAGTTTATTTCAGGAAATCAGTGGAATTTTGATACATTGCTTATGATACTTCATACATTCACGTATGTAAACAAATCCGGAACAGAGACCGGCAGCTAGACTACCTATAGACATTATAATAGACGGCGGCCGCATTGACGTATCAGAGCAACGGACCAAAGCAATACTATACTACACACAGTTCGGTCCAAATTGCTTCTGAAAGTTGATTTTGCATCATAGGTGCCCTTTAACATAAATGTAAATATACATCTATTGATACAACACATGTAATGAAAACTCACTTGAGCGTCTCCTGAGACATCTGTAGGTTGTAGCTGCGCTCTTGTTCAGGAAGTCTGGAAAACTCCACCAGACAGGGATGCTGACGTTTATTATCATCTCTCACCTACACAACAACAGAGTAATTTTTCAGTCAGAAACTGAAATATGGAGACAGGATCAGTGTAGTTTATGTGCAGACTATGATAATAATAATAAAGTGAGTGAAAAAAATTAAATTGTTAGTCTAGTGCAGGGGTCACCAATCTCCTTCCTGGAGGTCCGGTGCCATGCAGGGTTTAGCTCCAACTTGCCTCAACACACCTGCCTGGGTGTTTCAAGTATACCTAGTAAGAGCTTGATTAGCTTGTTCAGGTGTGTTTGATTAGGGTTGGAGCTAAAATCTGCAGGACCTCCAGGAACGAGTTTGGTGATCCCTGGTCTAGTGTAAGATGACTTTTTTGTTTGTTTCTGCTGGACACTCAGTATGCAAATGATAAAACTATAGGTGGGCATAGACTATTTTTTTCATCTAGATTAATCTCACTGTAATCTTGGAATGAATCTAGATTAGTCTAGATTAAAATGGCTCATTTGAATTCTGCCGAAGGCATTCAGAATATGTGCGCTACCCAAATAATGACTAAAGTAAGTCTTTGAGAACGGGTTTCTCAAGCCAGGTGGCGCATTAGACCAGGGGCTCATCTCCTGTTTCCAAAATGCATCACAAACTGCTTGAGAAACTGTTCTACTATGATAATTGGTGATGAAAATAAATGATGTTCAATAAGATGTACTTGTGTTTACTGTTTACTCAGTTAAACATCAATGTTGAGCTGTAGGCCTACATAAGCTCCAAACAGCGATTTTTGATGACCTTAATCTGACTAAAGTCATAACTGAACTAAACATAAATGGAATTAAGACGTGGAGTATGCAGATATTAGTGGCATTATTGAAGTAAACACCGCAATCAGACTATTACCGTCATGGAGGATTTTCACCATATTTTCCGACAAGATCCACACACACGGCTGTCAGTAAAGGACCGCACACACACACACACACACACACACACACACACACACACACACATCGCGAAATGCAGAAGTTTTGTTCTGTCCATTCGGCGTGCGTTATTAAATTCCACAACACTCTCACCAGTCCTTACTCCTTATTTGCGTCTAATAGCCCAGTTTGTCACGGGGGCATGCATGAAATGTTCATGAGTGAATGTGAAACTGCAGAACTGCCATTAAAGACACCCAAAATTACAGGAAATTCTCACATGAAAGCACTTCACCTAAACACCTTCATTATATTATTGTCTATTAAGGCGAATAACTGGACTACAGATGTCCATGTAAGCGTAGTCAGTAGTGTCTTCCAAGTGAAAGATCCAGAAGGGCATCCTGCTGATTTGATTCAGAAGGGCACTATTTTTGTCAGACGGCTCACCGGTTTGACTTTCATTCACCGTCATTCATTTTAAAAAGCAGCCGCTCCATTTTATTTGGATATATTTTAGTGGAACGCATAAACTCTACATGTGCCTGATAGTTAGATGTGGAGCTAACATTAATCAGATTCACTCTAGTGAACTGCATCCATGTTAGCACGTCACGTTTGATGTGGTCATTTCACAGTAGGAATACACACAGGTTGGAAGACTCGTTCTCGCCACCTACAGTGCAATTCGGCCAGATATACATCCGCGCTGAAATATCAAAGTCATCATAGCTTGCATAGAATAGACCCAGCTCCAAACCCAACTTTGAGAATAGATTAACGGTGATATTTTTTTATGGCCCGATAAGTCTTGCGTTAATGCAGCACGTTAACGCCGATAACGGCCCACCACTAGATAAAACATTACGAAAATGTAAATAACATTAAAATACAAACAATGAATCAAAGGAAGCATTTAAATTGTCCTTGGTGGAGCTAACTGGTGAGGTGTGTGTGATGTACCGCTCCGTATGTCCATCCCAGATCAATCTTGTTCATCACCCACAGCTCATGGATGTTTTCAGCCAGTTTCTCTCGGATCCGCTCAAGATGTGGCGGCAAAACAATCTACATGGCAGAAACACACACACACACATCGTAATCATATCTGAGCACATTCATTTCATGACATTACAGAGAGTTTACAAACTCACTCAAATCAATACATTGTTGACCAGCAGGAATGTGAACCTGACAAATTTGTGTGTGTGTGTGTGTGTGTACAGGTTTAGCTATACTTGTATAGTGAGATACCAAAATATATTTTTATAAGTATCCAATTGGATTATGGATTAAGGGTTAGACAATATCCCATATGATCAACCTGAGAGAAAACCAATGGAAGTCAATGTAATGTCCTCACTAAGACAGCAAAACAAATGTTTATTTCTTTGCATCTCTGTGTGTGTGTACCTTGTATTACTTACATTGTAGGG
>LR812530.1:54392183-54639683 GCA_903798195.1 Danio kyathit | reverse complement strand
CAGGTGCTGATTGGAGCGAACGGCCACCCCATGACACACGCACAGAGAACACAGGACATCCAGAACCTGAACATCAGCACACACTGCAGTCAGTCACACTGAGCTACCAGCTAATCATCATGCTTACACTGCATCACAATACAGCATAACATACACTTACAATCTATAATCTGCCATCTTTACTTGTGAAAGCATGTCAGCTAATGTACAGTTGAAGTCAAAATGATTAGTCCTCCTGAATTATTCGCCCTCTTGTATTTTTTTCACCCAATTTTTGTTTAATGGAGTGCAGATTTTTTCAACACAATTATAAACATTATAGTTTTAATAACTGATTTATTTTCTCTTTGCCATGATGACAGCACATAATATTTGACTAGATATTCTTCAAGATACTAGTATTCAGCTTAAAGTGACATTTAAAGGCTTAACTTAATTAGGCTTAAGTTAGGGTAATTAAGCAACTCATTGCAGGGCTCGACAATAAAGATGGCCCAGGGCCCAGAGGTGCTCTGGACAGTATACAGCAAGGGTCACCAAACTTGTTCCTGGAGGGCCGGTGTCCTGAAGATTTTAGCTCCAACCCTAATCAAACACACCTGAACAAGCTAATCAAGGTCTTACTACGTGTACTTGAAACACCCAGGCAGATGTGTTGAGGCAAGTTGGAGCTAAACTCAGCAGGGACCTCCAGGACCGAGATTGGTGACCCCTGGTATACAGCATCATTACTGGCCCGCATGATCAGTTTAATCTGGCGACTATCTGTCAATTGCGTGCAAATATAGTGTTAGGGTGCTTTCACACCTAGACGTTTGTTTCGGAACCTGTCTCACTTGGCCAGTTAGCGCGGTTCCTCTGGCATATGTGAAACCCACAATCGCGCTCGGACGGACGGACGGACGGACGGACGGACGGACAGACAGATAGATAGATAGACAGATAGATAGATAGAGATGTAGATAGACAGACAGACAGACAGACAGACAGACAGACAGAGATAGATAGATAGATAGATAGATAGATAGATAGATAGATAGATAGATAGATAGATAGATAGACAGACAGACAGACAGACAGACAGACAGACAGACAGACAGACAGACAGACAGACAGACAGACAGACAGACAGACAGACAGACAGACAGACAGACAGTTAGATAGATAGATAGATAGATAGATAGATAGATAGATAGATAGATAGATAGATAGATAGATAGATAGATAGATAGATAGATAGATAGATAGATAGATAGATAGATAGATAGATAGATAGAGATGTAGATAGACAGACAAACAGACAGACAGACAGACAGACAGACAGACAGATAGATAGATAGATAGATAGATAGATAGATAGATAGATAGATAGATAGATAGATAGATAGATAGATAGATAGATAGATAGATAGATAGATAGATAGATAGATAGATAGATAGATAGATGATGGATGGATGGATGGATGGATGGATGGATGGATGGATGGATGGATGGATGGATGGATGGATGGATGGATGGATGGATAGACGGATAGGCGGATAGGCGGATAGACGGATAGACGGACGGATGGACGGATGGACGGATGGACGGATGGATGGATGGATGGATGGATGGATGGATGGATGGATGGATGGATAGACGGATAGACGGATAGACGGATAGACAGACAGACAGACAGACAGACAGACAGACAGACAGACAGACAGACAGACAGACAGACAGACAGATAGATAGATAGATAGATAGATAGATAGATAGATAGATAGATAGATAGATAGATAGATAGATAGATAGATAGATAGACGGATAGACGGATCTCGGCTTAATTAAAACGAACTCTGGAGTGGATCGATTGTAGTAAGAAAGCAAAACGATTCAACAGAATAATGAACCAGGCCATATCACAGTGTATATTGGTTGAGTAATAGTCATATATACGGCTATATGAAGAGAGAGTTATGAGTAGGGCTGGACGTCATTCCTAGCGGTAAATGTGCGTTTCATGTCGAATATAAAAAGTGAAAGCATGCTGAAATATTACAGAGTGCTGTTTATCTATTAGGAAAACTGACAGACATTACCATCTGATCATTTTCCATATTTTAATCTTATAATATTTTGTATTAGGCCTTTTGTTTTGTTCATTTCTGCACTGACACCTCAACAGAAAGATAAACATTGATCTGCTTCATGATCTGACTGCAGTCTTGCTTCATCTGTTTCATTTCTCTCTGTAATTTAGGCCTATTATGCATAATTCAGCCAACTATTTTGTACAGTTGCAATCAGAAATATTAAACCCACTATGATTTTGTTTTTTATATATTTCCCAAATGATGTTTAACAGATTCAGGAAATTTTCACAGTATGTCTGATAATATTTTTTCTTCTGGAGAAAGTCTTATTTGTTTTATTTCGGCTAGAATAAAAGCAGTTTTTAATTTAAAAAAAAAAACATTTTAAGGTCAAAATTTTTAGCCCCTTTAAGCAATATTTGTTTTGGATAGTCTACAGAACAAACCATCGTTATACAATAACTTGCCTAATTACCCTAACCTGCCTAGTTAACCTACTGAACCTAGTTAAGCCTTTAAATGTCACTTTAAGCTGTATAGAAGTGTCTTGAAGAATATCTAGTCAAATATTATTTACTGTCATCATGACAAAGATAAAATAAATCAGTTATTAGAGATGAGTTATTAAAACTATTATGATTAGAAATGTGCTGAACAAATCTTCTCTCTGTTAAACAGAAATTGGGAAAAAAAATAAACAGGGGGGCTAATAATTCAGGGGGTTTAATAATTCTGATTGCAACTGTAATAGATTGATTTATTGAATATATTGGTTTTTACAAAACTTGACAACTGAAATGAGGCTATGTGTGAGAAAATCTTACCTCTCTGATTTATATTTGCTGACTGTCTGTGGGTGTCAAAATTAAAGTGCACATTTTCACTTTTTTTGGTGGGGCCAGTGAAAATGTTGGCAGGGCAAGTAAAAATCGGAACCACTGGCCAGTAGAAAAAATCCTTAGCATTGAACCCTGCATTGTATAACAGTGGTTTGTTCTGGAGACAATCCAAAACAAATATTGCTTAAGGGGGCTAATAATATTGACCTTAAAATGGGTTTAAAACAATCAAAAACTGCTTTTATTCTAGCCGAAATAAAACAAATAAGACTTTCTCCAGAAGAAAAATATTAGAGGAAATCCTGTGAAAAACTCCTGAATCTGTTTAACATCATTTGGGAATTATTTGGAAAATATTTAGCCGAATAATTTTGACTTCAACTGTATATTCTCCTCAATGCACTTCATAATACCAAAAGATGTAGTTTATTTTGTCAATCAGAGCAAATTCACTCAATAAAATGTAGATGTATACATTTAATGCATGTAAAATTCCTTCCATTCGATACACAGACTTTTATTTGATTTGATTGCCTAACACTGAAACACACACACTGCTGTCACCTTGTGGTTACGTCCGTGTTTGTCCAGCAGTGAGATGATGGATTTGATGTGTCCTTCTTTAATGATGTTCAGAGCTTCTGGACTCTCCACCAGAACACAATGCAGGACCTCCAGAATCCCTGCAGACAAACACACACACACACACAACATCACCACATTACAGCACACACATCACATTGCCATCACACAATACAACGATTCATGAGATGACCCAATATCACAACACACATGATATCACACACATCATATCACACGCATCCCACATACACACATCAAAAATATGAAATCATAAACATTACAACATGTACATCATAACATGTACATCACATACTGTGCATCATATCCTTAATATATCAATAACACATGGATAACCATATTACATGCAGGACGGACGGACAGACGGACGTTGCCAACTGAGCAATTTTGCTGCTAGATTGAGCAACATTTCGTACTACCCTAGCAACTTTTTTTTTTTTAAAGCACCTAGCAACAAATGTAGCAATTTTTAACATTCATTTGGCTACTTTTAGCAATTGTTTTTATAAGTATTTTTTCAGGGTTTTCACCTTTAATTGACAGGACAGTAGAGAATTGACAGGAAAGTATGCGGAGCAGAGAGAGGGTAAGGATCGGCATAGGACCACAAGGTGGGAATCGAACTCGGGTCGCTGTGACCACCGGAGTGCATGTGTCAACGCACTAACGCACTACACCACTGGCGCCGACACTTTTAGCAATGTTTTTTAAAAGTGACTCATAAGAGCAGTGGCTGCAGGCTTCACTCAGTAGAGTAAATTGCTAGCTCAGATTGTTTTTCATAACTGTTAATTTACTGATATTTGTTAACATGTATAATTGTTGGTAATGTAGGTAGCAATAAGTTCCAATAGTGCTATTATTGTTGTAACTTTCCCAAGTGTGTTAATTTCACAATTTAAAAAGCGTAAGTACACAAGCTAATGTAACGAGTAAGGTGTACGGCCCCTTTAAGAGCACACACCCTTTTTTTATTTTGTTGCTATGAGTTGCATTAGACACGAGCCCCTGCATGTATGTGAGGGTAATGTACTCTGTTGCTCCGTTTATTTCATTTTCTTCTGTAACCCTGTGTGCGGCATTTAGTGTGTAAAGGCCAGTATACCATTTTCCTGGACAATAAACTACTACTGAGGGAAAATCATCTTTGCAAACTTTGTTTATTTTGAGGGCTTTCCATATTGCTCCGTACGCAGGCCGTTACACTGTGATTGTTAAAAAGAATGTAACTGTTCATTATCAGTGGTACATTTAAAAATAAAAACAATCTTATTAAAAAGTCTTTGTATTACTTTTACAAATAGTCAACTACATTTTTCATACAAATCTAAATGGACATATTTCAAATAATGTTTTTGCTGAGATGGCCAGTCAATTTGAGAAAACATTCATTATTTTGTATACTACATAAAGATGTAGTTTTGAGTTGCGATTACGCAATGACGTCATCACGCAAAGTAATATAATAAAGGGTCACGAAACACCAAAACACATGTTTTGAGCTGTTGATAGTCATATCTGTGTCCCACGCTGCTATAAACACTATTAGCACACATATATTGCACTAAAAAGTGAAAATCGGTTGTTTTTGCGTTATTTCGAGCAAATTCGTTCTTCTGGTTTGAAACAAATTTTTGAAGCTGCGTCACGGCGATTAGATACTTGCGTGTAAATCCAGAGTGGAGAGTGGCTGTCTGTCCCTGCGAGTACATCATGACGTCTCTGAGGGTGCAGCATTAATTCATGAGAAAGACTTAGTTCAAACCAATCAGCGCACTCTATTGTGTATGACGAGCAACTTCATTAATATGCATGATAGCTCCTGAGACTGTTTACCTGATACAGTGTTCAGACGACAGAGAGACGCCACGTTGTGTTGCAAAAACAAGTGAAAGAATGTGGAAAGAAAGTGGAAGAATTTGGAGACATGGGTCGTCGGTGTTATTATTTATTAGTGTGCTGCGTTCATTATTGTGCTGCAACGAAGGTTTTGTTTGCATTTTCCCGCTGTGAAAGCGCTGCTGGACTCGTGTGGATTACAGTGCATGCGACAGAATGCATTTGTAAGGAACATTTTTACCCGAGAGCTTTTCGCATCTGGAAATGATGAAATCCGGAGTTGCTGCTCGTCTCCTTTTAATAAAAAGACACGGCTCCAGTGTGATTGTCCTGTCTCTACAGATTTGGTAAGTGTGCGATTAGTTCTTTGTTCATTCAGATGGCAAAGTTAGTTCGTGGTCAGCAGTGCTCTTTCAGTTTTTAAAGACATCCGATAGTCAAAATGATTTAGTTACTAAGTTTACAGTATGTTAATATCACTGCAATATTATAGTACAATATTATAGACTGAAAGATCCGCTGTAAATGCTGCTCTCCGAATGTAAGCATGATCAAACTATTCCCGTCGTGCAGGATTTTCGCTGCATTTTGTAACAGGATAGTCTATACACACACGGCTTTCTGACACTACCTACCGAGTGCATCTAAGTTACCGAGAAATGGGGAGGATTTGTTTTCTCCCATTTGCCGTGCGGTATCAAACATTGGGTTAAAACTCAACTCTCCAGCAGTTACTCGCTCTCAATATCTCGTTTGTCACAGGCAACATGCAGGAAATGTTCCTGAATAAAAAGTGAAAGTGGCAAACTGCAGTTAAAGTCGACAAATTAATAATTTGTCAAGTAATTTTTTTTACTGATGTCCATGTAAACACAGTCACTGTCTTTCTCCCTTGCGTCTGTGTTTGTTTTGCCTCGCGCGTGCCCAAACGGAAACTCCCATATTTGCAAATCCTTCCCTCTTTCCCTCCGCCGACACTCCCACCTAAACGGAGCTGGACACGCCCACTTTTCATGACTTTTTCCAAACTAGAGGTGTAAAAAAAAAAACCCTGCTGAGACGGGGGGTTTCATGGCCCTTTAATAATATGTTAATATTTATTGTGCATGTGGATGTAATGTTTTCATATAATATAATACACGGCGCCTCAGAGAGTAGAGACATCACGGGCTTACGCTTGTCAGTACTACGCGATGACGTCACTGATATGCAAATTAGCATGTGACGTCATCTGGCAACATTTAGCTACTTTTCGGGCAGGCTTTAGCTACTTTTCATTGGAAATAGTTGGCAAAACTGCCAAAACCACCAAGGTAGCTAACTGAGCAGCTGCAGTTACTTCAGTTTTGACTGACTCTGATCTGATCTGAACCTACACACAAACACAAACAAGCTTGTTTCGGTGAATTGTGGGGACATTCCGTAGGTGTTTTTGTTTTTTTAATACGGTACAAACTGTATTTTCTACCACCCAACCCCCTACACCTATCCCCACCCTTTAAAGGAAACTTTGTGCATTTTTATATTCTCAAAAAACTCGTCTTGCATGAATGATAATCCTTTTGAAAAATGGGGAAATCAGAAACGTCCCCATAAGTCACCTTCTCCTTGTTATACCATGTCATATTTGAGTCAATACACAAACTTGTGTCGTGATATGTCATAAAAACATGCAACATACACACACACATCCTACATACCAGACGACGCTTCCAACCTCTCCAGGCGACTGATCAGCCAATCCAGAGAGCCGGAGAACTGGGCGCAGTTCTTCCTGTTTCCTCTGATCAGAGCAGCTACAGACATGCAGACGATCATGTGATGGTAACAATAACATTCACAATTATAATTAATTACAGCAGTGTGCAGCGTTCACAGCATGTGTAGTAAATGAGCTTTTACTGCGCGTTCAAAAGCCAGATGTGTGCACTGTGTGAAATACTGTATCCCACAATGCACTGCACTTTACATTCTCAGTCACTGTTACATCAGATGAGACATTTATTAAACACAAAACTGAATTACAAATGCACAATAATCCTCATCCTGAGCTGCTGCCTGCAGTGATCACACTAAAAAAAAGGGAAAGTTCTGTGTCTTTTATTTAAAGTACATTTTTATATTGGATTAAGTAAAAAATTATGGTTTCTGATTATAACCTGCTTAATCAATTTGCATTAAAGCAAAAAAACGGACCCCCTGGGTAAACTAAAGACATGTTTTTCTCAAAGTAGCAGTTTTCATGTCATGTGACCACAAGTTATGTATTTTTAATGTGAGCATGACATTTATAGCCGTACTGAAAGCTGTACCTCATTATTGAAAATGAAATAACTAGTAATAGCATAGCTTAACTTTATCCAGGCAGTGCAGAATTATTAGGCAAATGAGTATTTTGACCACATCATCCTCTTTATGCATGTTGTCTTACTCCAAGCTGTATAGGCTCGAAAGCCTACTACCAATTAAGCATATTAGGTGATGTGCATCTCTGTAATGAGAAGGGGTGTGGTCTAATGACATCAACACCCTATATCAGGTGTGCATAATTATTAGGCAACTTCCTTTCCTTTGACTATTATTATTATTGATTATTCGTCATTTTATTATGTTTTTATATTTTATTTGTATTATTTTCATATAATTTGTTGCTTCATTGCTATCTCCATTTTTCCATGTTGTTATAATCTTATGACTGTGGATTCAAGCGACACTTGTTGTCATGAGTAAGAGATACGAGAATGTCTCTATTTCAAGGTCTGTATTGTCACTGGACAATGTCGTGAAGCAGTAATAGTCCATTGCTGTTGCTTGTGGTATAATAACAATAAGTCTGAGCATTGAATCATATGCAACTAAGATTATTAAATAAACTCTGCTCTTTCTTTATCATCATGACTTTGTCTCCTGCTTCTGCTCCTCTCTGAGTTTAACTCCTATATTGATAGTAGACTCAGTTGAATACTGGTTAACAGGTTTGGGTATTGGAAACTCTGCAGACTTGTTGTCCATATACCTGGAGAAACTGACATTTTCTGACAAGATCTGGCGTCTGGGGCTGGATTGTATTTATCTGGAGTGGAGATGGTGGTCTAACAAGTATCTATCATATATTAAACAATGTTTTTACTTATGTCAAATCTTTCTTGACCACAATAAATATATTTATTATAGATTAAATCTTATAGTATGAACTAAAAATACAGTAATTTGGTTTCAAAGTGACATTTCTTTCAGTGTGGAGCACTGGTACGTGACTGTGAACACAATCCAGCTCTCTATCTCTCCCTCTCATGTGGCTGGAGCTCATGAAGTCGCAGTCAGCAGGTTTACAGTGGATATCGACGTGTGCGAAAGGAAAGTGCTGAAATATGGATCATACCCAGGAGCTCGTAGAGGGAGTTCAGGATGGACTTCCAGGATTCTCCAGCCTCTTTACCAGCTACATCTGCAAAATGAGCCGCACTGCTGTACACATGCAAACGATCGATACACTCCAGCACCAGGTTGATCATCCCCTAGAGAAACACACACACACACACACACACACACACACACGCAGGAATAACTATACAATAAATGTAGATATACAACAACTGCACAGGTTTAAAACAGCTCTTATGTCTATTGTTGTGTTCGTATTTATGGTTATGTTGTTTTATGTAGCACCATGCTCCTGCGAGGCATGAGATTTTGTTCCACTGTATATCCACACTTGATTCATACTTGACTTGATTCATAGACACATGCAGCAACTCGCAATTACTAACAGTCTCAAATATTTGTAGTAAAATCCACCAGAGAAATAACAACAAGACTACAAGGAGTCTACCAATATAAAATGAATGTTGTACAAGAGTTTACGTCAGTTTAACTAAGACTCTTTATGTTTGCACAGAGTAAAATAATCCTAAGTGCAACTTGCTATTTTAATTCCTACACTTATTTTCTTTTCTACAGTATATTTAGTATTAACTATGTTAAATATAAAAGGGATGAAATGACAACTGTGTTTGTATGCTGACCAATACATATTAATAGAGATGTGCTTCTCTAGGTGAATGCGTCCCTTAGCTCTAGGGGTCAAATAAAATAAAAAATAGGGTCAAGAATCTTGGTGTGACTCTGGAGTCAGATCTGAGTTCAGTAGTCATGTCAAAGCAGTTAGTAAATCAGCATACTATCATCTCAAAAACATTGCAAGAATCAGATGCTTTGTTTCCAGTGAGGACTCAGAGAAACTTGTTCATGCTTTTATCAGCAGCAGGGCGGATTACTGTAGCGGCCTCCTCACGGGCCTTCCCAAAAAGACAATCAGACAGTTGCAGCTCATCTAGAACGCTGCGGCCAGGATTCTGACCAGAACCAGAAAATCAGAGCACATCACACCTGTCCTCAGGTCTTTACACTGGCTCCGTTACATTCAGAATAGATTTTAAAGTATTATTACTTGTCTATAAATCACTAAATGGCCTAGGACCCAAATACATTACTGATAAGCTCACTGAATACAAACCTAACAGAACACTCAGATCTTTAGGATCAGGTAAACTAGAAACTCCAAGAGTTCAGTCAAAGCAGGGTGAATCCGCCTTCAGCTACTAACAGCGCCCCCTGCTGCTGGAATCAGCTTCCAGAAATGATCAGATGTGCTCCAACATTAGGCACATTCACATCAAGACTGAAAACACATCTGTTTAGCTGTGCCTTTACTGAATGAGCACTGTGCTACGGCCCACAGATCACACTATTGTGTCTTTTTTTTTTTTTACTTTTTCACTCTTTAAAACCCTGTTGTAACACAATTTTATCTGTTTTTAATCATTTTACTCTTTGTTTTTATTCTAGTTTATGTAAAGCACTGAATTACCATTGTGTATGAAATGTGCCATAGAAATAAACGTGCCTTGCCTAATAAATTTATTTTCTCAACATTTTGTGAACGTGTGAGGTGTTACTTTCTCAGGAAATAAATACAGACTCTATTTGAATTCAATCAATCAATCAATCTGGGGTGCGTTTCCGAAAACCACCATTAGCCAACTAATGCTGAGTTCAGACTGCATGATTTTAACCCCGATTTTGACTCGCCGACAGGTTTTGAGAAATCGCCGACAAATGCCTGAAATCACAGGCAAATCGGTGCTCGTGCACGCCAGTGACAATCACACAGTGTGAACTATCAAAGACGTGATCTGAGAGAATCGCCGATGAGTCGCCGATGCCGTGCTAAATATCTGGAGCTGTCGGCGATTCAAATCATGCCGTATGAAAGGAGTTTTGACTGAAAATAACATCAGTGATCACCTACAGCCAATGACAGAGCAGCATTGACTAGTGTGGTTACCTGCAGGCCAGCGGGAAGCCGGTGGGAGAAGTTAAAAGCGCTAATTTTCAGTTTATTTGGACCCAAGAAATGAAGGAAAAACTAGCAGAAATTTGGCAGGAGCACCTGTGTCTGTTTGACGTGTCATCTGATCAACACCACAACCGGTTCAAAAAAAAAAGTTGAGCAGAAATGACTAATTCCTTGAAACCCAGGTGAGCAAATATGTACATTTACTACCCCATTAAAGGCTTCTATCTCATTATGTAGTTAATATCAAAATATATACGACGTGTTTTGGGTTGTGAGACGTAGTTTGGACAAAGTTGTCGGTGATTCTTCCTATGTTAAAGTCATACAGTGTGAAGACCCCTGTCGTCGATCCATCTTGCAGTGTAAACAAAGCAGCGACAAAACGCTAGCCCAGATAGTCATGCAGTGTGAAAACATCCGTTACAGGACTACTTTGAAAATCATGCAGTCTGAACTCGGCATAAGGTCGCAAGTTCCGTCGTTACAAACATAGTTCGTTGATTTGGCGTTTGCCAAATCCATCGTTCCAACGAACACTCGCAAACTGTGTCGCAAACTTGTAAACTTGCAAATACACCTCTAGAGCTGAAGTTAGAAATATAGTTCCTGGCTGTGTTCTATTCCCAGTTATCCCCCCTATGCCCTATTCATTTACAACTTGGAATATTTCAAACTTGGAACTATAAAAAATGTAAAAAGCATTAAAGTCATCTCTCTTAGGTGTAATTTGCTTTCAAAGTATTTTTACAGTTCAATTTAAGCGATCTTCATGTTTATATTTGCGCTCCCTTCGCAGTGCACTTTGAAAACATTGATGTCATTTTGAACACAGCCTCATGGCGAAAGCTATAGGTTTAAAAGCAAAAATTTATGTTACGTCTCCAAAGCTTGTGAAAATAAAAAACACAGCATACGTTCATGCTTTTATTTTATAGTAGGTTATTTATTAAGTATCTCTACTGTATATGACATGGGTCTGTTGGTTAGAACATTTCTGCAGTGTTTACATGTGTCAAATTGTAAAAGTAAACTTTTAAATAAATAAATAAATAAATAAACAATATCCTACTTAATAATAATAATAATAATAATAATAATAATAATCATCATAATATTTAATATTATTATTATTATTATTATTTTTATTATTATTATTAAAGTATGATTTTTTTTATTTCCTAATCAATATTAAATATTATATATGAGATATTTATGAGATTGGATAACGTGTTAGCTTTTGTGAGTGATTTTATGTTTTAGAATACAATAAGTAATGTTCTCAATATTTGTAAAGGAAACATAGTCTTCATTCATTCATTCATTTTCTTCTCGGCTTAGTCCCTTTATTAATCTGGGGTCGCCACAGCGGAATGAACCACCAACTTATCCAGCATATGTTTTATTTTGTTATATATCCTGTCATATATTTAATATTGGATTTTTTTTAAATGTGTGTGCGTGTAAAAATTTCCAAAAAAAGTTTTTATGGGGGTTTTTCCCTAAAGAAGTTGTTACCACCTCGTTTAGAGCATCATTATGGGCATTTTACGTTATAATTAATACGTTCAAACGATGGATCTGCGACAGAGAAACTACAGGTTTTGGGAAACACTCTTCTTCTGTTCTATTCCCAAACGATGCATCGTACTATCATAGTTCAGCCGCGAGTTACGTCGTTGTTTGGGAAACGCACCCCTGAGGGTTTCATTCAAACACAAAACAGTCAAATGAAGACATTATTCAGTGAGCTCTCAATTATCAGGACGCTCATTAAACGGCATTAATAATCGTTGTGTATTTAATCTGTACCTCCTCCTGGAAAAGGTTCTGTCTGCTCTTAAGTGCTCGCAGCCGGTTCTGCTTGTCCTCGTGCTCCAGATGTTCATCGGGCGGCTGGAAATATCCAATCAGATCCTGAAGACTCAGACTGACCGACTCGATGGGCAGATCGAGGGTGGACGTCTTTCCCTTTTTACTCAGAGTGTCTAAACCCCTGCCAAAGACAATTAGAGAAATCATTGTGTTTGTGTGTGCACCATTCAATTCAATTCTAGTTTAATTGTATAGTGCTTTTTATAATAATTATTGTTTACAAAAAGCTGCACATTATTAATACATTACAGTCAAAATGAGACTAGTTAAGGAGTTGTGTATAGGTTGGAGCGAGTGTGAAGTATACATTGAGGATCAGGGGGTCTACTTCTGAGGTTACTGCAAGTCAAACTATGCTAATTTGACTATTTTAGGCTATATGTAGAATCAAACAGCTATTTTACAGCCTTGTGAACAGTTGCATTGTCTATTGGTGCTCTAGATCTGCTGCTTTCAGACTGCTGAATGAGTTTATTCTCGCAGAATGATATACATTCACAGTGGTATGATCCAATATAGGGGTGGTCAAATGTATATTTATATTATCTATCATTTTAAATATTAACATTATCATTTAAAATACAGAGCAGAGCAAATTATTTCTCAGTATTAAAGAGCTGACCCACATGCGTGTTGTTATGACATCCTTGAGGGGAGAATAAGCGTTAAATAGGGGCGTCAATCCCTCCAAAACACCCCTGTAATTTTCACCCTGGGTTGCACAGGACAAAACATAGTTAACCTGCATAGTATATAGTGTCCTTCCAAAATGGTTAAGTCAATGTGTATAATACATGTTCAGTGAAGTGTATATTTGTATATTAAGTGTTTGTTCTGTCCTCAAGGTCCTCGGAGGGTGTCCTCTTCATAGGAGTCTTCATTCAACTCTTCATTCAAGTCTGGACTAGAGGTCTTTATGAGTCCACTTTTGTTATTAATTAAGCCTCATAGATTGTAGGTGTCATTAATATACTGTAATAGTTGTATTAATATTTTGAATTAGTTTTAATTAATGAATTTAATCTGAATTAGTGTTACCTGATGAAGCGATTGAAGAGGAAAACTGTGCTGCGAATGACTCTAGCAGTGCGCGACTCCTCGTGTTGTGATCGTGAGAGCGTCAAACCATCATCCATGTGACCCTCGTGATGCATGATGGCCTAAAACACACACACACACATCAGTATGTCATCATGGGTGAACATGTCTGGGTTGCAGCAGTAAAAATGAAGGTTCGAGTGTTTGATGTGTGTGTTATTAATATGTAGGAGACACTCTTTTCCTTTCCATATGCATCAGACACAAGAGCTTGGCAAACTGCCTGTAGGACACAAAGGCTTTTTCTTTATGTGCATGCATATATTTGCATGTGTGCATGTATTTATGCATATTTACGTATGTGTATGCATGCATGTATGTATGTATGAAATCAAAAACTCACATGTCATGGCATCTGTATGTTGCTGCTGTGTGGTGATTTAAAGTGTTTCTGTTTTATCCACATTTGCAAGTTGCTTGGGATAAAAGCATCTGCTAAATTACTAAATGTAAAATGTATATTTAAATCACTCTAAAGCAGCTCTAAGAACATTAAACATCTCGTATGAATGAATCCATCCCCACACACACACACACACACACATATATCTTTTCTGAAAGCTTACCTTCCTCTGAACGCCACCCATGCGAGCACACTTGGCATCCACAGACTGGTAGGTGAGCCAGAGTCCAGCATCCACATGCTGGATATAACAGACAGAGTCACCGTATTTGATGTCCGGTACACCCATACCGTCCACCTCTTTCCTGAGGCCAAAGTCCAGCTTCTCCTGCAGGAGCGGCAGCGGAGGATCATGGGTGAACATTCAAAACAGCAATTCTGTTCATTTAAAAAAACATCTCCCTTACTAGTCTAATGCCACAGTTGAATTCAATTGATTTAAACTAAAGAGGAACCGTTTGAAAATTGAAAATAGTCACATAGACATTTTACCGGATGTTTATCGGTAGGGGAAAAACACTGTGCATATAGCCCATAATGAGTCTGTAAGTTTGACATGAGGTCAGTCTCACTTTCGAGGAGCGGAAGCAGAAAGCCGTGGATTTAACATCCGCCTTCTCCTTGTCCATCAACAGGAGCCCTTGATCGTCCATCATGCTGAGATATTTGCCGGTGGTCACGTGACGCAGGCGGAACGGTTGACCCCAGCGGATATGACTACCACTCCACCTGAACACAGAGAGTGATATCCATAATGCACTGCAGGACAGGCACAAAACTACACCAGCAGATGATCAGCGCTTATCTTTATTTATTTCTGTCAACTGATGGGTCGTGAAATGAAAATGTTCTCACTATTTACTCAACCTCAAGTGGTTATAAACCTTTATTGGTTTCTTCTTTCTTCTGCTGAACACAAAAGAAGATAATTTGAAGAAAGCTGAAAACCACTGACTTCCATAGAAGAAAAAACAAATACTATGGAAGTCAATGGTTACAGGTTTTCAGCTTTCTTCAGATTATCTTCTTTTGTGTTCAACAAAAGAAAGAAACTTAAACAGGTTTAGAAGTGAAGGATGACTATGTGAACTATTTTTGGGTGAACTATTCCTTTAAATTTGCCATGAAATCAAAATATACTCTTCTTATCCGTATATGTATATAGTAGTTCTTGTTATAAACAATGTATCTGCACACTTCAATATTTTATAAAAATGTATTTGCCCTCATAAACTAAAATCAGATACCATAACCTTTCCTCCCCCTCAAAGTGACTCATTACTTCGTGGTCACGTGGAATTTCTTTAGCACGGGGCAATGAGTCCTTTAGGGATGAGCTATCAGTCCTTTAGGGCAGAGCTATCAGTCCTTTAGGGCGGGGCTATCAGTCCTTTAGGGCGGAGCAATCAGTCCTTTAGGGCGGATCTATCAGTACTTTAGGGCAGAGCAATCAGTCCTTTAGGGCGAGGCTATAAGTTCTTTAGGGCAGAGCTATCAGTCCTTAAGGGCAGAGCTATCAGTCCTTAAGGGCAGAGCTATCAGTCCTGTAGGGCGAGGCTTTAAGTTCTTTAGGGCAAAGCTATCAGTCCTTTAGGGCGGGGCTATCAGTCCTTTAGGGATGAGCTATCAGTCCTTTAGGGCAGAGCTATCAGTCCTTTAGGGCGGGGCTATCAGTCCTTTAGGGCAGAGCTATCAGTCCTTTAGGGCGGGGCTATCAGTCCTTTAGGGCGGAGCAATCAGTCCTTTAGGGCGGATCTATCAGTACTTTAGGGCAGAGCAATCAGTCCTTTAGGGCGGGGCTATCAGTCCTTTAGGGCGGAGCAATCAGTCCTTTAGGGCGGATCTATCAGTACTTTAGGGCAGAGCAATCAGTCCTTTAGGGCGAGGCTATAAGTTCTTTAGGGCAGAGCTATCAGTCCTTAAGGGCAGAGCTATCAGTCCTGTAGGGCGAGGCTTTAAGTTCTTTAGGGCAAAGCTATCAGTCCTTTAGGGCGGGGCTATCAGTCCTTTAGGGCAGAGATATCAGCCCTTTAGGGCGGATCTATCAGTCCTTTAGGGCGGAGCTATCAGTCCTTTAGGGCAGGGCTATCAGTCCTTTAGGGCGGAGCAATCAGTCCTTTAGGGTGGGGCTATCAGTCATTTAGGGCAGAGCTATCAGTCATTTAGGGCGAAGCTATCAGTCTTTTAGGGCGTGGTTATCAGTCTTTTAGGACAGAGCTATCAGTCCTTTAGGGTGGGGTTATCTGAATTCATCCATTCGTCAATCTTTCTTCATTTTGTTAGCAACGTTCATCTCTCAACAAACCAATTGGTTCTCAAAGAACAAAATCATGCACCAACCTACATTATTTTCTCATTTAAGGACCATTTCATGTTGATGTACACCACTATAGCAGAAAAATCTTAACATTCATTTCATGGCGACTTTAACACTCGTATTACAGTGAAGCTGCTTTCTGAAAATCTGTTGTGGAAATAAAGCTGCCTTCACTTCCCTTCACGTCTATTTCTCACACACTGACTTTAATTACGGTGCATGGTCAATGTGTAAGCTTCATGATACTTTAATTGTGCTTTGATAGTGAACTGATCAGAGTCATGTGCTAAAATGATGCTCACAGCGTAAGCCTCCGCAGACGTTCATTTGTGATCCAAAAGCAAAAAGTGAAACTGTGCTGCTCCAGAATTTGGCCTAAACCCCAAAATGCCAGTTTGATAAAAGGCTTCCAGCTTCAGCGTCCTCGGATTATTTTTAGTGTGTGAAGAGCAGAACTCGAGCAGAAGAGCGACGTCCTGCGGAGTGTAATTAAAGGCTTCATGGGAACAAACGCCGCTGATGCCAGAAGGTCAAACATGATGGAATGCATAAGACCTCATGATGTCATCACTGCAGCATCATGGGTATGGATGAGACTCAGCACAACTTGAACCAAATGTGTCTGCAGGTTCATTTGGAGTTAAATCAGCGAAGACCCATGAAGTCAGAGTCCAGATTAGGGCTGCACAATACTGGGGAAATATGCAATATAAACGATATTGTTTTTTAATATTGCAATAATGATACTTCTTATAATATAAAAATGCTATATTTATTGGCTATGTTTATAAACCATTTACTTAGTTTTCAGACTAAAAAACAGGGGTGTACAACCCACAGATCAGAACACACGTGACCCATGGACTAATAACTTTTTTGAACTTGTAGATTAATCCAACATTTACAACAATTGCAAAGAGATCACCTCTCGCGTCATTCAAATCACCTGTATGAAAGCAGTTTGGCTTCCCTGTAAAATATAATGATGAGGGAAAAAGCTGTGGTGGGACCTAAACGCTTTCTTAGGTTATTAATTAAAGGTGTTTTCTGTCACTCTTTGTTTAGCCTGCATTAATGCATTCAGTGTAAAGCTGCACGATTAAACATCAAAAGATTGTGATCTCAATCCAAACCCGCGCAACATGAATGATAAATGATAACGATTTGCATATGTTTATTAATCCTTCTAAGCGCTCGAGAGAGATTCAGTTTATACACTTTTTCAGTGAGTTCCAAACAATTAAATAACATAGAAGTACTGGGAGAACAGCTTATTGTTCAGATATAAACACTGATGTTTATGGGAAAGATTAAAAATCGCTGTTTAATGGAACTTGATGCCGGTGAATGTTGTAGCAATTACATTGTTTAACCAATGGGTGGCGACAAACAACCATCAAAATTGTGTCACTGAATAGGTTTTCGAAAATGATCCACCTATAATGAAACATGAAGTTTTATGAGTGAATTGTTGAATCATTAATTGAAAATGAATATGATCTGTTGTACAAGACATTAGATTTCTATATTTAGCATTATTAGCAACAGTAGCAAAGATCATTTTCCTATTGAACATTTTCCTTTTTCTCAGCTGGTTCTTTCTTGATTTTTATTTTATTAAAATTACAGGTTCTTGGTTTTTGCAGTAATATTTTGCAGTAATATTTTTGTGTAAATGGAAAGCAAATGACATTTATCTCCTATTTTTTTTACTGTTCCAAAAAATGGTCTGATTCGTGACTCAAAAACCGTAGTGTGATCCGAACCATGACATTTGTGATCCGTTACACCACTCCGTGTTAAATTTAAAACATTTACCCCCGATTTCACAAACAAGGTTTAAGGCTAGTCATGGATTAAATTGCATGTTTGAGCTGTCTCAACTGAAAATAACTTGCAGTGAGATGTCTTAAAATATGTCAGTGTCATTTTTTGTCTACAGGTGCACACCAGTAATGTATTTTTCTAAGGCTGTTTTTAAAAATGTGGCTTAAATAGCCTAATTTAACTAAGGTCTAGTCCTGGCTTAAGCTAAGCCCTGTTTGTGAAACTGGGCCTTAGTCTTTAAAATACTAGTAGAGATTGTGACTGATTGGCTGTTGCCTTTAGTGTTTATTTTCAGCTCTGGGATTACCTTTGGGATGCTCCAGCCAATAGCAAAACAGCAACTACTGGGGAGGGGGGATAAAGATAGTAGGAACCCCATCTGGGGTGCGTTTCCCAAACAACGACGTAACTCGTGGCTGAACTATCATAGTGCGATGCATCGTTTGGCAAAAGAACAACATAGTGACGAGTGTTTCCCAAAACCCGTAGTTTCTCTGTCGCAGATCCATCGCTTGAACCACGTTAGTTATAGCGTAAAACGCCCATAATGATGCTCTAAACGGGGTGGAGTAACTTCTTTAGAGAACAACCCCATCATTTCTTTGTGCAAATTATATTGTTTTACACAAACACACATTTATAATAAAATCCAATATTAGTTTTGGTAAAAACATGCACTCATTTTCCATATTAAATAAAATAAATGTAAATGACACATATAGGGCCTGTGTTTACTTTACTAATATTATTGAGAAGTTGAACATTACATATTCTATTCTAAAACATAAAATCACTTACAAAAGCTAACACTATTCTAATATATATAAATCATATAAATAAATAAATAATGAGGCGATTTATTATAAATATATTTACTTTAATAATAATATTAATAATGATGATGATGATGATTATTATTATTATTTAGGATATTGTTTTTTTTTTTTTTTTTTTTAAATTACAATTTGACACATGCAAACCACAGCAGAAAGTTCTAACCAACAGAGCCATGTCATATACAGCAGAGAAACTTAATGAATAACCCACTATAAAATAAAATAATTAACGTATGCTATGTTTTTTATTTTCACAAGCTTTGGAGACGTAACATAAATTCCGCTTTTAAATATACCTATAGCTTTCGACATGAGGCTGTGTTCAAAATGATATCAATGTTTTCAAAGTGCACTGCGAAGGGAGCACAATTGTAAACCTGAAGATCGCTAAAACTGAACTGTAAAAATACTTTGAAAGCAAATTACACCTAAGAGAGATGACCTTAATGCTTTTTTTTTTTTAATAATTCCAACTTTGAATGTTAGAATGTTCTAAATGAATAGGGCATAGGGGGGATAAGTGGGAATAGAACACAGCCAGGAACTATGCTTTTAACTACAGCTCCAGAGGTGTCGTTTCAAGTGCTCAAGTTTGCGACGCAGTTTGCGAATGTTTGTTGGAGCGATGGATTTGGGAAACAGCAAATCAATGAACTATGTTTGTAACGACGGAACTTGCGACCTTAGTTGGCTAACGATGGTTTTGGGAAACACACCCCTGATTGGCCAAATTTAGATAAACAAACAATGCATAAAATAAATGTCATTTATCACACATATCTGGGATACATATATTGCATATACTATAATTGCTATAACTATAATTAGATAATGTAACAGTGATTTTTTTAAATATGTAAGATTTATCAGTCTTAACTCAGCACACCTGAAGTAATAATATGTGTGTAGAAAAAAAATTATCAAAAAATACAGAAAGAACATATCAAGGAATGAGGAAAAACAAACAACCTGCTGTCTGTGTGAGTCCTAACGCCCCAGTATATTGATGGGGACTCTATACTGCTCAGTAAGCGCCGTCTTTCGGATGACACGTTAAACAGAGGTCCTGACTCTCTGTGGTCAATAAAACTCCTTTAAAAAAAAGATTAGGGGTTTAACCCCGGCATCCTGGCCAAATTTGCCCACTAGCCTCTGTCCATCATGGCCTCATAACCATCCCCATATGATAATTGGCTTCATCACGGTCTGGTGCAATGTGGCTGCCGTCATCCAGGTGGATGCTGCACACTGGTGGTGGATGAGGAGATTCCCCCCAATAATGTGTAAAGCACTTTGAGTGTCCAGAAAAGCACTATATAAATGTAAGGAATTATTATTATTAATATATTTAGAGCAAGTATTGATAGATTGCAGTTTTTTTTTTTTGTTTCTCTTATACTTTGATAAATGTGTGAACTATGAAACAAAACTAATGCATTTCTATCATTTCCACTTCTACTTTAAACATTTCTGAAAAATAAAATGCATCTGTGTTTACACAAATATATGAAGCAAACTGCTTACAACACTGATGTCACAACATCTACATGGGCTAGATCGCTGGATAACTACAAATCTGCCACCAAATGAACTACAAATCCCATCATACACATACTCACACACCAGTTGCAGTTCATCCGCTGATTACACACACACAGCAGGTAACTCATCATGACTGATTACATGCACTTTATATTCACCTCTCTCTTTGCTGAGTCTTGTTGTTTGTCTATCCTGAAGCATTACGAAGCATTAATCCCGTCTAGTCTTTCAGTGTTTAGATCCTTGCTTTGTGTTCCCGTTCTTGATTCCTTGCCGCCTAGCCTGACCTTTTTGTGACTACTCTTATTAATAAAGAACTGCACGTGGATCCTCAACTCTGTTGTCCAGCATCCTCACAGTTACAGATGATATCAATCAAAAATGTTTCTTGATCATCCAGTCATCATATTAGGGTAACGTCTGAAGACTGGAGTAATGATACTAAAAATAGAGCTTTACATCACAGCAAAAAACTACACTTTTCTATATATCAACATAGAAAACAGCAACTTCCCCACATTTCTGTTTTAACAGTGTTTTGGATTACATAAATACAGCCTTTTTTTATACACTTTTTAAAACAAATCTTATTTCAAACACTTGAATGGTCTATGTAAATAATAAAAATTGATTAAAATGAAATGCAAGCATGAATTTAATTGACTTTCTGCAGCCATTGTATATTATGCACCATAAAGCGGAGATTTATAACCCCATTTGCAGTACAGATATGAGTGATGGTGCACTTCAGTCCTCTAGGGTTCTCCAGAGTCTGATAAACTCACGCGACTCGAAGCGTCTCCAGCCTCCAGAGGGATCTGGCATGGATGGACACTGCTCCACCTTCATAATGCACCGTCCTGAATGAGACAAAAACAACACAGACGAGTCAATGAGAGCGTCCTCATATAAGTATACAGTGTAAATCTCACACAATTAATCAAATCACAACATCATGAAAACAAGTGTGAACTCTTTAAAGCATAGCAGGGTGAATAAAACTAGGGCTGTGTAATATATTGAAATGCACATATTGTTGAATACATATTGCAATGGTTTGCAATAAATGAGTGATTTAATGTAATAGTATCTCTGCGTGGCTGCCATAAGCACAACTTCTGAAAGGCTTTTCAGCACATCAAGCAATGTAGTTACATGTCAATGCACATCTTGGAAAAAGCAGAGTGGACATGCTGGTTTACTGAGCAAAAATCGGAGCTAATTTTAGTATGGATTCTGAAATACTGCATGACTACACAATTGTTTCGAATGCAATAAGACAGCAAAGTGTTTTCTCTACCCATTTTCAAGTGTTTCTCTGATTGTTTTTCTGATTGTTCTTGATGTTTTCAGGTTGATAAAATTATTCCAGTAGAGTAAAGTGGTGCTGATATTCCTTTATTCATTCATTTTCCTTTGGATTAGTCTCTATTTCAGAGGTCGCCACAGCGGAATGAACCACCATATATTCCAGCATATGTTTTACGCAACGCAATCTCATAGCAATTCGTAACTTTTCGATTTAGTTGCTAATTCGTATGAATTCGTACGATCTAATTCGTACAATTCAGTACGATTTGCTCATCACCCAATGACGGTTGGGTTTAGGGGCGGGGTTGGGTGCCACGCCTTCTTTTTTAAATCGTACTCGTACGAATTCGAACGAATTAGCCACTAAACTGACAAAACGTAAAATACTTACGTTTCCTAATGAAATCAGGCTGGTTTTACGCAGTGGATGCCCTTCCAGCCACAACACAGTATTGGGAAACACTCATTCACACTCATTCACACACATACACTATGGTTAATTTAGTTTATATTCAATTCACCTATACCAGCATGTGTTTGGATAGTGGGGGAAACCGGAGCACCCGGAGGAAACCAATGCCAACACAGGGAGAACATGCAAACTCCACACAGAAACGCCAACTGACCCAGCTGAGACTTGAACCAGCGACTTTCTTACTGTGAGGCATTGCTAACCACTGAGCCACTTATTTAATGTATTTTTAGTTTGTTTACGTTGATTTGTTTTATGCAAAGTCTGTTCACGTTCAGACGTCGATGCTTTCTTTTCCCTGAAATAGTATGAAACATGTTGGCTATTTATTTTAAATATCACATTACATTATTTAGCATGCTATCATATATTTCTTCAATATCGAACAGCACCAATATGAACAGTACACTTTTATGTCAGACAGAATAATGCAGAGCAGCATCACAATAAAGAAGACGTCAATGCAAAATTAAACCAAGAGTCACCTATCACTGACTACGTTTACATGGACATCAGTAATGGAATGATTTGCCTTAATCTGAATAAGACAACAATTTGATTAAAGTGTTTACATGTCTTGCTTTATGACACCGATACACCGATTAACGTCACTGCATCACCACACTATCCACATTTCCTCTGGAGTTTCATGTCATTTTGGGTGTTTCATTTTTAATTTGTCGACTTTAACTGCAGTTTTGCACTTTCACTTTCATTTAGGAACATTTCATGCATGCCCCCGTGACAAACAAGATGCAAGTATGAACTGCTGTAAGAGTGTTGTTTTATAGGATTTGATACCGCGCACCGTATAGGAGAAAAACCCTAAAAACCCTTAGGGCTTACTCACACTATGCTCTCCGAACCATGCCCAGGCCCGTTTCCCGGATCGTTTGAGAAGTGTGAGTGCTCTGATTCGGGCTCGGGCTCTGATTCGGGTACACTTGGGCGTCCCTGGCCCGGTTGGAAGAGGTGGACCAGAGCGCGGTTCACTTGGGCTCAGGCGCGGTACGCTTACAGTGTGAGTGCAAGCGTGCCTGAGCCCGAAACTGAAAGCGAGACGTGACTTTTAAGGGACTGTCATATGGATTTATTAATCATTCGTGCTGTTCAATGAACACAAACTGTCGTAGTTTATTTAAGACGCAAACCCCTCACTGCACGTCAGCTGAGCCTTCAGCAAACTTCCTAATTCCTGCAGCACGAGGACTTTATGATTGTTTATGAGCGTCAAAAGTGGCTGATCTGTTCGGCGAAATATTAGACTGCGTGTCCCCACATAAAATCTCCACTGTGCTGAGCGAGAGCGCTACTGAGCAGCGCGTCATCGATGACATAATCATCCCCAGGCCCGAATGTAATGTGAGTGCGGGCCGTCGGGGGAGACGGGAGGGGGGACAAGCGTGCTTTGGCCCGATTCAAGGCAACTGTACATAGTGTGAGTACGGCCTTAGTGTCAAACTATCCCAGTGCTTAATTTGTAAATTGCGAGGTCCCGGAACAGATCGGAGTAACGGATCCGGCATGTTACCAGAGGAGGGAGAGGTGTTGCGGACGAAAGTGAAATGGCGGGGGAATGCTGCGTAAGAAAGTGAAGTGCGTGGGTGGGGGGTATGGGGTGAATCGCAGACAAAGGGGGGTGAGGAGAGTCACAAAGTCATGGATGAAAGTGAAGACAGGACGAAAAGGGTTGGGGGATGTGGATGAAAGTGAAGAGCGGGGGTTTGTGTGAGGAGGGAGATCAGTAAAATGAGGTGCCGGATTAGATTTCAGAGGTCAACCCCTGGACTATCCTGTCGTAAAACACTGCGAACAGTCCTACATGATGGTAATAGTTTGATTGTGGTGTTTACATGTCTGTACTGCACTTCAATAATGCCATTAAAATCGGCATACTCCACATGTCTTATGCTGTGTTCACACCAGACGCGGAACGCGTCATTCGCGCGTCAAATTCACTTCAGAACAGACGCGGAATCGCGTCATGGGCCGAGCTTCTGTCTGCCCGGTGACTGTAGCTTCTTGCTAAATGGCTAACATGGATTTTATTGATAAAATAATGTTTATGTGCTTTATGAAGGCTGAAAAACAGCGTCGATACGTTTGGACCAGTGTCTGAGTCAACTCGATACTTTCTGAGGTGCACCCAGCTCTGTGAGCTCATAAACTCCTCCAGAAACTTAACCTGGATGACGGAGGTTTTCAGCGGTGCTTCTGACTGAGCCAAGCCCAGTTTGATGAACTGTTGTTGGTGTCGGCTGAAGGATTTCCCCCAGGACACCAACAACAGGTGCTACGTCACAATCATGCCCCCACAAGAGCATGCTCCTGATTGGTTAACATGGTGCGAATGTCTGCAGCAGTTCAGATTTTTGAACTCGAGCGTTTTGCGCGTTAAGCGCGTCAAACGCTCAATTCGCCGCGCGCCATTAGCGCGTCGCGCCATTCGCGCCGCAGGATGTCTATTCGCGCGTTTGCATTGACTTAACATGTAAATCACTCGCCCTTGCCGCTTCTTCCGCGTCTGGTGTGAACGCAGCATTAATGCGATTTCTGTTTATTCCGATTATGACTTAAGTTGGATTAAATTAATCAAAAATCACTGTTTACATGGTAGACCCTTAATCAGAGTGTTATCTTAATAGCAATAAAAATCTGATTATTAGTGTCCATATAAACTTATATTAAGTGGCCTTAACTACTATATACTTACATTTAATTAAATAATTGGTCAGACTTTATTTTGACGGTCCATGTGTTGAATTTAAGTTACATAGCATCTAGATGACAACTAATTCTCATTAGATTATAAGTAGACTGTTAGGTTGGGGTTAATGTAAGTTGACATGTACTTGCAATGTTTCTTGTAGTCTGTTTAGCAGCAGTATCAGCAGATATTAAGCAGACAGTCTACTAATACTCAAATGGACCATCAAAATAGTGTTACCAAATAATTTGGTACAATGCACTTAATATGTACATACATATTTTTACATTCTACTTATATTAAATTAATTATTAATTAAATTCTGTTCTTGCATTGATAATTACACTGTTGACATACATCCTTTACACACTAACCCACCCTTAAACTTACCCATACCACCAAACCAGAAGTGTTGTGCAATACATTATAAACACAATAAGAACAGTGTACTTATATTTTAACATAAGTACCTACTGTAGTAGTTAAGCCCACTTAATATAAAGTGAAACAGAGTTAACTAATGTTAACCAATGCGACTTGCTTGCTAAAGTATTTCTGGATATAATCTATATATTTGTATTGATATGTTGATTCAAGGAAACAGCCCACCACATTAAAGGGGACCTATTATGCAAAAATCACTTTTATAAGGGGTTTAAACACAGTTGTGTGTCAGCAGTGTGTAAATATAGCCAGATTCTAATGGTAAAAATTAATTAATTGTATTTGATATAATCAGACTTGATAAAAACAGTCTGCAGAATTACTTTGATTGACATTCTCCCTTTGTACGTGTCATCAGAGGGGCAAAGCCCCGCCCACTAGTGACCATCTCACCCTCATTAGCATAAACCACCCTGAGTGAGAAGCAGCCATCTGTCCATTAAAGTTTTGAATCTGCCACTATGCTGACACGTAAGTATTTGTAGCTCCGCCCTCTTTTAAGAAGAGCACAATCTCATTTGAATTTAAAGTGACAGTCACCAAAACGCCATAATTAGGATCAAAGCCTAAAAGGGTCAGTTTCAGAGAGTTATAAAACATTATTTATGTGCTATAGCATGCTTAAACTTCCTCTATACACACACTAGGGGCATCAGAGACTTATTTTACAACTTGTAAAAAGGGGCATAATATGTGACCTTAAAAACAACTACAGTCTTTGTAAAATTGAATGTTAAAAAATACAACATCATCCATGTGTCCATCAAACGGTCTGCATCTGACCTCTAACAGATCTCAATCGGCACCAGAAACATGATGTGTTTCTGGTTCAACTGCTGCTTTACACAGCGATGAGAGAGAAACACACACACCTACACACAAACATTATCCCATAATGCAGAGCTCCTCATAAAACACGCTTGCGTAACACTCATGCAAGAACACTTCTTATTCCAGTTAAAAGAGATGGATGGATACAGAGAAGCGTTCTCTGAATTCATGCATTCAGCAGCAGAAGTGAGGCGTTCAAGGCCGCCGCTGAGAGAAACACAGAGCAGAACAGACGCCAACTTATACTAACTGAAGGATTATACACTGTTGGAGCTCAGAGAGAGCCTCGTGAGCTGATCATGGTAAATATTCAACGCCAGAGTCCTTTCAAATGAATGCAAACGAACACGCATCTTCATCGTAATGACAAAATAAGCATGATATTGATGATGCTGGTCAATTTTAAAGGGACAGTTCACCCAAAAACGGAAAAATCCCATCATTTACTCATCTTCTGGACTTCTTCTGATGAATAAAAAGGAAGCTATACTGAAGATTCAGTGGTTAGCACAGTGGTCTCACAGCAAGAAGGTTGCTGGTTTGAGTCCTGGCTGGGCGAGGTGGCATTTCTGTGTGGAGTTTGCATGTTCTCCCCATGTTGGCGTGGGTCTTCTCCGGGTGCTCCGGTTTCCCAGTCCAAACACATGCGCTATAGGGGAATTGAATAAGCTGAATTGGCCGTAGTGTATGAGTGTGTGTGTGTGTGTGTGTGTGTGAATAAGGGTGTATGGGCGTTTCCCAGTACTGGGTTGCAGCTGGAAGGGCATCCGTTGTGTAAAACATATGCTGGAAAAGTGGCGGTTCATTCCGCTGTGGCGACCCCTGATGAATAAAGCGACTAAGCCGAAGGAAAATGATTGAATGAATAGTATTTTTACTTCCTACCATGGATGTCAATGGCTGCTTTTTTATTACATTCTCACAATATTTTGTTTTGTGTTCAACAGAAGAAAGAAATTCATAAACATTTAGAACCATTTGAGTTTGAGTAAACGGTGAGGAAATTCAGATTTTTGGGTGAACTGTCCCTTTAAAAAACTAAATAATAGTGGATATGTGATAATCACTGAAAACTAGACAACACAACACTAACAAACAGTTTGAAGCTATACTCAAGACACAATTACAGAATTAAAAATCAGATGAAACTTGAGGATTAATGAATCAAATTAACTGATTCATTACAAAATATTGTAATCGAACTAGGCGACGCAGTGGCGCAATAGGTAGTGCTGTCGCCTCACAGCAAGAAGGTCGCTGGTTCGAGCCTCAGCTGGGTCAGTTGCCGTTTCTGTGCGGAGTTTCCATGTTCTCCCTGCGTTCGCGTGGGTTTCCTCCAGGTGCTCCGGTTTCCCCCAGAGTCCAAAGACATGCAGTACAGGTGAATTGGGTAAGCTAAAGAGAAAGGTTGCAGCTGGAAGGGCATCCGTTGTGTAAAACATGTGTTGGATAAGTTGGCGGTTCATTCCGCTGTGGCGACCCCGGATTAATAAAGGGACTAAGCCGAAAAGATAAATAAATGAATGAATGAATGTAATCGAACTATATTTTTATACTCAGTATCATACAGAATATTCACAAAAAGTTATTTTAATTTAATATTTCGTTGACTATTTTCCTTTTTTTTTTTTGTAAAATGCAGCTATATTATTGATGCAAAGTGATAATCATTCATTCATTTTCCTTAGTCCCTTTATTCATCAGGGGTCGCCACAACAGAATGAACCGCCAACTTATCCAGCATATGTACTGGGAAACACCCATACACACTTATTCACACACATACACTACGACCAGTTTAGGTAATCAATTCCCCTATAGTGCATGTGTTTGGACCATAGACTGTAAAAGATATGGACGTAGTATCCGTGACGTCACCCATAGGTTTCTGAACACTGCAAAAGAAGCCACAAGTAGGCGCGGCCAACCGTCGCCATTTTGTTAGCGCGTCATCGCACCGAACGCGGCATACCAAATAAGGGCAAAGAGGAGAGTGAGCGGAGCTACAGACGCATGCTTGATTCTCAGCCTTTTGCTTAGACCTGGATTAAAACAGATTTATTACTTTGGGAGAACGCTTAATACTTCATTACCTGTGACTCGTTTGTGTTCTGACCACACGTGCTTGGTTGTACACTATATTAATAAAGTGTTTAGACTTTTAAAAACACTGTTGTAACACATTAAGCCACTAAACATTGTTCTTATGACGTTTTTCGACAGGAGGAAAACGCGAATTACTATCAAACACTTCAGATATAATCTGTGTTAGTAAATGCAAGACTGTTTATAAAATCCAGCACTAACACTGTATGACAACGCTTCAGATGACTGTTTTATAGCCTACAGCTAATCAATCTGTCAGATTCTGGAGTGCAATACTGGTCTAAAGAACATTTAAATGATAAATGATCTTACATAAAACAAATACATTTATAGAGATGGTATAGAAGTATATCATTTCACTCACCTGTGAAATGAAGGCAACTTGAACGGTTTGTAAGCACAATTAAGTCCACACAGCATGCCATATCATCTGATAATTGCAGGAAATAATTCCAAAAGGCAAATGACGGTGTAAAGAAACATTAAACAAAACAAATACACGATTTATATGCCGAGCTCAGCGGCTAATTAGCCAGAATCAGCTGAGGTGACGAGACAGCGAGCAGCGAGGGCTAGCTGTCACTCAAGTGGCCACGCCCTTAATTATGCAAACTTAATATAACCTAATAAAAACGAAACGGAGGAGTTATAAAAAAATTCACCCCCCTCAGAGTTGTCATGAAGGGTAATCATAGCTATATGCACCAAAGCCATCGTTTGTACCAGGCTGTAAACATGTTTTTATCAGCTGTAAAAATGGCCAATTTACCAATGCAGAAAGAAAGCCCTTGGACTTCCTGGAGCCAGCCCCCCAAGGCGAGTCGATGAATTGCAGTTTTAGTTACTTCCGTATTGGCTTCCCGAGGGAGAGCGGGAGGTTGCCGCTTGGTTTGGACTTGTGGGGGAAACCGGAGCACCCGGAGGAAACCCACGCCAACACGGAGAGAACATGCAAACTCCAAACAGAAATGCCAACTGACCCAACCGGGATTCAAACCAGCGACCTTATTGCCGTGAGGCCACAGTGCTAACCACTGAGCCACCGTGTCACCCCTGCAAAGTGATATATATATATATAAATATAATAAACAGCCTGCCCACATGAAAAAATATGTACTGTATTAATTAATTGTAAATACTATAGTGTTTTTGAACCATGCTATAGTGCAGTACTTGAATTAATCTGCTGTGGTGATTAAATAGCTGCTATGGTAATACTAAACTATAGTAATATAAACTACATTAAACTATATTATACTACAAAACACCACAGTTTACTGTAGTAAAAACTAAAGCATACTACAGTATTTATAACAGTTTATCACTTTCCTAAAGTTGATAAAACAGCGGCGGCATGATGGCATTTTTGTGTGGAGTTTGCATGTTCTCCCCGTGTTGGTGTGGGTTTCCTCCAGGTGCTCCGGTTTTCCCCACAGTTCAAACACATACGCTATAGGTCAATTGATAAACTAAATTGTCCATAGCGTACAAGTGTGTGTGTGTGTGTGTGTGAGAATTAATGTGTATGGGTGTTTCCCAGTACTGGGTTGCCTCCAGAATTGCATCTGCTGTGTAAAACATATGCTGAAAAGTTGGCGGTTCATTCCACTGTGGCAACCCCTGATAAATAAGGGACTAAGCTGAAGGAAAATGAATGAATGAATAATAAAACAGTATGCTTGTGCTATCAATAACAAAGTGTTGTAAATACTACATATACTTTACTATAGCACATATAGTGTATTTACTATAAACTACTATAGTATTGTCTTATGTTGGTGATTATTTAATCACTGCAGACTCCAGGCTATATTCAGTTTGCTGAATGACTTTAAGTGTGATCTGGATCTCAATCTCTCAGTTTTTCTGGGTTGAGCCGTTTGGATCACACATTTATATCTGTCTGATGTCCCAGAGAGGACAGGTGTTTCTGTAATTACAGCAGCACACATACAGTCGCACCAGATCTCATTCTGTCTCTAAAACCCTCGAGACGAGACCCGGGAGACTCTCATATGAGCCTCTGTTTCTGCTGAAGAACGGCTGAACGTCCTACTTCAGGATCAGCAGAAGCAACACTAGTTTACCACTCGGAAAACTGGAGTAAGGTGTTAAAGTGCTCATGTTTTTGCATCTCATCGCACTGCACGTCCTCTTTTAGTGTCAGTCAAAGTGTCATCGTTGAATTCTCATGATGGTTTATCTTGACAGTTACTGCTCTACAACATCAGGACAATCAAACTCCTCATCCAGATCTTCTCAAACTGATGCACTGTAAACAAATGCTGCGTTCCACACAATTGATACTGTAACATGAAGGAATTAAGTTTACTTACTAATTTTTGCAAATTTAAGTAGACATTGAACATAAAGCAATTAAGTTGTCTTGAAAAAAAACTCAACAATTGAGTTGTTTAAGCAAGTGGTCCCCAACCCCCGGGCCGTACGGGACCACACTAGAAATTATTAATTATTTCCATTTTATTTATTATCTGAGTCTGAACGATCTTTTATTTTGATAAATCTTTTATTTTGTACAATGACCATATTCTCTCGCTTACATCTCAGTCACTTGAGCACCAAAATTTAACCCACAAGCAGCAAAATAAGTAAGAAACAGACGTCTTTGGAAATTTTCTTTGCAGTGAAGAACCCACAAATTGCCAATGAATAGATCAGCATCCCATTTGTCAACAAATCCAAGATGTCCTCGCTGCAGCCTGTAATCTCCATGACATACTGGACCAGGTCCATTACGTAGTGGCCATTGCACCGCCCACTAAGGTAACGCCCATACTACTGTGACGGTTGGGTTTAGGGTAGGGGGAGGTGTAGGCAATTGTCCTATGCTAGACTAAGGCCCATGCTCAATTCTATTTTTGAACCCCTACCCCATCCCCTTGGCCCTTAAATAGGAGTGTGAAGGGAAAGGGATTCAAAATGTACCCCTAAGAATTGGGACAGCACTACAGCACCTGCACGTCATCGTATGTCATCACGATCTCTTGCTTCATATGAAATCAGACGATGGCGACTGCTGTAGTTATTCCAGTTGTGTTATTTTTTGGTGTTTATCTTCAGGAAATCACTGAAGGCATATATTATGTTATCATAATGATCTAATGTGGCAATAAGATCACATACTGTGCATTTACATCGTGGCCATATTCATCTATGTAAACACACCAAAAACAACATTAACTTTATAGCAGACACTGTAAAAAGCTCATTCTCAGCCACTAGACTTTTCTGACAGGGTATTCGAGTGTCATCGAGTGTCAGAATGTTGTGGGGCTGCTGTACACGAGTATTATTATTATGAATTATAGATCGCAAAATTTAGCGTTTTTTATTTTAGCATTTTTTTTAAAAAAGCATGACGGTAAAACACGAACGTAGTTATGAGTATATTGCTTGTTACATGTGCTTGTTTGTTGTAAAAATTCCTAATAATGACAAAAAATACTAATTTGTGGCTCTCCTTACTTCCGGGTGCAGTGATCCTGCCGTTGTGGCTGGTGTATTCTGGGAAATTTTCCTACCCCTTGGTTTCAAGTGTGGTCCTAAAAAATCTTTGTTCGAAGGGCTATCTAGCCCTTCCCCTTAGCCCTACGCCTTCAAGATAAAGAGAATTGGGACACATCAAAATGAGGGGTAGGGGTAAAAGAAAGTCTAAGGGGTAGAATTGGGATTGGACCTAATTATCTCAGACAAACACTGCAATGCTTTTTAATTTTCTCCATAAATAAAGCTTGTATCATTGCTGCAGCAATGTTTTGTCAGCTTTTATATTCAAAGCTTCAAAAATGCAAATTTATTAAGTTAAAAAAGCTGACACAAAACGTGTAACGTTTCGAGCACACGGCTCTTCACCAGACAGTGTTCATCACAGTAAGGTGCTCCTTTTAGTACACTTCTGGATCACATGATCTCCTATTATCTCACAACAAGAAAAAACTAAAAAATACACATTTATAAATTACAAAACTTAGATATTCAAAGCGAAAATACAAAAACAAACCATAATATTGCATCGAAAATTATAGAAAACAGAACAAAATAATACAACAAAATAATACAACAAAATATAGCCAAAAAACCTTATCGATGTTCAGAAATGCGAATTTTTAAAAGTCTACTCGTCTTATCTACATAACATAAACCACACGAGTACTGCAACGTATAGATTAAGTTAGCGGTCTTGCATGAAATAGTGTCTCGAATTTTGAACTTTTTAGCTGCATGAGGCTGTGTAAAAGTTGACGTTTTGTATGTGAAGTTGCATTGTAAACAATCCCCACATTTAAAATTACCATGTGGTATAGTGTTTAAAAAATGCATAATATTTCAAGTGATCCTACCCTCAAAGAGTGTTTTGAAAATTCACCTCGCATAGTACACAAAAGAACATCTAATATCCGGAATATGTTGGTAAGAGCTGATCTAAAACCCGCTCTGCATTTTTTAACCACTATACCACATGGTCATTTTAAATGTGGGAATTGTTTACAATGCAACTTCACATACAAAACGTCAACTTTTACACATCCTCATACAGCTAAAAAGTTCAAAATTCGAGACACTATTTCATGCAAGACCGCTAACTTAATCTATACGTTGTGGTACTCGTGTGGTTTGTTATGTAGGTAAGACGAGTAGGCCTTTAAAAATTCGCATTTCTGAACATCGATGTGCTATTCGACATCATGATTCTAGAAGTCCTGTTGCGATATCCTAAAACGCCTGCCTGAACATCTTAAAAAAAAACATTCACACTTCTACGTTTAGTGACATGTTAATCTGGTTCCCCTGAAAGTGTTTTTAACCTTTTTGCGTTGTTTTATCATTGTCACAAAAAACTAAAGCCCCCAAAATACAGCCACATCGCCACAGTTTCTCCTTCTGTACCTGGATAGTGCCTGCCGGCTGCACCTAAGGACTCTGAAAGGAATGTCTGTCTTGCCCTAGCAGCACCTGTGCCTCTCCTTTCCTCCTCTTCTGACCGCCTAGTCATGACGTTGTCATATACTATGGCGGCAAATCAATGCCAATAATAATCGAGCGCAGCGGTGACGTTTACGCGCGAGGAGAAGTGAACCGCGAGCAGATTACAGGCCTACACGCGAGAAAACTACTGCTCGCGCGCGCACAGGGGCTGTTCACGCGCGCGCTGAACTGATCCACCGCGAGGAAACGGGCGCTCGTGAGCTCGTCAGAAACCCTCGCGCGCGCACATCATCATCTGTGCGCACGAGAGCGAGCGAGGTTATCCCTCACAGCGCGCGCGCGCGATCAGTTTTTCTGCTCGCTCGCTGGCTCTTCTCTGCTCGCGCGAAACATTTTGGAGTTTTGTCAGTCTTGGGGCGGGACTTGGTTTACTTGTTATCTCTAACGCTATTGGTTACTCTCCCTTTCCGGAAGTTAGCCGGGATTGGACGGGATGGAGTTTACCCATTAAATAAAAAACATATATATATATATATATATATCTTATCATAATGTGAAACTATAATAGGCTTGCTTTCTCAGTAATAATAGGTGATGACTTTTAGTAATGAGATATTTATTGTAATAATCTCATAATAATGACTATTCTGTCATGACAATTATATGAAGTCATATAATGACATATCAAAATAATGAGATATATTCTTGTAACAAACTTTATTAAAGTACAACTGGGGAGAGAAAGAGAGAGTTATGCCATGTGTTGAAAAGATCTCTCCATTAAACAGTAATTAGGGAAAACTATACACGGGGCTAAATCAGGAGTCAGGACTAATAATTCTGACTTCAAATGTGTGTGTGTGTGTGTGTGTGTGTGTGTGTGTGTGTGTGTGTGTACTATTTACAGATGTGCTGTCTTGTATTTTTTTACAAAAATTAAATAATAGGTATTCTAATATATTATTTGATATCTCCAGCTGTCACATATTTGAACGATTTGATGAAGTTTAGCACCTACATTTAAACTGAACTCAAGCCAAACGTCTTAATTGATAAAAAAAATCTTTATTTTTTTCTCAGACTCATTGGCCTTGGCTCATTTTCTATGAAGAACATAAGTCAGAATAAATTGGATGGACAGTAGTTAATAAAATAGGCTGTACATGCATGAAGTGCATATAGTACATCGGCTTACAGTAAATATATTGCCATTAGTCTGTTATTCCACTATATATGTGACCTCTAAGATGTGGGCATGTTGTATAGAAACTGGTATTTGTATGCCTCTGAAGTGGAATTATGTAATGGATATATGCAGTGAGTAGAGCAAAACGAAGATTGTAGGTATTAAATTGTTGCTCCAATAGGTGGCGATAAACACCCATCTAAATGTCTGTCACTGTATTCTTCATGTTTGATTGGATTAATAATTTTTTTATGTCTTTATAAGCGGGTTAATCAATCATCAACTGAAAATGAGATTGAAAATATCAACCTAAAGTATATAATATACTAATATATATGTATATGTACAGTTGAAGTCAGAATCATTAGCCTCCCTGAATTATTAGCCCCCCTGTTTATCCCCCCCCCCAATTTCTGTTTAACTGAAATATTTCTTCAACACATTTCAATCATAATAGTTTTAATAACTCATCTCTAATAACTGATTTATTTTATCTTTGCCATGATGACAGTGATTTGCCATGATGACAGTGATTAAAGTGACATTTAAAGGCTTAACTAGGTTAATTAGGTTAACTAGGCAGGTTAGGGTAATTAGACAAGTTATTGTATAATGATGACTATCGGGAAAAAAATTAGCTTAAAGAGGCTAATAATATTGACCTTAAAATCATTTTGGAAATATTTAAAAAAGAAAATTCAAAGGGGGGCAAATAATTCTGACTTCAAGTGTGTGTGTGTGTGTGTGTGTGTGTGTCTGTGTTCCCCTAAGGAAATCCTAGAACCACCATTTTCCACTGATCTATATTATTAATATTGTTAACAATTATAATAATATATAAAGCTGCACTGCGCATATAATATGCATTATATGGAAAGATCTAAAAAGCAAGTATCATCTAAACTCTTCTATAGACAATATTTCCTAGAAAGATTATATCCCCAAGTGTCATAATGAGCACTGCCGTTGTGGTTAATCAGCATAAAAGTAAAATTCAACAAACCAGACAAGTGCTGTACGTGGGACAAATCAAATGGTTCAGAAAGCCATTTTTACAAGAATTATTTTAGAAGATTAATCATTATTATTTGACAGTTTCTCGAGATTAAATCCTCAGACATCATCTTAGAAAGTTTCTTATGATTATGACTTGCAAATTATATATATTTAATGGCGTTATCTTTTAACCTGCGTCCAATCCCGGCTAACTTCCGGAAAGGGAGAGTAACCAATAGCGTTAGAGATAACAAGTACACCAAGTCCCGCCCCAAGACTGACAAAACTCCAAAATGTTTCGCGCGAGCAGAGAAGAGCCAGCGAGCGAGCAGAAAAACTGATCGCGCGCGCGCGCTGTGAGGGATAACCTCGCTCGCTCTCGTGCGCACAGATGATGATGTGCGCGCGCGAGGGTTTCTGACGAGCTCACGAGCGCCCGTTTCCTCGCGGTGGATCAGTTCAGCGCGCGCGTGAACAGCCCCTGTGCGCGCGCGAGCAGTAGTTTTCTCGCGTGTAGGCCTGTAATCTGCTCGCGGTTCACTTCTCCTCGCGCGTAAACGTCACCGCTGCGCTCGATTATTATTGGCATTGATTTGCCGCCATAATATTCTGTCTTGTGATTTATATGTAGATGTTTGATTAGGTTTGTGGTGTTACAACAGTACCTCACTATTTTGTTACACATGTCACAAACCGCATCGTTTGAGTTTATGGAAGTGGAGTAACTCCACACATACTTCGCTTGCGGTCGCCCATGTTCAATGACAGCGTGACTGAACAACTTGTGCCAGGCTGCCAGCGGACTGAGTGGCAAGCTAACGTGCTCTGCAGTTGTACAGTGCCATATTACACACATGACTTGGCAGGCGGAAGAACAAGTAGTTCCGACAAAGTTGGCATTATTCAGATAAACAAGCGGTAATTGTGGTTACTTTCCACTGTATTTCTATTTCCAATAAAATTTATATTTGCTATTCGCTCCAAATTATTGAAATATCGATATTAATAATAATTTTTAATAATATTTAATAAAATATTAATTAATAAAATCAATAATCGATTCTAAAACATACAAAGCTGGTATCGGAGATATCGATATTTTAGGATCGACCCGCACATCACTAATGAACACTGTCTGATAAAGAGCTGTGTGTAGCCACTTCCATAGAAGGAAAAACACACTATGAAAGTGGCTACTGGTTTCCAACATTCTTCAGTATCTCAGTATCTTCAGTATCTCTTCAGAAGACTTCAGAAAACTCAGGCACATTTGGAAAAAGTGAAGGAAAAGTCAATTAAAACCTTTAGTTCCCTCAATAATGAAAACCCTTACCCTACACTCGTTTCCAATCTGTTTTAGTTTCTTTGCTACAGTATGTTGAAAACAAAGGAAGATATTCTGGAAAGTGCTGGGAAAAATCCTTCTATAAATGTCAATGCCGACTCTTTAGACTTCTTTAGAACAATTTGAGTGTGAGTAAATGCTAAAGAAAGCAAAATGTTTGGGTGAACTGTCCCTTTAAACCCCTTCAGTAAAGAGCATAGATGTACATCCAGATCTCCGAGTACTTGACAGCAGCATCCAACCACAGCGATTGACCGTAGACAATCAAAGCATCAGATCGAAACCTCAGAGAGCAGAAACAATCCACACCAAACCATCAAGAGTATTTAATCAGCCTCGAAACACACACTGACCACCAGCGGTTTAGAGAGAACATGAACATTCACAGCCTGATGCTCACAGCTTTAAATAAACATGCACAATATATCGTCACCTTGGAATTATAAGGTTCCATCTGCGTTCTGAATGATTTTGAGATATTGAGCTTCATAGTTTTTGTATTCCATAGCAACAGTGGTGTAAAGTAACTAGTTACAAATACTCAAATTACTGTAATTTACTGAGTAGTTTTAAAAATGTGTACTTTTACTTTCGCTTGAGTACATTTTTAGTGCAGTATCTGTACTTTTACTCCACTACTTTCCTTTAACCTGCAGTCACTACTTTATTATTCTTGTCTATGGGGATTAGAAAAATCAGTCCTGAGATTCCTGTCCAATCAAATCGCACATACCGTAGAAGGTAAATCGCATCATAATGAACTACCTCAAGACGTGTGCACTTTATAATTGCAGCAAACTGTTTGAAAGTATTAAAAGTGTCCCTGAAGATGTTCAAAATCTTTACATGCATTGACCGAGAGACTGCTTAGATGCATGTCACTGATGAGAAGATGACGGATGTTTACTGTATGATGACTGAAATGGCCTTAAACACCCAGCAGGCACAGGACGTCAACATGACGTCTGATTGACGTTGAACCCTAACGTCATGGGGACTTTGCATTTTGTTTGGAAATGAAAACCGGGTTGACGTCAGAACTCAACGTCAGGCCAACATCAATATCCAATGTCCAACCAAAAAACCAACCAAATATCAACGTCTAATGATGTTACAGCTTGACGTTGTGTGAACGTTACCCCTATGACATCTATCAGACGTTGGATTTTGGTTGCCGTATCTGACGAATAAATGTCAGTATTTGACGTCATACATGCTGTTGGTTTAAGATGTTGGCTCAACGCTGAATTTTGGTCACTTTCTAACAACCTAAAATCAACCAATTATCAATGTCACTTATTGGACATCAAAATAACGTTGTCCTTAGCTGCTGGCTTGACGTTTAATTTTGGTCACCTGACATTAAACCCTAAATCTAACCTAATATTAACGTCTCATGATGTGTGTCTTGGGCAATAACTAAAAGCACTACAGAATGTTACGTTTACACACACATGCACACATAACATGTAAACATATCAGCTTTTGACAGCATAATACTCACTACTCTTGAGTACATTTAAGGCAAATAATGGTATTTTTACTGGAGTATGATTTTTCAGTACTCTTTCCACCACTGCATAGCAAACAGTATGTGTGTAACATTTGTTGTTTAAATAAAAAGTCTTAAAATGCAAACAACCTATAAAAACAATTTGCATAATGTAAATAAGTTGTCATTTAATAAGAATATGTCAATAATTCAATTTTGACAAAAATGTCCAAATATTAGGTGACCAAATATCATCAAATTCCAGTTTTAGATGCTAAAAGTTCTTTATCATTTATTCAACAAATTGAATTATAAATAGCAATGACAGCAAAGTAGACTATATATTTGCTCATATAGGTTTTCATCTATTCCATGGTTAAAAGTCTTGATTCTGATTGGCTGGAAGGTGTGCAATAAAATCATTTAACGCGCAGGTAATTCCAATCAGTTTTGATCACAGTTCAAAATAAATGCTCTTCCCTCAAACATTTGAAGTATGCAGATCGACCAACTCGCCAATATATATCAAAAATATTTATAGAGGTAGAGGTAGCTAACACCTTACTATGAGCTATTAGATATGCCCATGACATTTACACATGCAACTTCTCTCTCTTGTGCGCTCCCTCTCTCTCTGACTATGGAATAAGTGGAATAATCAATGACTTGACTGGAATGAATGGATTTTACATGCACTTTGCATTGGGAGGGTCTTTGGATACACGTTCGTTCATTCATTCATTCATTTATTCATTCATTTTCCTTCGGCTTAGCCCTTAATCACCAACATAAAAAAATAAAATAGTAGTTTATAGTAAATAATTCTGTAGTGTTTTTAAATCATGCTATAGTAAAGTGTATTATAGTTTATACATTATAGTATTTACAACACTTCGTTAATGAATGCACAAGCACACTGTTTTATTATTCATTCATTCATTCATTCATTCATTTTCTTGTCGGCTTTGTCCCTTGCGGGGTCGCCACAGCGGAATGAACCGCCAACTTATCCAGCACGATTTTACGCAGCGGATGCCCTTCCAGCCGCAACCCATCTCTGGGAACTTCCACACACACATTCACACACTATGGACAATTTAGCTTACCCAATTCACCTGTACTGCATGTCTTTGGACTGTGGGGGAAACCGGAGCACCCGGAGGAAACCCACGCGAACCCAGGGAGAACATGCAGACTCCACACAGAAACGCCAACTGACCCAGCCCAGCCGAGGTTCGAACCTGCGACCCAGCGACGTTCTTGCTGTGAGGCAACAGCACTACCTACTGCGCCACTGGGTTGCCTGTTTTATTATTCATTCGTTCATTTTCCTTCAGCTTAGTCTCGACAACTATTCCAGCATATGTTTTACACAGTGAATGCCCTTCCAGCTGCAACCCAGTACTAGGAAACACCCACACACACACTCATACACTACGGCCAATTTAGTTCATCCAATTCACCTTTAGCGTATGTATTTAGATTGTGGGGGAAACCGGAGCACCCGGAGGAAACCCATGCCAACACGAGGAGAACATGCAAACTCCACACAGAAACGCCAACTGGCCCAGCCGGGACTCAAACCAGCGACCTTCTTGCTGTGGGGTGATCGAATCCAAAACAAATATGGCTTAAGGGGCTAATAATACTGACCTTAAAATGGGTTTAAAACAATTAAAAACTGCTTTTATTCTAGCCGAAATAAAACAAATAAGACTTTCTCCAGAAGAAAAAATATTATCAGACATACTGTGAAAAATTCCTGAATCTATTTAACATCATTTGGGGAATATTTGGAAAATTGGGAGGCAAATCATTTTTCCTTCAAGTGTATGACATATACAGTCTGTCTGAATGCTGACCTGCGCTGTTCTTCTCCATGTTCTCCAGATGGGACAGTCAAACACTCGTCCATGTGACCGTGCAGCAGTCGTAGAACATCTCCACCAATCAGGAAGCCTGAAAGTAAATGAACATTCAAGGTCTCGTCAAGTGCTTTGGAATGTGCATTTTTTTTATTCGATGTTTGAGGGCAGGGCATAGAGTAGCTCCTCCCCTTTAAAAAAACAGCCAATCGTGCTTGGTTTTTGTTCTTCCAGTGAGAGTGAATGAGCTCAAGTGCATCAAATAAAAAGCAAATTAGAAGAAGGGGCGGGGCATGTCAGATACTAGAGAGCATTTGATTGGTCAGAAGATTTGATGAGAAACTGAAGTATGAGGAGACAGCAAAAAAGACGCTGATCCATTTAAGTGAAAGTAACACACTGCAAGCTTTGGATGTTTATATCAGTTTTATATTTTCTAAATGCTAGCTAATAGATATCATTAAAACTAATAGACTGAAAGTAACATCTAACATTTTTTATTTGAATTTCACAGGAAATTTAAGTAGAATGAAGTGACATTTCAGTTAACTAATAAACTGCTCTCTTACCCTGAGCCACTTCACTGCCAGAGCAGATCGGCACCACACTCCAGAGCGTCTGCTGGAAAGCTGCATCCACGTGTAAACTGCCGTTCCCATACGACAAGTGCTGCAACAGAGAGATGCAATCAGATTCTGATTCATCAACCTCCTGTTTTAGGGACTGAAAGCTCTGAAGTGATTGAGTTAGACAGCAGACTGAGTGAAACATGAGCTTGCGCAGTCACTGCATGATCATCTAACTGATATAAATGAGCAGACACTCACCAGGTAACGTTCAGACGACACACTGACCAGAATGAGATCATCACCCACTCGCACCTTCTCACCCTCGGACCGCTGTTTGGATGCAGGATGGATCGTCCACCAACATGCCTCACCTGCAAACACACACATTTATCCACATGTGTTATGCATAGACCTTTACTGTTTTAATAAAAGGCAAGGCAAGTATATTTATACAGCACATTTGATCCACAATGCTCATTCAAAGTGCATAAACAAGAAAAATATCACAAAAATAAAAAAATAAAATCACAAAGTGATTGAATGCCCTTCCAGACGCAACCCATCGCTGGGAAACATCCACACTCATTCACACACACACACACACTCATACACAACAATTTTAGCCTACCCAATTCACCTACTGTATACCACATGTATTTGGACTGTGGGGGAAACCGGAGCACCCGGAGGAAACCCACGCGAATACGGGGAGAACATGCAAACTCCACACAGAAATGCCAACCGAGGCTCGAACCAGCGACCTTCTTGCTGTGAGGCGAACGTGCTACCCACTGCGCCACCGCGTCGCCACATAAAGTGTTTATTTCTGATATTAGGATATTAAAATTAAGTTTCTATTTCTGATTATATGATGAAAAATGACCAGCACATGTTCCTGAAGAGTGTTCTGTGTAATTAACAGGACGTGACATCACCTGTTGCGTCTTCCTGTAGTCCCACGTCAAAAGCCAGTTTGTCGGTGGACGAGCGAGCCGTAGAGAGACAGCACAGATACTGGAGAGAGAGAGAAACACATCAGCACATAGACCTCACACACACACACACACACGAAGACGTCATCAAAGTAACACACACCATCCCGCTGTAAGAGTGTCTCAGTAAGACCGCATGACCATAGAGCAACGTCCGGTGACCTCCGCCTTGTGCTGTCTGAAACACACACACACACACACGCACATAGAGAGAGAGACACTATTAAACTCTACACTATTCAACAATAAATGAAACTCATCAGCTTCACATTCACAGCCGAATCACACAACAGCCCTGCACACACAAACATGTTTACACAATTATATCATCATGCTTATATAAGCTATATTTAAATGTGCCCATGTATATATAAAACATTATATAGAGAGAGAGGTCTTTCCTATATAATCACAATAGTTCTACTACAGGAACCACCTACAGGATTTCTCTCAGCAAGTGTCAATGCAGGAGCAAAACCCCTACAAATTTACGTCGCTGATTTTTTTAAGGCAAGAATGCAGTAATGTGTGTGCTAGTAACTGTGACTGTAAAATTGCATACTTCCCTACTATATAGGATGGGGAAAACAATATGTCAGCTGAATAGTATGCCTGCTTTAAGCAACAAGAACCTGGATGACCTCCAACTTCATCCAAGATGCTGGAGTGTGTATTTGATGGACACTTTACTAACCCATGTGGTTAAGGGAGAGGATTCATTTATACTACTCATACTTGTACTACAACTTTTAGTACAACAATATATACATATATATATATATATATATATATATATATATATCTTCAATAAAGTAACTCTGCATTTCTTTGTTACTAGTTCTAAAGTACATTTTGGGTTTCACTTTATATTAAGTTGATTTAATTACTATGTTGCATCAAATAATAAATACAACGTACTTAGTGTGCTCATAATGTAGGGTTAGGGAAAGGTATGGTGGTATGTGTAGGTTTAGTGATGGGTTATGGTGTAAGGGATGGTGAACAGTGTAATTAAAGCATGTAATTACAGAAATGAATTACAGATGTAATTACATGCATGTATTTAATCAATCAGAAGTACAATGTAAAAACACGTATTCACATTCACATTGTAACAATTATTAATTTTTAGCGTGTGTGCTTATTAGTTAAGGCCACTTAATATAAAGTGTGACCAAAGTTTTTAAAATATATACACTCACCGGCCACTTTATTAGGTACACCTGTTCAACTGCTCATTAACGCAAATTTCTCATCAGCCAATCACATGGCTGAAACTCAATGCATTTAGGCATGTGGACATGGTCAAGACGATCTGCTGCAGTTTAAAGCGAGTATCAGAATGGGGAATAAAGGTGATTTAAGTGACTTTGAACGTGGCATGGTTGTTGCTGCCAGACGGGCTGGTCTGAGTATTTCAGAAACTGCTGATCTACTGGGATTTTCACGCACAACCATCTCTAGGGTTTACAGAGAATGGTCCAATAAAGTGAAAATATCCAGTGAGCGACAGTTCTGTGGGCGCAAATGCCTTGTTGAGGCCAGAGGTCAGAGGAACATGGCCAGACTGGTTCCAGCTGATAGAAAGGCAACAGACCTGACCATGTCCATCCCTTTATGACCACAGTGTCTCCATCTTCTGATGGCTACTTCCAGCAGGATAACGCTCCATGTCATAAAGCAATCATCTCAGACTGGTTTCTTGAACATGACAATGAGTTCACTGTACTCAAATGGCCTCCACAGTCACCAGAGCTCAATCCAATAGAGCACCTTTGGGATGTGGTGGAACGGGAGATTGGCATCATGGATGTGCAGCCGACAAATCTGCAGCAACTGCGTGATGCTATCATGTCAATATAGAACAAAATCTCTGAGGAATATTTCCAGTAGCTTGTTGAATCTCTGCCACGAAGGATTAAGGCAGTTCTGAAGGCAAAAGGGGGTCCAACCCGGTACTAGTAAGGTGTACCTAATAAAGTGGCCAGTGAGTGTATTTTACAGTACATTTATTTATATGTTTAGTTGGTAACACTTCAGTTTAAGTAATAATTCACACTATAACTACTGGCTTATTACCTGCCTATTAGTAAGATATGAACTGTTTATTAGTGCTTATAAAGTGTGATCTTATTTCTACATCCCTAATCCTACCCAATACCTAAACTCAACGACTACTTTACTCACTTAATAAGCAGCTAATTAATAGTTTATTGAGCTGAGAGTCTTAGTTAATGGTTTATTAATAGCGTGAATTGTACATCTACCTAAAGTGTGACCGTTTTGATCTTTCATGTACACATCACATTTAATACGAGCAGAAACTAGAACCCATTTGCAAATAAATGGACACGACAAACTGCAATTTACATGCAATAAATGAACATGAAGAATCTCGACACGTCAGATGAGTCTAAATCTGTGAGTGTTTTTCCATCCGATGATCCTGAGAATCAGCACTTCCTGAGTGTGTGTGAGTCTTAATGGCTCTCCTACAGCCGTGTGTGTGTGTGTGTGTGTGTGTTTCTGTGTTAATGGCTCTCTTAAGGCTGTGTGTGTGTGTTTCAGGTAATGGCTGCAGTAATGCTTGAGGACAGGAAGAACAGGACCTTTATTTTCTCATTACACTCAGTCCAGCACTCGCTCTCGTCTCACAGGAATAACACTGCATTCACATCTACATTACACTACATCACAGCACTGCAGGACGCACAACAACGACACGGAGACACAAACACACACACAGACTCCTACCTTCATCATGAATTTCTGTGGCCCGTGAGAAGAAGAAAGACAACATTAATGACACAGGAAATCCAGATGAGATCAGGAATCTACATGATGCTGAACGCCTCACGCTGGCATACAGTACAGCATACTCACTACTCGTGTTCTGCAGTATGCAGTGTGTGCTACAGAATGCAATGTGCTTAAGCAGACCTTTCACTGAGCACAAGAGTCAGTTCTGGAACCATTGTCTTACGTCTTAAAGTCTGTATAACCCAAAAGTTTCAGAGACTTTTATTTCAGTATGTTGATCACTTCCATCTGAAACAGAATATTGAGGAAGGGGCGGCGGTCGAATCTTTATTTTATCAGAATTGGTTCAATAATGGTATTCTGTTAGTGAGGTAGTTAGTTAACCCTCGTGGATATTTGGTATCTTATACTGAATTTCTTAAATTTAAATGACCAGTTAAACCGAGAGAATTCACTATTGTTTTGGATGCAATTCCAAAGAGTGAGGTCTTGCTTTTAAAAAACAGTATTCCAGAAGGGATCAGCATGGGTAATCCTTGTGGAAACATTTTCATTGAAAATATTGATGTTTTAAAACAACAAAGTAACAATAAGATTATAAAGAATGCTCTTCGTTCATTGTCTCCACCTACAGCAACATATTTTTGGCTTGCATTATTTGATAATATTTCTTGGGTTAACGCTTGGAAGTTGACAAATAAGTTCTGCTTAAATAACAAAATTGAAGAGGTGTCATACAAAATACTCCATAGAATTTACCCTGCTAAACATGTTTTTGATTTAAACTTAATATTTCATATATGTGTGAATTTTGTGGTCGAGAAAAAGGAACAATTTTGCATCTTTTTTTTTCATTGTATTTACTCAAGAATATTTTGGAAAGATTTGGAATTGTTTACTAACGAAAAAATGGAGTATAAAATAGAAATTGGTTTATTTGATGTACTATTTTATTCTGATAATGAGAACTTGAACTGTAAAGGACAATATATTTTTAATTTGTTTATGCTGTTAGGAAAATACCATATACATAAGAAAAAGTGGGCTCGATGCAGGGGCGTTGCTAGACATAAATCTCTACTGGGGCACAGTTCCCCCTCAATAAATAAATAAATAAATAAATAAATAAATAAATAAATAAATATAAAAATATATATATATATATATATATATATATATATATATATATATATATATATATATATATATATATATATATATATATATATATATTTATTTATTTTATATTTATTTATTTATTTTTATATTTATTTATTTATTTATATATATATATATATATATATATATATATATATATATATATATATATATATATATATATATATATATATATATCATTATTGTTTTATCATTATTATTCCAAATAAATAACAGAAACAGAAATCTAAAGACACAAAAGTGGTAATGAGTTAATTTAAGAAATCTTTTGCATGAATATTAATTTAATTTGAATGAAATTCTATAGACAATTCTATACAGTAGAATACAAAAACAATGTTTTATTGAATTATCTGTTGTGTGTGGTCTTAGACCAACTCATGGCCGAGAATTAGGTTTATTAAGTCTTAACCCTGACTCATCATCCCTCCTTTTTGCTTCATACAAGGAGCCATGCTTCATCTAAATAAGATCACCATCATATTCTTTAAACTTTGTTTTGTCTACTTGCAAAACTCACTGTGTGCCGAAACCTCCACATAGAAGCCTGTTACATGAGCGGCGCAGCTATTTTTCCGGCACGCATGTTCTCAACCGGGAGCAGAGCAGCACGTCAGTGTCAAGCAATAGCGGTGCGTGAGGTGCGCGGGTATAGTTTTTTCAGTTCAGTTTGCTTTTTGATTAAACTACATTGCTTTCACCAGCTTTGGTTCAGTTGCACATAGAGAATAACGTCTGTAATTCGGTATTATGATTCTTAATAAATACACTTGCATATGAAGTAAATCACATCTCAAAGCATTTACTGGGGCACTGGCGATTTTTACTGGGGCACGTGCACCCTGGAGTGCACCCTGGGGCACCCCTGATTAATAAAGGGACTAAGCTGAAAAGAAAATGAATGAATGAATGTAGTTTAGATAAGAGAACGAACTTAGCTTTTATCTTAAATGTGGTCCTAACAGAAATGACCAAGGTTAGAAACAGATATAAGATTTTTAATGTGAGGATCTTTTTGTAACATGCCCCCAGTTGTATATTCTTCTGTTCATCCATTATTTTTTGTGTTTTGAATAATCATATTTATCAACAGAGTAACAACTGTAGTAACATAACATTATCCATGATTCCGAGAGATGCAGAGAGCAGGTCATGCTGAGAGATCTTTAGAGACCTTCCACTCTAAACAGTGAACAATATAATCCAGCTGTGAGGTCTTATTATTTGATGAATAGTGTTATGTGTCAAATCTAAGTTTGCAATGTTGTGATTTCGCTTGTCTTTGGTTGTTGTGCTTTATGATTTGTTACTTTATGAAAATCATTATAGGAAAAATTGGTCACACTTTATTTTGACGGCCCGTTTGTTGAATATAAGTTACATTGCAACTAATTCTCATTAGATTATAAGTAGACTGTTAGGTTGGGGTTAGGGTTAGTATAAGTTGACATGTACTTGCAAAGTTTCTTATAGTCAGTTAGTCAGTCTGTTGAAGGACTGTTAAATGTCAGTGTCAACAAATATTAAGCAGACAGTCTACTAATACTCAAATGGACCATCAAAATAAAGTGTTACCGAAAAATTGTATAAATACTTGTGGAACCAAGACCACTTTGATTGATAAACAGGAAAGAATATCTGCAGATTATATTAATAAAAAAAGCAAAGTTTTAATCTAAAGGTAAATGCAACTGTAGCACTACATACTGCATACTACATTCACTCAGTACACTCTCAGAAATAAAGGTACAGGAGCTGTCACTGGGGTGGTACCTTTCCAAAAGGTACACATTTGTACGTAAAGGGTCCATATTGGTAACTCAAAAGTATATATTAGTACCTAAACATTTTAAGAGGAACACTTTTGTACTTTTTAGTTACTAATATGTACCCATGATATTAATATGAACCTTTTAGGTACAAATTTGTACCTTTTTCGAAAAGGTACCACCCCAGTGACAGCTCCTGTACCTTTATTTTTTGAGAGTGTGCTGAAGACAGCAGTCAGTCAGTCAGTGTTCAGTGTATATCGTGCAGCACTTTATAGTGCATCAGTCACATGATCTCGTCATGTCTAAGGTCAATGCATGAGACTGGTGAACACAAGCACACACAAGGAGCTCTCAGTAGAGAGACGGTTGATCAGACATGCAGGGAACAGACGCACAGCTGGACCAGCATCATAGATGTAATGTAATGTGTATTTATATAACGCATTTATTGTGTATGGCCATACACCCAAAGCGCTTCACAATCATGAGGGGAGTCTCTTCACACCACCACCAGTGTGTAGCATCCACTTGGATGATGCGACGGCAGCCACAGGACAACGGCGCCAGTGCGCTCACCACACACCAGCTATTGGAGGAGTGAAGAGACAGTGATAGAGCCAATTCGGTGGATGGTGATGATTAGGAGGCCATGATGGGTAAGTGCCGATTGAGGGACTTTGGTCAGGACACCGGAGTTACACCCCTACTCTTTACGAGAAGTGCCATGGGATTTTTAATGACCACAGAGAGTCAGGACCTCGGTTTAACGTCTCATCCGAAAGACGGCGCCCACTGACAGTGTAGTGTCCCCTTCTGTTTGTCCCCTTCAAAATGACTGTTTGGGCTGCTCAGAGCAATACGTTACTATCAAAATGAAAACTGACATCAGTATGAAAAGAACTATCTTTACTGGCAAATATGATTCAGAATTGAAGATAGATTTACTGGAGACACACGATAACAGAAAGAATTGTTTTCTGAGAAATTGATGTATATTATAAATCAGTCAGTGAGATCAGAAAAAAAAAATGTTTTCCCTTTATAGTTTCTTTCTGATCCCACAAACAGACGTGTTCTTATGTAAAGAATAATTACGTCAGTGTCTGAGGTGAAAGCATCTTGATTTAAGAGCATCTCTTCTGGACTGAGGAAGAGCAGTCCAACCAGAGGTGTAAAAAGACAATTCATGAGGAACACCTTCGTGTTGTTTAAACCCACGTTAAAAATGCATGAGATGAGCAGCATGAACATTCTGCTAAATGTCTCCTCTGTTGTTTCACGGAACAATGAATGTTATCGGATCCTTTCATGAAAGCAGAACGAATAATTAAGGGAAATACTGGTGTGACATTATGACAATGACCGTTATAATAAATGAATGTGTGGAGCCCGTGCTCTCAGAACATGCTGATCTCAGGTCAGGTTCATGACACACATGCAAAAGATGAATCAGGCCTGTGTGTGTGTGTGTGTGTGTGTGTGTGTGTGTGTGTGTTTGTGTACAGGTATATGTGGTTTACAGGGACACAAAGTTGTATAATTGCATGGGTATGACTTAGTTGTACTCTATTAAGGTGTCCCCTTACCTTGTGTCCCTGTAATTCAAAACGTTTTAAAAATTATACTCAATAAGTCACTTAAAATTCAAAACTAGCCATGTTTCCGGTGAGGGTTGGGTTTAGGGCTAAGGCTTATACACTACCTGACAGAAGTCTTGTCACCTATGCAAGTTTGAGGAGCAACAAATAATAACTTGACTTCTAGTTGATCATTTGGTATCAGAAGTGTCTTATATGAAAGGCAAAGGCCTCTAGATGACGCTTATTTGAGCACAATAAAATATGATCATGTCTTGATGTTGAATGATTTCATTAGGACAGTAAGGTCTGACTTTGTTTAGACAAAAGTCTTGTCACTGAACAGAAATAATGTCCAGTATAGAATATAAAGTCATGCTGCAGTGGAAACAGAATGAATATTGTGTCTGACTCCATCATGAGCTTGGAGGACTGCATCATACATCTCTGAATGACTCAACTCACTGATTAATAAAGTCATCTGGAACGGCAAAGAAAGCGTTCTTGCAGGACTCCCAGAGTTCATCAAGACTCTTTGGATTCATCTTCAATGCCTCCTCCATCTTACGCCAGACATGCTCAATAACGTGTATGTCTGGTGACTGGGCTGGCCAATCCTGGAGCACATTGACCTTCTGTGCTTTCAGGAGCTTTGATGTGGAGGCTGAAGTATGAGAAGGAGCGCTATCCTGCTGGAGAATTGTCCCTCTCCTGTGGTTTGTAATGTAATGGGCAGCACAAATGTCTTGATACCTCAGGCTGTTGATGTTGATCATCCACTCTGCAGATCTCTCAAATACTAATCGCCCCCATACTGAATGTAACCCCAAACCATGATTTTTCCTTCACCAAACTTGACTGATTTCTGTTGGAATCTTGGCTCCATGCTGGTTCCAGTAGGTCTTCTGCAGTATTAGTGATGATTGGGATGCAGATCAACAGATGATTCATGGGAAAAATTCACCGTCTGCCATTTTTCCCAGTGATCAACTAGAAGTCAAGTTATTATGTGTTGCTCTTACAACTGAGATCAACGACAAGACTTTTGTCAGGTAGTGTATAATTAGCAGTTTTTACGGTATAAAATACAGTACATTACGCCTATGGAGTGTCCCTGTAAACCGTATAATAGCATGTGTGTGTGTGTGTGTGTGTGTGTCCACGTACCCATTTCTCCATGTCTATGAGCTGTGGAGCGATGGAGACACAACAGAAAGGAAAGAAAGGGAACATCATGCTTCCATCATCATGAAGAAACACACTAGGCTCCTTCATTTCAGCAGAGGACGATGGGAACACAAAGGATCCTCCATTCATCGTTAATTTGTAATTGAATCCTTGCATTCAAGTTTCTTTTTACTGAACAGCAATCCTTCAATGTGAATTCAGTGTTTGTTCTTTAGATTTGGTTATCTCCAAAACCACAGGGGGAAAATTCTGAAAATGAGTTCATAATAAACGCCTGTGGGTCATCAGAGTTCAAAGGTCATCCTCTGCTCGTTAATGAACGGAGTCGCGGTGTGGATGTTTTATAGCGTTGATACGCTTTTTGTTTTTAGTCACAAAACAAAGGATAAAACATCATTTCCTTCAGTATGATCAGATGGTTAGTGAGTTAGTGAGTCAATCATTAGGTCATTAATAAATGAGGCACAGCTGGAATGAAAAAGAAACCAAAAGAGCAGATCGCAGATCTCATCGACTCATTGTGAGGTCAAAACACACACACACTAACTCACAACACCAGTTAAAGGAATAATACAGCCAAACGTCAAGCTCCACAGACACAAAGTCTCATAAATAGTCATATTATTGGGGTGGTTTAACTTAAAGGTGCAGTATGTAAGTTGGACACCCAGTGGTTGAACTAGGTATTGCACTCCTGGATCTAAACACATTTTCACTCGGCTCCACGCAAGCACAGTTTGCCAGATTGATGTGAGTATGCCTGAATATTGAGTCTAACGCCCCATTCACACAAGGCGTCAGCTTCAACGCTTCCCATTCACTTTGAATGGGTGACGTCAGGCGTTGCCGAACTGCATTGTGGATCCGTCGGCGCCGCTTCAGAGGCGTTGCTCGCTGCAGAAGTTGGGACATGCTCAACTTTTCAAGTGCCGACGGAAGCGTCAGCCAATCAGATCGCTGTATGCAAATACACCAGCTCCAACAGTGGCCTATTGCTGACTAATTTCATTGGCTGACGCTGCTATGACGATCGCGTCAGCCCCAACTTCAGACACGCCCTCTGTCAAGCGTTGACGCTGAAGCCCCGTGTGAATGGGCCGTAAAGGTTGATGTAAGGTTGCTTTCAACCATTTTCTAACTAAAAGCAAGGGCATGAGATACAAGAAATACTTTCCATACTAAAAGGATAACAAATATCAATCATTCAGCATGTACATATAATATTGTTAAAGCAGTTTAATATGTAATAATTAGATTATAAACCTTACCATTTTGCTCGAGTGCAGTGCGGTAATGTTATTCTGTGCTTCTGAACGCCTGGTGCAAACAGCCAAACTGCTTATCACTGCAAATCTGGTCACGTAGCGTGTTGTTAGTACACAGGATTACAATGTGACCTGCTTACCTAATGTTTACGTTTGTAATATTCATATCATTTGCTAATTAATAACCTCATGTGGAACTCTTAATAACCTCATGTGAATCTGCGTCTCATTTCCGAGTCTGCTACTGTCCACCGGAGGTCGCATTTCGGTCACTGACACATGCCTTTTCACCAAGGCAACCCAGGGGGCTGAAATATAATTGGCTAAAGTGGCATTGGGCGGGTTAAATGACCAAAACAAAGACAGACGTTCTGGCACGTGACGCACACTTTCAAAGCAGAATATCTGACTTCAGCATTGTGACGCACTCCCTAGCATGCAAGTATGGCTTAGTAATGAGTTTAATTCCTGCACGCCGCTGGACAAGCACTAGTCGCTTTTAACACATGAGAGAGGATTCTGCTGTCATCTTTAAGGTGCGCGTGCTCGTGTTTCAGGAGGCGTGGCTCTGGACGGCAGGGGGAGGGACTGTGGTTCAGAGATTTATGCTAGCCGATTTGCATTGTGGAAGATCACCTACTGCACCTTTAAGTGTCTAATAACGAAGATTGTTTGAACATCTCTCTGCTTGATACTTCCATTTGTTTGAAGAAAACCTGTAGTCGTGGGCATTAAGAAAGTCCACCTGTATTTTATTATATTGGAGTAATTTATGGGCCCCAGTCACACTAACTCTTCTTAAGTCACATGGTGCTGTAAAACTAAATGCCATTGACTTACTGTTGTGTGTTGAAACTGTTGCAACCAAGCGGCAACCTCCCGCTCTTCCTCGGGAAGCCAATACGGAAGTAACTGAAACTGCAATTCATCTGAAATTCCGCTAGTCCTGCTCCATAATAGAGCAAATTTCTATTGAGCCCACTGCTAGAATGGCCAACTTTACAGCATAAATAAAGGTGTTTACAGCCTGGTACAAAGAACGATTTTGGTTCATAAAGCTAATATTACCCTTCTTGACAACTGTGAGGGGGGTGAATTTGTTTATAACTCATCTGTTTCCTTTATATTAGGTTATATTAAGTCAGCATTATTAAGGGCGTGGCCACTTGAGTGACAGCTAGGTCTCGCTGGTCGCCGTCACTTCACCTCAGCTGATTAGCCGCTGATCTCGGCATATTCATCATATTTTTGTGTTGTGTTATGTGGCTTTACACAGTCAGTTGCCTTTTGGAATTATTTCCTACAATTATCAGATGATATGGCATGCTGTGTGCACTTAATTGTACTCACAAGCCATTCACGTGGCCTCCATTTTCCAGGTGAGTGAAATATATAATTATACCATCTCTATGAATGTATTTGTTTTATTTAAGATCATTTATCATCTATAATGTTCTTTAGAGCTGTAATGCACTCCAGAATCTGACAGATTATTAGCTGTAGGCTCTAGATCAGTCATCTGAAGCGTTGTGTTCTGCCTGGACTTCATAATTAGCCTTGCATTTACTAACACAGACTATATCTGAAGTTTTTGGAAGTAATTCGCACTTTCCTCCTGTTGAAAAACGTCATAAGCGCAATGCTTAGTGGCTCAGTGTGTAATGCATTGAGCCACTAAGCATTGTGCTTATGACGTTGCTTCTGAAACAGTGTTTTTAAAAGTCTAAACACTTTATTGATAAAGTGTACAACCAAGCACATGTGGTTAGAACACAAACGAGTCGCAGGTGAGGAAGTATTAAGCGTTTCTCCCATAGGAAAGCCCGTCTAAAAAGCAGAATGCCAGCATGCGTCTGTAGCTCCGCTCACGCTCCGCCTCTTTGCCCTTGTATGGTATGCCCGGGGTTGGTGCGATGACGCGCGAACAAAATGGCGACGGTCGGCCACGCCTTCTGGTAGCTTCTTTTGGGTTCTTCATAAACCTATAGGTGACGTCACGGATACTACGTCCATATCTTTTACAGTCTATGATTGCAACACATCAGTCCTAAATATCATCTGAGAGCTTCTCTGTAGAACTGTTATTAATAATGATTTTGATTTCAATTTGTCCAAAAACATCATGTGACTTCAGAAACCTGGAATACAGTGGACGATCAAGTCTGGACTCTTTATGACATCTGACTTAGTCTGTTGTGGAGCTGGACAGGATTTCTGGCTGAATGATTCCTGCAAACTGCTGTGGTTACACTCAGACTGCTCTATCAGAAGTCAAATGTGTTTATTTGTCATATGCTGTCACTGATCTGCTGTTGATATGATGTTAGTTTGATGCTGATGAGGGTTAAACAGCAGCGCTGCACTTATATAACTGAACACATGAGTGAACCTGGACTGAACCTCACTTACTGAGAGAGTGTGTGTGTGTGTGTGTGTGTGTGTGTGTGTGTGTGAGATGTGGGAGTTTGCTGCAGTTTGCCCATCCCACTGATACAGAGACGGATCTCACACACACACACACACACACACGCGCAAACACGCGCTCACACTCTCTCATCCTACACCCATCAGCCGCAGCGTGTAGGACTAAACTCGGGCTTCTATAAATGCGACTAACATCACATCCTCCATGATCAAGCCAACTGGACCTGAAAGAGAACCGTCACCGTTAAAGTGTGAATCAGAGCGAGCGATCGGGTTTGATCTTCCCCTTCCTCCTCCACATGTGACGATTCTTCACACACAGTGAGACACTTCTGCATTGGCAGCATCCGTCTGTCTCTCTCTCACACACACCCACTGCATCTCACTGCGCTCCTGCTACGCTCAGCATTTACTCCTCCAGTTCTTCTCTTTCATCCACACACACACACACACACACACACACACACACACTCTCTCTCTCTATTGTGGTTGTAATTCAGGGTTGTTATTTATTTATTCCATTGCTGTAAATGGAAGAGCAGAGGTGGGCGAAACCGATCAATTCATGGATGCAAACGTGATTCTTGCTCAAACATGGATGTTTAACAAATAAATAAATAAATAAATAAATAAATAAATAAATAAATAATCTGGCCATAATTTTATGAATTTTAGTCCATGTTATACAGTGAATCAGGTCACAACCGAATGGTGTTTGTATAAAGTAGAGGTCCATGAGCAGACGAATAGCTAATAATTAATAAAATTGTGTAATTCTAATAACAACTAACAAATTGTAATAAGCAATATATCATTAAATTTTGTAATATAATTTTATTATAATTAATAAAATTGTTTAATTCTAAATCTTGTGAATTTTATACATTAAGTAAAATTATTAATAATTATTTATGTTATTATTATAATTAAAAAATGACTTTTTTTGTAAAAATATAAACATTTAAATGAAATGTTTTATATATTTTTAAGTAAATTATTAATAATGAGGCGTCACGGTGGCGCAGTGGGTAGCACGATCGCCTCACAGCAAGAAGGTCCTCGGCTGGGTCAGTTGGCGTTTCAGTGTGGAGTTTGCATGTTCTCCCTGTGTTGGTGAGGGTTTCCTCCGGGTGCTCCGGTTCCCCCACAGTCCAAACACATGTTGTACAGGTGAATTGGGTAAGCTAGATTGGCCATAGTGAATGAGTGTGTGTGGATGTTTCCCATTGATGGGTTGCAGCTGGAAGGGCATCCGAGGCGTAAAACATATGCTGAATAAGTTGGCGGTTCATTTCGTTGTGGCGACCCTAGATTAATAAAGAGACTAAGCCAAAAAGAAAATGAATTAATAAATTATTAATAATTATTTAAGTTACATTATTATAATTAAAAATATCTATTTTAATAATTGAAAGTATTTTTTTGTAAAAATCTACACATTTAAATGAAATGTTTTACATGAAATTAATTTTGATTTAAATAAGTAATTATATGTCAAAAAGGAAAACAAACTAACATGTACGCTGTTTATTATTAGTTATTAATGTTAATGACTGTATTGCATTGAGCTACCAACTAAATCAGGGGTGTCCAAACTCAGTCCTGGAGGGCCGGTGTCCTGAATAGTTTAGCTCCAACTTCCTTCAACACACCTGCCTGGAAGTTTCTAGTATACCTAGAAAGAGCTTGATTAGCTGGTTCAGGTGTTCAATTGGGGTTGGAACTAAAATATGGAGGACACCGGTTATCTAGGACTGAGTTTGGACTCACCTGAACTAAATAAACAAAAACACATCTTAATGTTACCAGAAATTCATTCATTTTCCTTTGGCTTAGTCCCTTTATTCATCAGGAGTCCCCACGGTGGAATGAATCACCAATGAATCACCAACGCCCTTCCAGCTGCAACCCAGTACTGGGAAACACCCATACATACACTACGGTCAATTAAGTTAATCAATTTACCTATTGCGCATGTGTTTGGACTGTGGGGGAAACCGGACCACGCCAACAAGAAGAGAACATGCAAACTCCACACAGAAATGCCAACTGGCCCAGCCGGGACTCGAACCAGCAAACTTCTTGCTGTGAGACGACAGTGCTAACCACTGAGCCACCGTGTCACCCTAACTAGTTTATTTCTAGTTAATGTCATCTATACATTAAATAAGAAATCAAACATTTTGTTTATGGTTTTAAACTGCCAAGTTTCTCGTGTTGTTTAATTCCCACAAACACAGGATGAGTGTCACTGATGCTGTAAAACCATTAACGTGACAGTAAAGTGTGTTGTGTTCATAGGAAGATGATGATGACAGACAGTACAGTGACACGGTGTTGATGTTTCTGTTTCTATAGCAACTGAGTGGCATCAAATCAGCATTCAATCATTGTGAAAATGCTTCAGACACACAACACTCGTCTGTAATCAGCGAAGCAGTGAAACCTGTGATAGGATGCGTTCAATTTTATCAGGACAAAATGATCGAGATAAACACTTGAAGAGTGTAGAATCACAGTCAAACCGATTACTAGACCTGACAATACAACTGCACAATACAACACCTGATTCTGTTCATCTGAAAAATCTACAATGACTGAGCACTTCAAGCTCCAATCACAAGTGTCATGGGCCGTGTTAGGAGTAATGCATCACAAGTACCGTGAGTTACAGGTCCCACTTTATATTAGGTGGCCTTAACTAATATGTACTTTCACTGAAATTAATCATTTGTTGCAATGTACTTATTATGTGAACACATGCTTTCACATTGTACTAACTATAGATTAAATACCTGCATGTGATTACATCTGTTGACCATCCCTTGCACCTTAACCCCTCTATAAACCTACCCATACCATCTAACCCATGGGTGAGCAAACTCGGTCCTGGAGGGCCGGTGTCCTGCATAGTTTAGCTCCAACTCTAATCAAACACACCTGAACATGCTAATCAGTGTCTCCAAGATCACTAATTATCTATAAGCAGGTGTGTTTGATCAGAGTTGGAGCTAAACTGTGCACCGGCCCTCCAGGACCGAGTTTGCCCATCCCTGATCTAACCTGTCACAATCATCAGCGATCTAATCCTTGTAGATCGCTAGTAAACACGCAGATTGATATAGAACTACAAATCCCCCGTTATATGGACTACAGATCCAGTCATGCACCGCTCATACGCACCTGTTCCGGATTCCGCTGATTGCACACACAAACAGCCGGAGGATTGTCATTGACTATTCATACAGCGCGCGCACACACACACACATCAGTGCTGAGTCTTGTTTATCTGTTACTGTGAACATTACGACGTGTTTCTCTTGCCTTGCTTTGCTGTGTGTTGACTGTTGCTTGCCTGACCATTCTCCTTATAAACCCTGCAATTGGATTTGCACCTCTGCTGTCAGCGTCCTGTCACATTACACAACCTGTCCCTAACCTAACCTGTATCCCACCTCAATATGTGTTCTGCAATACATTAGGAACACAGTAAGTACATTGTGTTTATTTTTTGATGCAAGTACATAGGTAAGGCCACCTAATATCAAGTGGGACCGAGTTACATAATAATATTACATTTCTAGGTAACGAGTAATGCATGACTAATAAAAAAAATTAAGTAATAATATTTGAGCTACTTTTTTAAAAATGCAATGTGAGTTAATAAATTAGCTTGTAAAAAATAAATAGCTGAATTAAAATGAGTCACGTTGAATCCCACACTCAATGAGAGGATGCAGGAACAGACAGAAACCAAGATGGCAGAGCCTTACATTACTGTGATGGAAGTAATCTCCTTATTCTGAACGGATCCGACAAACAATAAGACAAAAAGTACAAAAGTAGTAAACACATTCATTAATCTGTACATATGGCATACAGTAGCTTGAGGGTCAGAAAGTTCTCAGGAGATAAGATTATCCTGCATTATTATTTTTTTATGTGTTTTTTATTAAGTTAAATGAAGGTGTAGGCCAGGGGTTTCCAAACTCGATCCTGGAGGGCCAGTGTCCTGCATAGTTTAGTTCCAATCCCAATCAGACACACCTGGGCTGGCTAATCAAGCTCTTACTAGGCTGTCCAGAAACGTCCTGACAGGTGTATTGAGGCAAGTTGGAGCTAAATTATGCAGGATACTGGGCCTCCAGGAGCGGGTTTGGACACCCATGGTGTAGGCTATATGGTGGATTGTTAATGGCAGAGCTCCTTGAAAAATCTTGCAAGTTATAAAAAAGATCAACCCTCAGCCATGTCAGAAAAAGTAACACAAAAGTAATTAAAAAGTAATGTAATGCATTACTTATCAAAAAGTAACTAAGTAATGCAACTAGTTACTTTTTGGGGAGTAACTGAATATTGTAATGCATTACTTTCTACAGTAACTTTCCCCCTACACTAGTCATGGGGTATTTTGACAATATAAACTATTAGTCATATATCAGAGACAAGCAAATAAAAAAAGAGAGAAATGAACACTTTTAGTCAACAATGAGTCTCTAAACTGATCAAAAGCGACAGTAAGGGCCAATCCCAATTCTACCCCTTAGCCCTTCCCATTATCCCTACTCTTCGTTTTGCCCGTTCCCATGAAGGGGTAGGGGTGTTCCAATTCTCTTTAGCTTGAAGGCGTAGGGCTAAGGGGAAGGGGTGAATAGCCCTTCGAACGAAGATTTTTCAGGACCACACTCGAAACCAAGAGATAAGAAAATTTCCCAGAATACACCAGCCACACCAACAGTTTCGCTGCACCCGGAAGTAAGGAGAGCCACAAATTTGTATTTTTTGTCATTATTACGAATTTTTACAACAAACACGCACATGTTTAAATATATTTATAACCGCGTTCGTGTTTTACCATCATGCTTTTATAAAAAAAAAACGCTAAAATAAAAACCGCTAAATTTATCTATAAATTTAAAACTATAATCCCTAATAATAACTCCTGTACAGCAGTCCCACAACATTCTGACACTCGATGACACTCGAATACCCTGTCAGAAAAGTCTAGTGGCTGAGAATGAGCTTTTTACAGTGTCTGCTATAAAGTTAATGTTGTTTTTGGTGTGTTTACATAGATGTAATGTAATGTGTATTTATATAGCGCATTTATTGTGTATGGCCATACACCCAAAGCGCTTCACAATCATGAGGGGAGTCTCTCCACACCCCCACCAGTGTGTAGCATCCACTTGGATGATGCGACGGCAGCCACAGGACAACGGCGCCAGTGCGCTCACCACACACCAGCTATAGGTGGAGTGAAGAGACAGTGATAGAGCCAATTCGGTGGATGGGGATGATTAGGAGGCCATGATGGGAAAGTGCCGATTGAGGGACTTTGGCCAGGACACCGGGGTTACACCCCTACTCTTTACGAAAAGTGCCATGGGATTTTTAATGACCACAGAGATTCATGACCTCGGTTTAACGTCTCATCCGAAAGACGGCGCCCACTGACAGTGTAGTGTCCCCTTCACTTTTACTGGGGCGTTAGGACTCACACAGACCACAGGTTGAGCACCCCCTGCTGGCCTCTCTAACACTACTTCCAACAGCAAACTAGGTCTCCCATCCAGGTACTGACCAGGCTCAGCCCTGCTTAGCTTCAGTGAGTAACCGGTCTTGGGCTGCAGGGTGATATGGCTGTGGAATATGAATATGGCCACTGTGTAAATGCACAGTATGTGATCTTATTGCCACATTAGATCATTATGATAACATAATATATGCCTTCAGTGATTTCCTGAAGATAAATACCAAAAAACAACATAACTGGAATAACTGCAGCAGTCGCCATCGTCTGATCTTATATGAAGCAAGAAATCGTGATGACATATGATGATGTGTGCAGGTGCCGTAGTGCTGTCCCAATTCTTAGGGGTACATTTTGAAGCCCTTCCCCTTCACACTCGTTTTTAAGGGCCAAGGGGAAGGGGTAGGGGTACAAAAATAGAATTGGGATTGGGCCTACATACATTTAAAATGTTACTTCAAATAAATGCTGTTCTGCTGAACTTAATATTCATCTGTGAATCCTGAAAAATTATTAATCCTCCTGTGAAACGTTAAGGCCCAGTTTCACAAACAGCGCTTAGATTAAGCCAGGACTAGGCCTTTGATAAATTAGGCTATTTAAGCCACATTTATAAAACAGCCTTAGAAAAATATATTACTGGTGTGCACCTGGAGGCAAAAAAAGGACACTGACGTATTTTAAGACATCTCACTGCAAGTTATTTTGAGTTGAGATCGCTCAAACATGCAGTTTAATCTTGACAAGCCTTAAACCTTGGTTGTGAAACTGGGAGTAAGTCTTTTTTTTATATATATATATATATATTTCCCAACAGAGCAAGGACATTTTCACAGTATTTCCTATAAAAATGTTTCTTCTGGAGAAAGTCTTATTTATTTTGTTTGGCTGGAATAAAAGAACAAACCACTGTTGTACAACGACATAATTATTTGAACTTGCCTAGTGAACCCAATAACCTAGTGAAGCCTTTAAATGTCACTTTAGGCTAAATACAAGAATCATGCAAAATAAGTAGTAAATGTTCTGTCATCATTGGAAAGCACAGAAGTTAGTTATTAAAACTCTCTATTATCTGCTGTAACGCCTGAGTTCACTACTGGAAGGCACAGGATCGTAGGATTATCAAAACACGTAGATTTATTGATAACACTTACACGGATGAACACAGGAAGAACATGGGGTGAAAACAGACATCAATGTAGATAGAATACTGGACGACGAATGAATAAAGACAGGTGCTCTGTCCCAATCCGCATACTATCCGTCCTAAATAGTATGTGAAAATAGAATTAGTATGTCCCAAATCGTAGTATGTTGAAAAGAGTATGCCAAAAATTCCCGGATGGTTTACTATTTCCGGTCAAAATTTTAAGTGTAGAAGCGTCCATACTCTAACCGCTGATATTGCCCACAGTACACTGCGTGTTGGACGTGAATTCGATTAGAACTACAAAACGCGGGTGAAAAGTGTAAACAAACTACAAACACGATGGACGCGCGAGACCAACCGTCAAGCAGAGAGGCTTCAGTTATGACTGTTAGTTAATATCTAGCCCACTGGAGAATATTTAAATGGTGTTGTCTGTGTTATATTTCATCTGCAACAACAATACTGAACTTATATAAAGACGTGTTTGAACATTACCGTCTGAATGCAGAATTATCCAAACACCTGAGGAGATTTCTCTGCATGAAAGACTCGTGAATGGGAGATTATCCTGCTGCTGCTGCTTCTCCAATAAGGTAGGAAATTAAATACGACAGAAATGTGGATGATTGACAGGGCTCTTAACTAAGCAACACAATGATCTGTGTAACGAGGAAGTAGTATGTCCCAAAGCTTGCATACTTTTCTGTTACACACTCAAAAGTATAGATTTTTCCTTCCCAAAAAAGTACATACTTTTAGGGCGTAGTATAAGTATGCGAATTGGGACGCAGCAAGGGACTATAAATACACTGGGAATGATGAGACTGATTACATACAGGGGATAAACACTGATGAACATGGCGGGAACGGGAACAAAGGAACACATGGTGAAGGTCACATGATGAAAACAAACATGCATGGAAGACAGGATGTGACATCTGCATTATTAGCAGTGATGGGAGTAACGGTGCTATGAATAAACGACGTTACTAACAGTACTTTTTTCAGTAACGAGTAATCAAATAAATTACTGTTTCCCCCGTTACAACGCCACTACCATTACTGATAATCAAATGCATGTTACTATAATTGAGAACACTGAAGCGGTTTTCATTGGAGCAGCGTCTCTCTCAGCCATAGCTGAGGGACACATAACCAACCAGTGATGATGATTGGTGTGTCTGTGAACGTGATGTAACTGAGAGTGATGATTGGCTTAGATTGAGTCCATTTCCATCATTCGCCAATCAGAGGCAGAGTAGGGTGGGTGTTCACACAAGCACATGCACAGTCAGTGGCACATACCAACAACCAGGAGTCTGAATGATGGCAAATCCAACAAGTTGAAAGGTAGCAATTGCAAACCGGAAATATACGCACGACTTTTCCCTGGTTGAGGTGAAAGGCGAGAGTGTTCATGTATCGTGCAACTTATGCCCAGGAAAAAAAGAGTCTCTCTGCGTCGGTGACAAGTAATTCTAATCTAATGAAGCACCTCATGTCATCACATGCCGCCACAATATTAGTGGCTACACAGGTGATAACATGAGTTCTGCTACCAAAGGAGGAGACGAAGTCACAACGTCAAAGAAAATAAAACTTGATTTTTCTCCAGCGCAAACACTTCTTACTCAGACTGAATTAAACTAAATAATATCTAGATATATAGTTGAGGACGTGCTGCCATCGTCTCTCACATTGTCCCACAACAACATTACAATAGTGTAGATTAGTGGACGATGTTTTATATTTATTTTATAGCCATTTGACTAATTAGATTTTTAAGAAGTAACGCAATAGTTACTCTCCCTGGTAATTAGTGACTTTTTTAATTATAGAACTGTATGTTACTGTTTGTGAGAAGTAACTAGTAACTACAACTAATTATTCATATAAAGTATTGTATACTCAAATTCTCCACATTAAACAACACTTAGGATATAGTTTAAAAATAATGACAATTTCACAGGAGGGTTAAGACATTTTAATTCAAATATATGAAGCACTAAATTCATCAGCCTTATCGTGCAGTTTGATGGGACGAGATATTTCTTGACCTCCATCTGCCGCCCTTTTGAATCAGACGTGCATGTGTAGGTGGATGCTGTATATCAGTGCTGGAGTAAAGGCACTCACCCCCTCCGCTCTCTCCTCGGTGTTGGCCAGCATCTCTTGCAGCGCTCGCACCGACAGAGACTGCTCCAGAACGAACGTGCAGATGGACAGATCTGGAGGAACATTCTGGAAACAGACATCGCTCAATCAGAGACACATTTGGGCTGAATGATCAAAGCCTAAACTGCAGCCGGTTCTCCTTCTAGAGCTCAAATCATGCTGTAGGTTTCTGTCGGACAGGAGCAGACCTGCAGACGGGTTAGCTATTAGGCCTGCACAATATATCACAAAATTATCATTATCATGATAATAGTATATGCAATAACTGTTTCACACAGACGTGTGATAAATGACATTTAGTTTATGCATTGGTTATGTTAATTTGACCAATCAGATGGGGATTGAATTAGAATGAATGAGATCTGAAAAATACCTGTTTATTTGAATATCATTCATTCATTTTTTCTTCGATTTGATTATCAGGGGTCGTCACAGCGGAATGAACCTCCAATTATTCCAGCATATGTTTTACACAGCGGATGCCCTTCCAGCCGCAACCCAGTACTGGGAAACACCCATATGCATTCATTCAAACACACACACATCCACTACAGATAATTTTATTTACCCAATTCCCCTAGAGCACATGTGTTTGGACTGTGGGGGAAACCGGAGCACCCGGAGGAAACCCAACACAGGGAGAACATGCAAACTCCACACAGAAATGCCAACTAGCCCAGCCAGGACTCGAACTAGCGACCTTCTTGCTGTGAGGCGTCAATGCTAACCACTGAGCCACCGTGCCTCATATTTAAATATCATTACAAAAATAAATGATTTAAAAACATTGCTAATAAAATTTCATTTTTCTAGTGAAACATTATATTGTAAAAAATATCATAATCAACAACAATACAGCATATCGCATACTTTTCGATTATTGTGCAGCAGATACTCATAAGGATCAGTAAGCGTGTCTTAATTGGCTTATTGGTAAGCCCCTCCTCCCAAATGCAGAGAGGCCAATGGCATCTTTAGGTTTCAGTGCCATAAAGAAACACTTGAAGATGCAAAACTCTCATCGGTTTGATAGGATTTAAATGATCCCATTTCCTACTGTAAATCTAAGAAAAATAACTTAACATGCACAAATCAACATTTGGTCAAAAAAACAATGCATTTTACTCTAACTCCACCCAAGGTGATTTAATCACAATCATTAGGTAGTGACCGATAAATCAATTAAAGATGTGCATCTTGAGCAGGCCCAGCACTACAGGGGTTTGGGGGTTCAAAAGGGGGAATTGCCCCCTCAGAAAGAATTTGTGCCCCCCCAATTTTCATAAAGGATTAGTTCATCCAAAACTGAAAATTCTTTCTGTCATTAATTACTAGCACTCCCATCATTCCAACCTTCAGAACACACATTTAGATATTTTATATTATGAAAAAGCAATGAAATTATGAAAGTTGAGAAATTAAAGCAATAGTTCAGAGATCTGGTCCTCGCATCAGGTCAGGGTGCGCCCGTATAAACACGCATGCGGTGGTGGAGGCGCACTCTAAACACACACGGGAGAAATATGTAGTGGATGACATGAATGCGAGCATCCATTTCATGTTTTGCTTAACTAATTCTTTAAATACAACTCTCTTGAGCTATAAAAGGAAAAAATGCTAAAGAAATTTGCCGTTAAATTAATTTTAGCAGAGATGCACCTGCCTGTCATTTTTACATTTGTTTTTCAGTTCGGGATTAATATTAGAGTAGCCTAATTAAAATGTTTAGTTGGACACTGCACAATGCCACAGTAGTCTACACTATAATTAAAAGTATAATTTATTATATTTATTATTTTTAATATTATTAAAATTAAGCTAAAATTAACAAAACGCAGAACCTTTTTGAATGTTTGCTTTTATTTTGACATCGCTAAAGCGCACTTTTACAGTTGTAAAGAGAAACATCTCATTATGCAGCAGCAGTCTCAAGTTAGGACATCTAAAAAATGTCTTTTGACTTTAAAGATGATCGGGGTGCAAAGTTTACAGTGTTATAAATGAAATAGATATATAGTGCGTGAGTAAGTCGATTTGCCGCAGACCCACCTTTCACATGCGCTGCAGGTCGGCTGAATGATAATCTTTTAAAAATATGTAATATGCTATACTGCTATTTGCTCATGCAAAAATAAACACCAGAAAATATATTGTAGGCCTATTTTAGCAGCTAAAATACAGTTAGCATATTGATTTTATTTTGACTTGTAGCTCATGGCCCTAAAAATAAAAACAAGTTATTAAAATAGGCTAAATAAATTAATAAAATGATGGGTAGACCTAATAGCCTAATGGTTTATGGTGGCATTTTTGCAAATGCCAACCGGACAATTTCACGAAAAAAAAACTTATAATAGCCTAACATAAATCTTTATTTTTACCTTTAAAATTATGAAAAAAGTTATATTGAGTTGCGTGTTATGCCAACATTTAACCAATTTTCACGGTAATAACTGTGAATTTATATATATTTTTTTTTAAGGTGTTTTTCTGGCTACACTAATGCCTTGAAATGTAACTATAAGTAACACATTTAGCTACTATTTTTTTAAATGACAACTGTGGGTTAGCTTGCATGTGTGGGCATATTTGATTTGATCCGTCTGCGTTTATCTAAACTATCAGTGCATAACCTTCATTGATAAAATCAGTAATAGCGAAGCTGTGCATATTATTATTACTATAAAAGAATATTACTGCCAAAGTAATAGCAAATAAGTTGATAAATAGCCTAAAGGAAAGGAACAAGAGGGACCAAAATCAGTCACCAGGTCTAGTGCCCCCCTATGGGATTAAAATGCCCCTTCAGTTATGACATCCTGGCGCCAGGGCTGATCTCGAGTCACTACAGTAGTCAACATTTGAAGTGGATCAAAACCTTTCATCAAAATTGACCTAAAACTGTTCAACACCAACAAATCTTGTCTTGGGACAATTTTGAAAAACTTTTTTGATCTACTTCAAATGTTGACTACGGTATATCTGATGTCATACAACATACTACAGTGCATACAGTGCATTCTAACAATATATTGTGCAGAATTCTGATGTCAGAGAATGAATAAAAGTAAACTATACAAACACGTTGCTGACGTCATTTCAAATTTAGCATTTTAATGAACAGTATTTATTGTCATACGTAACCAGATGGGTAACACTTTATGATAACTACACACTACGAATCATCTATTAAGCATTAGCAAATAGTGAATTCATTATCTGTTAAGTATTAACTCCACATTAACAGACATTTGTAAGCGGTTTAAAAATACAGCTACAAATGCTTTATTCTTGACGTATAAGCTAATATATAATGTGCTTAATAATTAGATTTTCATACTTTATTACTTATTAATTGTTCATTACTAAATTAAGTATTGCATTATTTACAAACACTTTGTATTTAAGATTTTAATGCATTTAAGTTGGTGGCTTTTAGAATCATTCAGAATGAGTTAGTAAATGATTAATAAACTATTTAAATCAATATTTATATATTTTATTATTCAGGCATATAATAATGGTTACTATGTATGTTAACAACTGCTTTATTAACAAGTTTTATGACCTAAAGTGAGGGCTATTTATGGTTTATAAATACCTTATAAATGACAATTAAAGGCTTACTATCAAATGAACAATAAATGTTTGCAATCTTACCTTAAAAATAAAATTACTGTGAACTTTAAACAATGCCGAATAAAAGGAGTGTCAAAATACAATTAGAAATAAATACAATTAAATAAAATAGGATTGTTACAGTCATATGTATATGCTTGTACTGTATGTTTTGCTTGTGTGTGTGTGTGCGCTCTCTCTCTCTCGCTCCCTTCCTTTCTCTCTCTCTCTCTCTGTGTCAATTCTTAGGATTGCCCACTCCAGTATTCCATTCATCCGTGAAGACGTCAATCTCCATTACATCCTGTGACGTCATCACATTCGTTGCCAATCAGGATGGGAGCTCAAAGTTTAAAGGGACGCGAGCGGGGAAGCTCGTTCTCTCTTGCTTGCTTCTTCTTGCTTGCCTTTTCGTGTGTGTTTTGACTTGTGTTATGTGCGGTGATGTTGATGTGAACTTAGAGTTTTGATTTTGGTCTTGTTCTTGTTTTTGATTGCGGTCACTGTCTTGTATGTGTGTACTTGACATTCCCCTGCTCTCTGGTGTCAGTCTTCCCCTGGGAATCGAGGAGTTTAGATGTCACGTCACATACACCTCGCATCACGCAGAAAACTCCACTGTCTAAACGCATTAGTTTAGAAGTGAGAGCCACCCGCTGTAAGTTTTGTCTGTATTTTTGGTTAGAAGAGTAGTTTTAGTTATAGCGTGCAAATGCTGAAGATGTTTTGTTTGTTTATTTTCTATTAGATAGTTTAGAGGGCAATTTCAGCTACATTTGGGATTTTGTTATATTGCTTTCTTTTATTTGGCGCCACTTAATTCTCGTTTCCCTTTCCATAATATACATTGATTGATTTATTATCTTTTGTGAGATCTTGTATATAATATTTTTGCTGTTTGACTGCTTTTCACTTTTGTAAATAAATTCACTTATTTTTGCAGTATTTTGGATGTCGTTTTGCTATTTTGCCACCAACTCAACACAAAATTTTAATCGCATCAAGTGTTACCTCTTTTAACCCCTAGAGCCAACTTGAAAGTCGTAACACGGATAAAACAACAACATTATATTAGTTTAACAATATATTATGATACAACATTTCCAAAGTTATTTAGTGATGTTTAAACTGCACAGTCATTTTATTTTACATACGACCGCAAAGATTTATTTTTCATTTGATACAGTTTCATTTGTTTATCTTCAAATGAATGGAAATGAATAAAGTCATTTATTTTCTTTTGTCCTGTTTAGAATCTAACTGAGTCTTTAATTGTCATTTATAAGGGATTTATAAAGCATAAATAGTCCTCACTTTAGATCAAATCACAAAACTGGAGGAAGTTGATTTAATAAAGCATTTATTAACATATGAATTAACTATTAGTATATGCCTGAATAATAAGATATATGAATGTTAATTTAATTAGCTTATTAATCATTAACTTACTCATTCTGAATGATATTAAAATAGCACCAACTTTTCTTAAATAACTAGTTTGTAAATAATGCAATACTTAAGTCATGAAAAAATAATCATTAACCAAGTATGAAAATACAATCATTAAGCACATTATACATGTGCTTATAAGTCAAGAATAAAGCATTTGTAGCTGTATTTATAAACTGCTTACCAATGTCTATTAATGTAGAGTTAATAATTAACAGATAATGAATTCATTATTTGCTAATGCTTTATAAATGATTCATAGTGTGGGACATGAGTGCATTGCTACACCTAATGATTAGTATTAGAAATACAGCAATACACATTATTTTCATCAATCTGAGCACAGAATGAGTCAAAAAGCACAGTGTTGTTAGAAACCTGGAGAGCGTGAGTCAGTTCAGACCTGAGCAATGGAACTGAATTACAGCTCAGATCTCAGGAGGAGTCTTTATGAGAACGATGATTAAATGATTGACAGCCTCAGCAGACTCGTTCACATCCATATTAAAGTAACACTCCAATCCAAGCACTGCTTGCTGCAGGTTTGATCACTTTGTACTTATGAAAAACTATTTTAAACAATTGTATGATATATTGCATGCATACTTTTACTTATTTGCATTTTTATATGTAATCTATTTCTATATTTTGTACTGCACATTCTTCATCTGTCATTGTGAGTTTTGCTGTGGTGGATTAATGATGGTAATGAAGCTCCTGGCTGTAGAAATACTTCAGTGCTGTTAGAGAGTTGCTGGGATATCAGAAAGTTCACTTCATGAAGAATGACTGTGATCTTCAGCTGCAGTGACTCACGAAACTCCTCCTACCTTTGAGTTTGACGTGGACTCCAGAAAACACAGTCTGTTCCCAAAGCCCTCAGCAGCCAGACAGAGCTTCTGCTGCTCCTTATGGAGCGTCGCCGAGCACTGGAGGACCACCTCATCATCCTGAACACACACACAAAACACACATCATCACTTTCTTCATCATCACTGGAGGACCACCTCATCATCCTAAACACACACACAAAACACACATCATCACTTTCTTCATTATCACTGGAGGACCACCTCATCATCCTGAACACACACACACATCATCATCATCATCATCATCATCACTGGAAGACCACATCTTTCTGTACAAACACACACACAACACAAAACAGACATCATCATCCTCACTGGAGGACCACCTCATCATCCTGAACACACACAAAAGACACATCATCATCTTCATCATCACTGGACGACCACATCTTTCTGAACACAAACACACAAAACAGACATCATCATCATCACTGGAGGACCACCTCATCATCCTGAACACACACACAACACATATCATCATCTTCATCATCATCACCATGACTGGAGGACCACCTCATCCTGAACACACACACAAAACACACATCATCATCATCATCATCACTGGAAGACCACATCTTTCTGTACAAACACACACACAACACAAAACAGACATCATCATCCTCACTGGAGGACCACCTCATCATCCTGAACACACACAAAAGACACATCATCATCTTCATCATCACTGGAGGACCACATCTTTCTGAACACACACACACAAAACAGACATCATCATCATCACTGGAGGACCACCTCATCATCCTGAACACACACACAACACATATCATCATCTTCATCATCATCACCATGACTGGAGGACCACCTCATCCTGAACACACACACAAAACACACATCATCATCATCATCATCACTGGAAGACCACATCTTTCTGTACAAACACACACACAACACAAAACAGACATCATCATCTTCATCATCATCATGCTCACTGGAGGACCACCTCATCATCCTGAACACACAGAAAACACACATCACCATCATCATCTTCATCATCACTGGAGGACCACCTCATCATCCTGAACACACATCACCATCATCATCTTCATCATCACTGGAGGACCACATCTTTCTGAACACACACACACACACACAAAACAGGCATCATCATCATCACTGGAGGACCATCTCATCATCCTGAACACACACACAACACATATCATCATCATCATCATCATCATCATCATCATCATCACTAGAGGACCACATCATTCTGAACAGACACACACACACACACACACACACACAAAACAGGCATCATTATCATCACTGGAGGACCACCTCATCATCCTGAACACACACACAACACATATCATCATCATCACTAGAGGACCACATCATTCTGAACAGACACACACAAAACACACATCATCATTACCATCACAGGAGGACCACATTGTTCTGAACACACACACACACACACACACACACACACACACACACACACACACACACACACACAAAACACACGTCGTCGTCATCATCATCATCATCATCACTGAAGGAGCACTTCATCATCCTGAACACACAGACACACATCATCATCATCTGCATCATCACTGGAGGACCACATAATTCTGAACACACACACACACACACACACACACACACATCATCATCATCATCTTCCTCATCATCACCATGACTGGAGGACCACCTCATCCTGAACACACACACACAACACATATCATCATCATCACTATAGAACCACCTCATCATCCTGAACACACACACACACATTATCATCATCACTAGAGTACCAGACCATCGACCTCAACAACACACACATACCTTCATCTTCATCATCACCATTTTCATCTACATTACTATCATCTTCATCACCATTTATATAATCATCAGCACCACCACCATCATTCCCATCATCATCATCATTATAATCATCTTCACCCTCCTCCTCCACATCATCATCATCCTCACTGGAGGACCACATCTTTCTGAACATACACACACAAAACAGACATCATCATCTTCATCATCACTGGAGGACCACCTCATCATCCTGAACACACACACAACACACATCGACATCATATTCATCATCATTATCATCATGACTAGAGGACCACATTATTCTGAAAACACACACACACACACACACATACACACACACACACAGACACACACACACACACAAAACACACATCGTCATCATCATCATCATGACTAGAGGACCACATTATTCTGAAAACACAAACACACACACACACATACACACACACACAGACACACACAGACACACACAGACACACACACACACACAAAACACACATCGTCATCATCATCATCATGACTAGAGGACCACATTATTCTGAAAACACAAACACACACACACACATACACACACACACACACAGACACACACAGACACACACAGACACACACACACACACAAAACACACATCGTCATCATCTTCATCATGACTAGAGGACCACATTATTCTGAAAACACAAACACACACACACACATACACACACACACAGACACACACAGACACACACACACACACAAAACACACATCGTCATCATCTTCATCATGACTAGAGGACCACATTATTCTGAAAACACACACACACACACACACATACACACACACAGACACACACAGACACACACAGACACACAAAACACACATCGTCATCATCATCATCATCATCATCATCATCATGACTAGAGGACCACATTATTCTGAAAACACACACACACACACACACACACACACACACACACACATACACACACACACACACACACACAAAACACACATAGTCATCATCTTCATCATCATCATCATGACTAGAGGACCACATTATTCTGAAAACACACACACACACACACACACATACACACACACACAGACACACACAGACACACACACACACAAAACACACATCGTCATCATCTTCATCATGACTAGAGGACCACATTATTCTGAAAACACACACACACACACACACACACAGACACACACACACACAAAACACACATCGTCATCATCTTCATCATCATCATCACTGGAGGACCACCTTATCATCCTGAACACACACACATCATCATCATCATCTTCATCACCATTATCATCATGACTGGAGGACCACATTATTCTAAACACACACACACACACACAAAACACACATCATCATCATCATCTTCTTCATCATCACCATCACAATCACTGAAGGACCACCTCATCATCCTGAACACACAGACAAAACACACATCATCATCATCATCATCATCACTGGAGGACCACCTTATCATCCTGAACACACACACATCATCATCATCATCTTCATCACCATTATCATCATGACTGGAGGACCACATTATTCTGAACACACACACACACACACACACACACACACACACACACACATACACACACACATCGTCATCATCATCACTAGAGGACCACATCATTCTGAACAGACACACACAAAACACACATCATCATCATCATCATCATCATCTTCATCATCATTATAATCATCTTCACCCTCATCATCATCATCGTCATCATCATCACTAGAGGACCACATCATTCTCATGATTATCATCATGACTGGAGGACCACATTATTCTAAACACACACACACACACAAAACACACATCATTATCACTAGAGGACCACATCATTCTGAACAGACACACACAAAACACACATCACCATCATCATCATCTTCATCATCATTATAATCATCTTCACCCTCATCTTCATCATCATCATCACTGGAGGACCTCATCATCCTAACACAACAGTATAATCAACAGCAGCAGCATCACAGTGTACTTTTAACCAGTGCACTTGCAGAAGCTAAAATCTCAGACTGCTTCAAGGTTAGAATCACATCTCTAAGCAATAATCATATAAGCACCGAGAACATAAGTGTTTAAAAGCCCACATTTCCTCATATGAACGAGTGAAATGTGTGTATGAACATCAGTATACACATTAGATGTTCTGCAATCCTTCAAATCCTCAATAGGATCATGATGGTTTAAATCTTCGAGAGGTCACAGCTGAAGCGCTGCAGCTCCAAATGTGTTTCTCGATGTCCTCCTACACACTGAGAGAGTGATACGCATGCGTGTTTCTGTGTGTGTGTGCGAGCGATTGCGGGGGACCAGGAAACCCCTCCGCATTCCCCCTGTGTGTGTGTGTGAGTGCAATGTGAGCAGCACAGACACAGCTCGGCTATAGACTGGTGTCATATGATGCGCTCAGCGTCACATTATCTGCAGCGCTTCCCTAAAGAACCGACAGCACACACACCAAACGCTGCAGGAGAACTTCACAACATGCCACTGCAGATACACACAGCAGCACTGCAGGAGAACAATACATGTGTGCACCAGCGAGTGTGTGAATGTCTGTGTGCTGGTAGTCATCACATTATGAGCACCAAATGCCCCTTCAAGTATTGCACTAGCAGCTCTTTTTTGACCTCATGGGGAGAATTGTTGGGTTCCCCATGAGAAAACGTCTCCTAAATAATGCAGAATTAATTATTGTCAAAATGAAAGAGTGCAGAATGTCCCGTGTGAGGGGTGGGTTTAGAGGAAGAGGACAGTCTGTACAGTAGAGGCATCATTACAGCTATGGGAAGACCTTATATAACGTGAAAAGCCAACGTGTGTGTGTGTCTACATTTAGATTCACTGCACACAAACAAGGCTTTTGAACTTTGAAATACTAGTAAATCACAAATGGTTAACTCTTATGAATTAGTGATGAGCTGCATCTCTTCTAAACCCACAGCCACAGCAGTCTGATCATGCACTGCAGTGACGGTGCATGCTTCACACAAACACACGCACACACAATATGATTGAGGGACTCAATATAGGACTGATCCAGCTGTATTACACATTGAAAACAATTGACAACAATGAACAAAACAAACCAATGGATTGCACTGCATATGTCGTTTCCCCACAGTCACTACTGTGACCAGGAATAACATCTAATTTGTCCAATATAATACCAAAGGAGGCATACATTTTGAGTTTCTGAGAGGTATAAGGAGCAAAACGCATGAACTTTAAATTGCAAGAAAAAGACAAGCAATTTATCCGTCTGCATCAATCCAACACAACAAGACGGAAACATATAAACACCAGGCATTCATTTAACCTTCCTGTCGTGTTCGGGTCAAATATGACCGATTTACAACTTAAAACACTCATCAATATTGTGTTTTACATCTGATTGCCTCAAGGCCTTATGATATCCTCCACACTGTGCACTTGAACATATAAAAGTGATGATCTGCAGCTGAGTAGAACTGTACGCCACAGGAGCTGCTCGTACAGTTCTACTCAGCTGTCATCCAATCCATCCTCTGCACTTCCATCACCGTCTGGTTCAGCTCAGCTGCCAAAACTGACCTCCGTAGACTACAGCGAATAGTCCGGACTGATGAACGAATCACTGACACTACCCTTCCTACACTTCAAGAACTGTACTCTTCCAGAGTGAGTAAAAGGGCTCTCAAAATCACTCTGGACGCCTCACACCCAGCACACTATCTGTTCCAACTGTTACCGTCTGGTCGGCGCTACAGAGCACCAAGCACAAAAACAGCCAGACACAGGAAAAGTTTCTTTCCTCAGGCCATCTACCTCATGAACAGTTAAATATTCCCCTACTGTGCAATAAATGTGCAATATTTTCTCATACGCACTTGTACACAGCACCTTATAACGATATACAATGCAATACTTTCTCCATTCGCATTGGTACACAGCACCTTATAACCTGTATATTTACAACAAATCTGTACATACAACTCAACATCCAGATATTTTTGACTTACTGCATCTCTGTTTAATGTCTAATGTTTATGTTTTTCTTTTCTTATATTTAATTTTGTGTTGTCTCTTGTCACTTTATGTACACTGGAAGCTTCTCTTGCCAAAACAAATTCCTTGTGTGTGTGAAGCACACTCGGCAATAAAACTGATTCTGATTCTGATCATCTCTTTCATTCAATTTTGAGTGTTTTAATCAACCTTGTTACACCTGTGGTGTTCCCGGTCAAAAGTGACCGCCATAAAAAATGAATGGGTATCCAGACTATATTCATCCATCAGACAGAAAACATCCCCATACACACCACCCCAACTCACTCACTCACTCACCCACTCATTTCAGACTGATCAATGTCTTTTGCAGGTACACATCTCTTTTGTGCCAGCACTTATGTGCCAATCCTCCAGCCTGATCTCACAAGGAAACGTAACTATTTTACGTATTGTCAGTTTAGTGGCTAATTCGTACAAGTTCAGTCGTACGAAAATGTACGATATTTAAAAGGAGGCGTGGCCCCCAACCCCACCCCTAAACCTAACCGTCATTGGGGGATAAGCAAATCATACTAAATTGTATGTATGAGATCATACAAATTCATACGGATTAGCCACTAAATCAATAAGTTATGAATTGTCATGGGATAGCGTTGGATCCTCCGACCAGAATCAACTTACTGATAAAACAATTATGTAAACCCATCTTTGTGTTCCTTTCTTTCTTTCTGTCATTCTTTGTTCAGCCTACCTCTGAGTGTACCACACTCTCAGAAATAAAGGTAAGCAAGCTGTCACTGGGGTGGTACCTTTTCAAAAAGGTACAAATTTGTACCTACAAGGTCCATATTAATACCTCAAGGGTACATATTAGTACCTAAAAAGTACAAAAGTGTTCCTCTTAAAATTTGTAGGTACTAATATATACTTTTGAGTTACCAATATGGACCCTTTAAGTACAAACGTGTACCTTTTGAGAAGGTACCATCCCAGTGACAGCTCGCGTACCTTTATTTAAGTGCAGGAGCACTTTTAGCTTAGCAACAATTATTTTATTGGATTAGACCATTAGCACCTCGCTTAAAAATGACCAAAGTATGACTAGTGCTAGTTCTGTGTCCATGCTCACAGTCTATACCCTCAGTCAATATTCTCTATATTAGTACACTAATGTAGTCCAATTGAAGGTCTGAATGAAATTTCGAGCACTCAATACACAGGAAAGTATACCATTTTGTTCGTGCTTTGCTGGTTGATAAATCATTTAGATGAATTGAAATAAAAATTTTACTGGTCAAACCCTGTGATAGTTATTTCAGGGAGCTGTCTATTAGTAACGAAATATTTTGATTTCTGTCATCTCTTGTTTGTTTTGTAATACCTTTTTAGCAGAGGTGTGAACCTACACTTGTCTCACGGTTCGGTTCGGTTACGATTATCATGCCATCGATTCGGTTCAATTCGATATCTCGGTGCATTGACGATTCTTTCCATACACAGTTTTATATTTTCTTCACAGCACAACAATTCTTGTATTAAAATGTATAAATATATTTATATACTATTTGTAAAACAATTTTGTCCTTTAATACAAACAGTCAGATATATAAACTGTACCTTTAAACAACACGAGCATTTATAGACCATTTTGAGGTATGTAAACAAAAACAATGGCCCTAACGTATTTCCTGTTTTACATTTTTAATTTCCATTGCTTATGAGAATGCAAAAAGGTCCACATATTGATAAATAGTGTTATGACGGCTGATTTAAAATCAAGTTATGATTGATTTGCCTCTTGTTACAGTTAGGAAATAGTTTAACGTCAAGCAGGAAATGTTCATGGGCCAATGACATGACCACATTGAAATGGTCTATAGCAAATAAACAAATATAAATATCCCGCTCGCTTTCTGCCTTGTCTACCAAGTTATTTCTTACCCCCCTTTGATTGGTCAAGCGCTCAACAGAAAGGGCTGTGATTGGCTCTTACATGCTGGCGCTCTACACAGATGCACTCATGGGCCACAGTGAGACAGAGAGAGAGAAATGGAGTTTACTTTCAGTCTCTTAATCGCCGTGAAATAGGGGCTTCTGCTGTAAGTTTCAGTGAAACAGTGTTCAGCAAACACACACGCAGTGAAATTGTGCACAGTTTCTGAGTTTTTCGTAGTTAGAGTGTTGTAAATACTCGCGGCTCGCCTCCCTCGCCATAGTAAGCTACGCCGACATAACGCATGTGAGATAAACGACGTCAGTACATAATAACCGGTTATGATTATTACTGAACCGATACCGAATTGTCCGCGTCTGCATCGCGGTGCACCGAAGAAACGATTAATTTTGACACCCCTACTTTTTAGTGCCTATATGTATTTTCACTGCAGTTATTTTATGTCTAATGCTATAAATTCATGTTAAATATTACTTTGAGACAGCTAAAGAATGTTGAATAAAAATTTGGTGGTGAAAAAATGTTTTTTTGTGCTAATATAAGAGCAGTTAAAACAGGCCGGTCAATTTTGACCAGGAACACTAAAGTAAGGGGCGTGTCGGAGCCCTGAATTTGTAATATAGTAATGTATTATTTAATTGAATTTATTTAGTATTATTTTTTGGCCTGCTTTTTGCCAGCTGTTGTGCTGCCACCTATGGGGCATACTAGTCACGGCACTGTAGGAGGGGCCAATATCAGCTGAACCTAATCAGCAAGAAGCATGCCAGTGTGTAGAGATACAGTTTTCAAACGCTCCTTTGGAGGACATTGAGAAAACATTGTAAGCTGTTTGTTTTGCAACATGTTTTGGAAGCAAGAATAAAAATGGATCGAAATTCAAGCAAGTGTCCTGCGTCTAAAAACATTACCTGCTGGGGACAGCGAAATCAGCAAGGAATTCGCTGTAACAGGGCGGGATGTGAACACGACAGGAGGGTTAAAAATCACAACTACTGCATTCTCGGCAAAATGATAATGGTTATAATCTAACTAATACCTATTTTCAAGTACATAGGCTACTGAGTGACTGATGTTGTTGGTATGTACTGAGTGTGACTGTCTTTCATTTTCAAAGCGTCTGCTAGTTGTATTATTTTCAGGCTCTGAGGTGAACTGATCTGCTGCTGCTTTCAGCATGGCAATAAATGTCATGTAAATTGGTGGTTAAATGCTACTAACTCACATCAGTAGCATTTAACACAGAATAAAACGCATAATCTGTATCTGAGGAGATGATTGTCATAGCAGTTTATGCTGTTGTGTTGCTCCGGAAATGGAAACTGTTTCAGAAATGGAAATGTTGCACGTCACTGCCAGTTGTAAGAGCAACACATAATAACTTGGCTTCTAGTTGATCATCTGGAAAATTGTCAGAAGGTGGATTTTTCCCATGAATCATCAGTTGAACTGCATCCCAATAATCACTAATACTGCAGAAGACCTACTGGAACCCACATGGATTTCTTACAGAAATCAATCAAGTTTGGTGAAGAAAAAGTCATGGTTTGGGGTTACATTCAGTATGAGGGCGTGTGAGAGATCTGCAGAGTGGATGATCAACATCAACAGCCTGAGGTATCAAGACATTAGTGCTGCCCATTACATTACAAACCACAGGAGAGGGACAATTCTTCAGCAGGATAGCGCTCCTTCTCATACTTCAGCCTCCACATCAAAGCTCCTGAAAGCAAAGGAGCTCCAGGATTGGCCAGCCCAGTCACCAGACATGAACATTATTGAGCATGTCTGGGATAAGATGAAGGAGGAGGCATTGAAGATGAATCCAAAGAGTCTTGATGAACTTTGGGAGTCCTGCAAGAACGCTTTCTTTGCCATTCCAGATGACTTTATTAATACGTGATTTGAGTCATTGCAGAGATGTATGATGCAGTCCTCTAAGCTCATGATGGAGTCAGACACAATATTCATTCTGTTTCCACTGCAGCATGACGTTATATTCTATACTGGACATTATTTCTGTTCAGCGACAAGACTTTTGTCTACGTAAAGTCAGACCTTACTGTCCTAATGAAATCAATTAAAATTAAAGCATGATCATATTTTATTGTGGTCAAATAAGAGTCATCTAGAGGCCTTTGCCTTTCATATCAGCCACTTCTGATACCAATCGATCAACTAGAAGTCAAGTATTTGCTGTTCCTAAAACTTGCATAGGCAACAAGACTTTTGTCAGGTAGTGTAGAACCAAAGATTCAGCATCATAAACATCTGAAACCATGACCATTACAGAACAAACCCAGCTTCTTCATACTGTATATCAGCACTGATGCTTTAATAACGTACAGTACAGGTGAATTAATGACGGTGTTTATAAAGCTTAAAGAATGTCAGACGTGTGTTGTGATGTTCACTGTGGCTGATTACAGCTGAAGTAATAAACATATGAACAGATCAGTCATCTGCCAAACACTGGCTCACATCACATCAATCACACCGTTATATGATCCTCAGGCCACAAATCTAATAACTCATATCAAATCACATTCAGATAACCAATTCTATAAACGTTTCTACACTATATGAATGTTCAGCTCTGTTTACCTGCTTAGCAGAACAATACGTTATTGACAAGAGTTATTCCAGAGGGGAAACCAGTCACTTTATATCTATAGAATCACTATTATATTTACTTTAATACTATATACAGGCAGTGCAGAATTATTAGGCAAATGAGTATTTTGAGCACATCATCCTCTTTATGCATGTTGTCTTACTCCAAGCTGTATAGGCTCCAAAGCCTACTACCAATTAAGCATATTAGGTGATGTGCAACTCTGTAATGAGAAGGGGTGTGGTCTAATGACATCAACACCCTATATCAGGTGTGCATAATTATTAGGAAACTTCCTTTCCTTTGGCAAAATGGGTCAAAAGAAGGACTTGACAGGCTCCGAAAAGTCAAAAATAGTGAGATATCTTGCAGAGGGATGCAGCACTCTTAAAATTGCCAAGCTTCTGAAGCGTGATCATCCAACAATCAAGCGTTTCATTCAAAATAGTCAACAGGGTCGCAAGAAGCATGTGGAAAAACCAAGGCCAAAATAACTGCCCATGAACTGAGAAAAGTCAAGCGTGCAGCTGCCAAGATGCCACTTGCCACCAGTTTTGCCATATTTCAGAGCTGCAACATCACTGGAGTGCCCAAAAGCACAAGGTGTGCGATACTCAGAGACATGGCCAAGGTAAGAAAGGCTGAAAAACCACCACCACTGAACAAGACACACAAGCTGAAACGTCAAGACTGGGCCAAGAAATATCTCAAGACTGATTTTTCGAAGGTTTTATGGACTGATGAAATGAGAGTGAGTCTTGATGGGCCGTGGCTGGATCGGTAAAGGGCAGAGAGCTCCAGTCCGACTCAGACGCCAGCAAGGTGGAGGTGGAGTACTGGTTTGGGCTGGTATCATCAAAGATGAGCTTGTGGGGCCTTTTCGGGTTGAGGATGGAGTCAAGCTCAACTCCCAGTCCTAATGCCAGTTTCTGGAAGACACCTTCAAGCAGGGGTACAGGAAGAAGTCTGCATCCTTCAAGAAAAACATGATTTTCATGCAGGACAATGCTCCATCACACGCGTCCAAGTACTCCACAGCGTGGCTGGCAAGAAAGAGTCTAAAAGAAGAAAAACTAATGACATGGCCTCCTTGTTCACCTGACTGAACCCCATAGAGAACCTGTGGTCCATCATCAAATGTGAGATTTACAAGGAGGGAAAACAGTCCACCTCTCTGAACAGTGTCTGGGAGGCTGTGGTTGCTGCTGCACGCAATGTTTATGGTGAACAGATCAAAACACTGACAGAATCCATGGATGGCAGGCTTTTGAGTGTCCTTGCAAAGAAAGGTGGCTATATTGGTCACTGATTTGTTTTTGTTTTGTTTTTGAATGTCAGAAATGTATATTTGTGAATGTTGAGATGTTATATTGGTTTCACTGGTGAAAATAAATCATTGAAATGGGTATATATTTGTTTTTTGTTCAGTTGCCTAATAATTCTGCACAGTAATAGTCACCTGCACACACAGATATCCTCCTAAAATAGCTCAAACTAAAAACAAACTAAAAACTACTTCCAAAAATATTCAGCTTTGATATTAATGAGTTTTTTGGGTTCATTGAGAACATGGTTGTTGTTCAATAATAAAATTAATCCTCAAAAATACAACTTGCCTAATAATTCTGCACTCCCTGTATTCGTCAATCCGTCTATCATTATACATGTATGAGTGCTCTTTATTCTCTAAATACATTTCGGTATCAGCCATAAAAACTCAGTCGACCACAATAATCCATAAGCAACACATGAAAACTGCAGCAGCTGATGCACTGAACACACACACACATGCACACTCACACACAGATCTCCTTGTAAGGTCATTTATAGATGCAATGTACTGTAATCTCTAACCTCACCAATCACACTTGTGTGGTTCACATAAAAAAATGCTCATGTCAGAGAAGAAAACCCAAGACTATCTGAAGAAGGTGGTCTAAGAGTTCAGGTTGCAATGGAACTGTGGAAATTAACCGGGAATTTTTAACCTGCTTAGTCGAACAGGTAATTTATTATAAGATGTAGAGAGCAGACTCTCTATGGGTCCTCATTCTGATGGTCCAAAATAACTCAAACTAGCCCTCACAAAGAAGACTGTTTAAGCACACACACACACACACAAGCAGCAGACACACTCACTGCTACCTAAAGGCACACACAAAAAACACAACATCCCAATGGAGACTAATCCTATTACATTAAGATGGTGTAACCTTGATATCTGTGTGTGTGTGTGTGTTAATGGAAAGTGTGTTAATCAGATCAAAATTAGTCTGTGTGGTACATCAGATATTTGCTTTTCACAGATAATAATAAACACTACAAATGAACCCAAAGCCAGAGCAATATTACAGTTAGAGCACATGGTTTGCATTATTGATAGCGCAGTATATACCTCATCTGTACACACGAGCACAAGTGTGTTCTCGCATGGCCTGCAGCAACACAACAAATAATGGAGATAATAGAGCTCTGCTAATGGAGCATCTGCATCACTGCACAATCAGCACACACACAAATGACATCACATCACGTGATCATCCTGCAGACCATCTCTCACACACACACACACACACACACACACACACACACACACACACACACACACACACACACACACACACACACTGTACATGAGTCAAAGAGATACCTATGCTGAAAATGTGAATTTTAAAGCAGGTAATTCTAATAAGTTGCTTTATAACAATGTTTGAGATTTGAGAGTGTGACGTTTACTACAAAATGTCCAGGTATTGTCAACTGATGATTACCACTGGCTGTGCTTTACTCATAAATCAAAACAAACAAACAAACAACAACAAAAGAAATCTTGATTTTTCCCACAACGGCTGCAGCACTCTATAACCGAAGCCAGCACAAGCTCCAATTGTTCTGAACAAAACCCCCAAAAGTAATATATTTTATAATAACTGGATTATTTAACATGAGGTGTTGCAATTAAGCATCACAACATTAGCTCTATATCATTTATATTCAATTAGACTGCGTATGAGTGACTCAATGATCAATAAATGCAAACAATGATTGGGTTAGTGATAACCAGTGGAGTAGGATGCGTCTCCGTGTCTGGATATGAAGAAAGTGTGTGTGTGTGTGTGTTTTGTGTGTGTCAAACCCTCCCGTTTTTCCTGGGATTCTTCCATATTACAATTGACATATTATACAATTCTATCCCGCTATCATCCTGTGACGATATTTTCCCGTATTTCTCCCATACTTTTTAATCTTTCTATGAAGAGTGGCAATAAACATTAAAGGGCACCTAGGTTACCCCTATTTCCAGATTTAATCCAAGTCTTTTGTGTCTCCAGAATGTGTCTGTAAAGTTTCAGCTCAAAACACCCATCAGATTATTGATTAGAGCTTTCACTAGTTTCTATTTTATAGCTCTTAGCAGCAGGTAGCGTTTTTTGTGTACTGCGCCTTTAAGGCTAGTCCTCCCCGCCCACCGTTCCCATGTGCCTGTCAGCGTGCCTTAATCTCCTCCCTCAGACAACAGACAGACATAAAGGAAGCAGATCTCACGTAACGTTTGTGAGAAATACTACAGTAAGAACTTTGCAAATGAGTATTTGATGCATTTGTTGTGGCGTTGCAACGATAAGTCACACACAATGTTGTTACAAAGTTCACGCACACACACATAGCGGGGACACGCGCACACACACACAGACAGCGCGCGCGTTTAGCCTTGCACTGTTTTTGCACCTGTGTGGAGTTTGCATGTTCTCCCTGCGTTCGCGTGGGTTTCCTCCAGGTGCTCCGGTTTCCCCCACAGTCCAAAGACATGCAGTCCAGGTGAATTGGGTAAGCTAAATTGTCCGTAGTTTTTGAGTGTGAATGAGTGTGTGTGGATGCTTCCCATAGATGGGTTGCAGCTGGAAGGGCATCCGCTGCGTAAAATTGTGCTGGATAAGTTGGCGGTTCATTCCGCTGTAGCAACCACGGATTAATAAAGGGACTAAGCCGAAAAAGAAAATGAATGAATAATAATAATAATAATAATAATAATAATAATAATAATAATAATAACATCTAAGCATGTCGATCTTGGTGGGGTTTTTTTTTTTAAACACACCAAATTTTGTCTTAAAGGGGTGGTCCAGAGTGTAATTTTAAGGCTTGTGTTTATAAGATGCAAGGCAATATGTGCTCATGCTTCATTTATATAAAATCACAATATTTTTTTCATATATCTTACTATTATAAACAGCTACTCAGTTAACATGAAAACCCCTGTCATATTTCCTAGTTCCTCTGAAAGCCCCGCCCTAAAGAGGCTCTGATTGGTCAGCTAACATAATGTGCTGGGATTCGTCGATCGCCTCCACAAGCATGCGCTTTGATGGTGTGTGAATACTGTTGGTCAGAGTAGCTGTCAGCCATATCAGTTTTAAGCTTGAGTAAGACAGAAAAAAAGAGACACAGCTGAACCTCACGCCTGCTCTCTAACATAATACCCGACAAGTGTCTTTTACATACATTCTGAATAAGCATGTGTAAGGAATATGAAATGTTTACATACGTTTTGTGAGTTTGTTATTTGAGATGTAGAACGCAGGGAAAGCGTCCGCATAGAGAGAGAGACTGCAGCGCTGCTCAAGAATGTGGGTGTTTACAGCAGTTTGACTGATAAATAGGAATTTGTAGCTAAATTGTTAGTGGTGCCAAACAGCATTTCTCATTGTTTACATCCTTGTTTACGTCCTCGCTACAACATATTGTTAACGCTAGAAACTGTGCATGTTATAGATCATATTTAACAAATTAAAATAATTATAGGTTGTGGCTCACAATCCACAGCTTCTGCTATTATGATTGGACCTGCTCCTTCTTTGAGGAGCTTTTAACCACATCCAGCAGTGAACTGGGAAAGATTCTAGAAGCTGTCCTTTGTCAAATGCTAGCTATATATTATTTTATAATTTTCTGGAACATAATTACCATTAAACTGTAAGCACTTCTCTCTTTGTGTCGTGTCCTTTGGAAGCCCAAATACAGAAAGAGAACAAGTTCTGTGGAAATAGCAGCGTTTGGACACCATTTTAGCTTTCTCTGCTATAACATTACAGCACCTCTGGCCACGCCCCTTCGCTGCGCAGGGTGTGTGCGTAGTGAATGTGTGTAACCTGAAGCGTTTGTGATCTCACTAGCCCGGATGTATTTTTTTGTAGTCCCCAAACTTTGTTCGCTGTAGGCTTTGCATTGAACTTTGAGCGTCTTACATTGAGAGATGTTGTTTATGTACCCACAGCTACATTACACATCAACTAAAGTTTAGAATATGATATCATAGTGGACCACCCCTTTAAATGAGCATAAGTTAGCAATCGAATAATTTCATTATGGATCTGTGCATTTTTAAAGTGACACCTCTGTTATTTAATGTGATCAAATGAAAACTAAACGAGAGATTCATTCGCTGCTCTTTAATCAGAACGTTTAAATTATACAGTGAAGAAAATTTGATAACTTGATTCAATTTCTTTATACTAGCTATTCATTTAAATATGCTAAACTTTTATTTATTCATTCATTCGTTTTCGGCTTAGTCCTTTTATTAATCAGGGGTCACCACAGCGGAATGAACCACCAACTTATCCAGCATATGTTTTACAACCCAGCTGCAACCCATCACAGGGAAACAGTCCATGCGGACTCATTCACACACATACACTACGGACAATTTAGCCTACCCAATTCACCTATACCGCATGTCTTTTCCCTCCGGTGGGGGAAACCGGAGCACCCGGAGGAAACCCACGCGAACACAGGGAGAACATGCAAATTCCACACAGAAATGCCAACTGACCCAGCCGAGGCTCGAACCAGCAACCTTCTTGCTGTTAGGCGATTGTGCTATCCACTGCGCCACCACGTCGCCCAACTTTTATTGGTTTGCAGCTTTTTCTGATGTTATATTCTAATGTTTTTCTAAAGTTATTTACAATGAAACAGCTCCAGATGAGCAGATTTAGTGGTGGTGTAATGGTGTGGGGGAGATTTTCTTGGCACATTAGTACCAATTGAGCATCATGTCAACACTAAAGCCTACCTGAGTATTGCTGCTGACCATGTCCATCCCTTTATGATCCCTTATTTTTACATCCTAATGTTGACAGTGTGTGTACTTATTTATTTTACATTATGAACTTCAAATGTCCCCACAAGGATAGTAAAACCTGACCTATTTTTAATATAGTGTGTCCGTCCAGCAGATTAAACAATGAAAACAAATTATTAAAATAGTAAATCATGTTCACCTGAAATTTTAAACATGCAAAAAGGTTTCTGTGAGTTGCAGGTTTAGGAATTTAGGCTTTAGTAGATAGAAAATACTGTTACGTCAGATAATAAAGCTGGCAAAAATGATAATACAAACATGCTTAAGTCTGTGTGTGTGTGTGTTTGTCTATTCTCCATTATGAGCTCCAAATGTCCCCACAAAAATAGTAGAATTTGATATTTTTAACACTGACACGCAAGAGTCAAATCTATTCTGGTCAGAAATATAACCATGCTCAATAGAAACACACAAATAAACACACAAAAGTCACATTTACAGATACACACACACATTGTGACTGAGGTCTTCATTAATATTATATGTGGCTCCATCTGCCTGTTGTCGTTTTGTAGAAACAAATGCCTGTAGCATCAACACACACACACACACACACTCCAACATGCGATCATTGAATTAGATCCTGTAGCGAACATGTTGATAGACTTGAGAAAGTCAAACACGCAAGACAGAAAATGACATCTCTGTAAATAAGAGAACGCAAATGACCACACACTTCTGATGCATCATGCAGGATGGCTATTCGTCCTTCAGTGAATTAAGATACTGTCACTTTAAGAGCTGCAAAAAAAGCATGCATTTACAATATCTGTGTGTGTGTGTGTGTGTGTGTGTGTGTGTGTGTGTGTGTGTGTGTGTGTGTGTGTGTGTGTGTGTGTGTGTGTGTGTGTGTGTGTGTGTGTGTGTGTGTGTTCCTGCATGTCACATCAGAAGAACAAACTGCACAGATGGCAACACACACAGTCTCAGCAGAGAGCAACATACACACACCTCCTGTCACATGATCTCTGTTTGGGTTCTACATGCACATTCACAATTGCTGCTAGATGGAGATGCTAATAAACTCAGACTTCAGCACACTATCCATCATATGTCAGCGTGATCACAGTGTGACGATGGACATTTCATTATGAGCTCGTACGTGAACACTGTATGTGATGTGTGTGTGTGATCACGTGTTCCTGCTGATGACCTTCATCATGCAATAACAACATGAAGTGATTGAGGAGCAAGTTTAAAAGCATAAATGACTCATTACTATCATTATTTTAATTTCTAAAATATATATATATATATACACATTTTTAAAAATGTATTTAATAACACTTTAATATACATAATACATATACACTCACCGGCCACTTTATTAGGTACACCTTACTAGTACCGGGTTGGACCCCCTTTTGCCTTCAGATCTGCTTTAATCGTTCATGGCATCGATTCAAAAAGTTACTGAAAATATTCCTCAGAGATTTTGCTCCATATTGACATGATAGCATCACGCAGTTGCTGCAGATTTGTCGGCTGCACATCCATGATGCCAATCTCCCGTTCCACCACATCCCAAAGTTGCTCTATTGGATTGAGAACTGCTGACTGTGGAGGCCATTTGAGTACAGTGAACTCATTGTCATGTTCAGGAAACCAGTCTGAGATGATTCACACTTTATGACATGGTGGGTTATCCTGCTGGAAGTAGCCATCAGAAGATGGAGACACTGTGGTCATAAAGGGATGGACATGGTCAGCAACAATACTCAGGTAGGCTGTGGTGTTGACACAATGCTCAATTGGTACTAATGGACCCAAAGTGTGCCAAGAAAATATCCCCCACACCATTACACCACCACCACCAGCCTGAACCGTTGATACAAGGCAGGATGGATCCATGCTTTCATGTTGTTGAGGCCAAATTCTGACCCGACCATCCAAATGTGGCAGCAGAAATGGAGACTCATCAGACCAGGCAACGTTTCTCCAATCTTCTATTGTCCAGTTTTGGTGAGCCTGTGTGAATTGTAGCCTCAGTTTCCTGTTCTTAGCTGACAGGAGGGGCACCTGGTGTGGTCTTTTGCTGCTGTAGCCCATCCGCCTCAAGGTTGGACATGTTGTGAGTTCAGAGATGCTCTTCTGCAGACCTCGGTTGTAACGAGTGCTTATTTGAGTTACTGTTGCCTTTCTATCAGCTGGAACCAGTCTGGCCATTCTCCTCTGACCTCTGGCATCAACAAGGCATTTGCGCCCACAGAACTGCCGCTCACTGGATAGTTTCTCTTTTTCGGACCATTCTCTGTAAACCCTAGAGATGGTTATGCGTTTCTGAAATACTCAGAGCAGCCCGTCTGGCAACAACAACCATGCCACGTTTAAAGTCACTTAAATCCCCTTTCTTCCCTATACTGATGCTCAGTTTGAACTGCAGCAGATCGTCTTGACCATGTCTACACGCTTAAATGCATCGAGTTGCTGCCATGTGATTGGCTGATTAGAAATTTGCAATAACGAGCAGTTGAGCAGGTGTGCCTAATAAAGTGGCCGGTGAGTGTATATTGTAAAAAGGACTGTGCTTTTAAAGATGAAAAACTGTCAAATTGATATAGCAAATCTGTAACCTGGTTAACAGTAAGTTTCCTTAATATATACATTTAAGAGTCATACGTTGACATTTTCAATTTTGGTTGAAATTACTATGGTGCTCTTTAGATTTATTTGTTAGTTATGTAAATTAAAGTTTTATGTAACATCTAACCTTGATAAATAATGTTTATTGCTTTAGTTTAGTGCATGCACACACACACACACACACACACACACACACACACACACACACACACACACACACACACACACACACACACACACACACACACACACATGCTCAAATACACAAAAGTCTAAACTTATAAATTTATTCATCAATGCATTAAACTGATTAAAAGTGACAGCAAAAACATTTATACTCTATAAAAAAGTCATGAACATGCCTATGTAGTCTATATATTACTTCACATATCACAGTGTAAATTACTATTATTTACATTTTCTTTCTTGTGCATTATGGCCCTTATATATTTACTTGTTGTAACGCAACATATGTAATGTATGTATTAGTTGTTTAAATAATATGTAGCTGATACTTGGGTAGTTTGCAATTTCATTTGATGTACGTTTACGTCTCTTTTGAACCGACTGAACTTTACAGTACTTTTGCCCAATGTGCTGCAGCATGTTGATGTCCTTGGTGAGCAGAAGAGCTTCTTTCAGAACCTGCGCTCGTGTTCAGTGTGACGTCTCTCTGTGTGTCTGATGTGTTCAGGAGAGCAGCGGCGCTCAGGCTAATTCTGCTATAATCCATGTAACAGAACTCCGATCAAATCCAGATTATCTGAACCTGCTGTAATCCATCACAGACGGCTACGCTGCTAATAAACACTCATATGCATGTCCTGTGATCATCACACACACACACACGCAACACAAGATAACGGCAGTCAGGCATTTACGTGTGATATTCTGTGCCATTAGTCCAACAACACCACCAGATCACCATCAACAATCATTCATCAGGACTAATTCTGACATTTATTCCCTGACCTCATTTCAAAACCATCAAAATAATTAGCAGCCATTCAAAACAAATGGTTCTTTTTGTCAAACAGCCTCATGGAAATGTCACTACATTATTTTGAGGGAAATTAATAAACACATCCAAATCAATATACAGCCCTGCAGAGACCACTTTACCACTGCACACTAAACACATACCTATTTATTAGGGATGCTCCGATCGATCGGCCAGAGATCGGTATCGGCCGATAATCACATTTTATGACTCGATCAGTACTCGCCAATCTGGCCGATCTCATGAACCTATCACAGGTGTCTGTTTACGAGTTTATATGCAGAGGGACCAGACATGCTAGTCGGAGAGCAAAATATTGGAATGGTCTTAGACCTTTTTACATATATAAGAACTGAGAGTTCTGTGTTTTTGACATTTTTAAAAGTTCCCTAAAACCTGGCTGAAATGCAATTAAAAACGTAAAAAAAAAAAAAGGGTTCCACTTTATATTGTGTCGCTTATACCTGTTAACTTACATGGTAATTAGATGTGCAAGTAGTATGTAACTACAGTGTATGTACACACGTTTACATAGTATTTACTTTTGTATTACTGGTGTAACTACACTCATGTAACAACCCACTGAATAGTATGTGTAAGTACAAATGTGTAACAGGACATTGGTAACAACATTAGGAAAGTACACATCTGTAACAAGAATTGTGTAAGTGCATTGTGTAACAACAATATGTACTTGCAGATGTTTTCCCACTTCCACACCTGTTTGCAGATCATGTACTTGTGAACACTGTATGGCTGCATTAGAAGGTTTCACCTTGTTATACAAGTGTACTTGCATGGTAAATCCACAGGATCCATTCAATATAAAGTGTAAAATGGTCACAAATTACTGTTCAAACATTCATTCATTTTCTTTTCGGCTTAGATGGGTTGCAGCTGGAAGGGCATTCACTGTGTAAAACATATGCTGGATAAGTTGGCGGTTCATTCCGCTGTGGCGACCCCAGATTAATAAAGGGACTAGGCCGAAACGAAAATGAATTTTATTTTTAAACTTTATATTGTGGACCGTTCCTGTGGAGTTACCATGTAACTACACTGTTATTAAAGTGTTGCATAGAAGATATTTCTACAAGTTACACAGTAATTTGTGACCATTTTACACTTTATATTAAGTGGACAGTTCCTGTGGAGTTACCATGTAAGTACACTGGTATCACAAGGTGAAACCTTCTAATGCAGCATTAGTTCTGCCATACAGTGTTCACAAGTGCATGATCTGCAAACAGGTGTGGAAGTGGGAAAACATCTGCAAGTACATATTGTTGTTACACAATGCACTTACATAATTCTTGTTACAGATGTGTACTTTCCTACTGTTGTTACCAATGTCCTGTTACACATTTGTACTTGCACATACTATTCAATGGGTTGTTACATGAGTGTAGTTACACCAGTATACACAAGTAAATACTCTGTACCAGTGTGTACATACACTGTAGTTACATACTACTTACACATCTATTTACCATGTAAGTTCACAGGTATAAGCGACAATATAAAGTGGGACCAAAAAAAGTTTTAATTGAATATTTCATAATATACCTTTTTGTAATATACTTACTGCAATAAACAAATATATATTTATAGATGTGCATTTTAACATCTTATGCATCAAATATGTACTTTTTCTTGATTGAGACATGTCGAATTCTTCTTCCATCATTTGTAATGTCTCCAAATTGCTTTGTTAGCTGTTTTTCTTACCATTTTTTTGTATCTGTTTTATCTATTATTTTCTGTAAAGTTGCTTCTGACCATGACATGTCCACACTAAATGGTTATAAGAGACATGTTTGAGGGATTATATGCAACATTCCTTATTTATTCTCTGAGGTGTAAGGCAAGATCTCCACTTAATTATCATACTTAGGGGGAAAATGTGCTTCATGTATTATAAAGCTTGAAGCATCAGAATCGGTACTCAGTATTGGCCAATCACCATCACAAAGAATCGGTACTTGGTATCGGCTGCAAAAATCCTGATCGGAGCATCCCTACTATTTATTCATCTATAAAACTCATAACAACTTTGTAGTGTTTATCATAGTATATTGTATCGTAATATATTTATCTGGAGCGTTATGGGAAATAAACCTTCTTCCATTGTGAATGATTCTATAAAATGTAAAGGTGCCATATACTGCATTGATTTAATAAGATAAATTGTTCTCTGATATCGACATAGTAGGTATGTGGCTTAAGTAAGCTAAAAGAAACAGTTTTATATGCTCATTTATTACTCCATAAATACCCCTAGAATCAGAAGCTCCATATTGACCATATTTGGAATGGTCATGAATATTAATGAGCTCTGCTCTGATGCAGCTCTCGGTGCTCTCTCTGTCTTACCCCCACACACACATACATACATACTGTATGCACACAGGATGATGTACTCTGAAATGAATGTGTGCAAAATATTTCAACAAACTGATTAAATCTTTATAACTTAAGTGGTGGAGAGGTTTATTTTACTTAGATTGAGTGAATGAACGATCTAATATATAAAATCACTAATATATAAATAAACTATTTTGCTGCAGAGTAGTGTTGTGGATAAAATTATAATTAAACTAGACAAAAGAGACCAACAGATATGTATTGTGCTGCATTTTTATTCTATAAAAGCCAGGATTTAATATCCACCTCTGCATTAACAGATGACATTTCATAGTGTTGCTATTCTTTCACTTTCACAGAGCTGAGGGATAAGACATGATGCTTAAACGTGCATTAAACACAATACTCAGCAGCCTACATGTGCTGTCTCATATTACAAACATAGCAGGTAAATTTCACAATAAACACTATAAATTAACAAAAGGTAAAGTAAAACACCTTATGCCTCTTCGGAGAGGTGTTGAGTACATTTATAATCTGTATATCCTGCATTTTGCATTCTGAAAAGCTCTAAAGTGATGACTGGTTGAGTTTCTGCTTATAGTAACGCATAGAAAACAAACTGGTTGACTTTGACTCGCTGTCTCCAGTTTTTAAAATAAGTGTCCCACATACAGATATTAAAATATGCAAAATATCAGTCTGTGTTTTGTCTGCTGATCTCCTGATCGCACGGCTGCTCGTTAGATCTGGATGATGTAATTTTATAAAGTCTGTATTGTGTTCTGATTGGGCTATTTTTCACCATGGTTTTACACTTGCAGAATTAACATGAGAACGAGGAAACAAAGGTGTTTGAAGCTCACGGTATGGCCAAGTCCATATACTGATCTCTAATTATTTGACTATGCCTATGTATACCCAAAATTCCTTTAAAGGCCACCTTTAAATGACCATGAAAGCCCCCTCTTTCAGTTCAAGTCTACCCTTAGAATTTTTTCAAAAACTGCTTCATAATGGGCGTGGCCAGCAGAGCAGGGGAAAACGAGGGAAGCGAACAACTGTTGTCAGTTGGCCCAAAAAATGAGAGACAAACGGTGAGAAAACCCATGATTTTATAGTTTAGTTAAAATGCAAAGACATAAACAGTAATTCAATGCCCTGCAACATTTGTTATTCGTAATTTCATATACACATAACCACAATTTGTTATATCATTATCAAGATAATCGTGTTTGTATAAACACTATAAATGAGGAGGACTTCTCTTCTCAATCCCTGGGTCTGAATGCAGACACAGTAAAGCAGTGCAGCAAGTCTCCTGCCCTGTCTATTTCAACCATTAGCCCTGCCGGTAATTTGGAGGATTTTAAACATGCCCAAACACAGAAGCAATGAAAGGTGATGTGTCTGAATGTTAACTAACTCAACTGATAAAAGACAAAGTCCGCCATTCTCCAATTCTCGTACAATTCTCTCGACAAAAATACTTGCTGCAAACCAACAGCTTTGCTGTATTGGCCCTGACAGCGTCGCAGGGGGAAAAAAATGCAGTAAACCCCGTGGATCATGGAAACAAACATAAGGTTACGACCCGTACGTGCGTGCCGTATGCGGTGTCCCAGTCCCAGTCATTGAGTCTCACAGCTTGGCAGGTCTGTCTTGCTTTCGGAAAGCACCTGCTTTCATGAATAATTAAGAAGCAGGCTCTTCTCATAGATTAAGAAAACTCAGCTATGAATAATAATAAGAAACTGACGCGTCATTACTCCACTAGCAAATTCGTGCTACGCCACCGATTTTGATCCTGGCCCAAAAATTATTTTAAACCTGGTAGATGAAATTATCTGACAAAGGCTCAGAATTATCCTGTTTTCTTCACAATTAAAGCTGACAGCTGCTAAACGTCGTCTTAACTGATGCTCAACACACACAAATCTGTTAAAATCTCAAAAAAAGTACTCCAGGGTGTCTTGAACCATTAAGTTCATTATTTAAAATGTTATATATGTCCAGGAATTGGGCTGCTGTAAGAAGCAGTAAAACTGAATACTTGAGATGTGCACACAGTGAGGATTGACCCTAAATGCAAATGCAACAGCTGTAGATGTTGATGACGGATGGTTATATGATGCCTGAGGGCTGAGGTCACAGCAGATAAACATTAAACACAAGGCCAAACACAGGACACTTAGATGCTATGTAGGCACCTCAGTAGTGCTCATCACGTAAAGTGCTGTCAGTTTCTCATCATCATCATCCTCAGGTCTCTTAAGTATGGAGACACTGAACAGTGCTGAATCACGCTGAGATGAGACAGCAGGTAGGAAAGACAGCTGGACTCACATCAGGACCGATGGCAGCAGATTAAAGCTCAAGCTTACAGTCACGACACGATCAACGTGAACACAGCAGATGATCAGATCTGAGTCTCAGGTACACAGACAAACTTCACACTCAGGGCACTGGACTGAACGCAACCTTCAGATGTTCACTAGCTATGGTTGCAAATATTGCATAAAAATGCTTAATGAAGATGCCAAAATGCCAAACTTTAAACTTTAAAAAGCACATAAAAAATGTTTGTGCACAATGTGATAAACTTTTTATCAGATAAGAAAAAATGTGCACAAACTACGATAGAAACGCATTTATCGAATAAATTCCCGCGCATCAGGGTCACGTGATTCAGTTTGAACAGATCATGCGATGATAAAATGTGCATGATGGGATGCATTAATGGACAAAGCAGCGTTTCCAGCACATTGTAAAACATCTGAAATATTGTTTTGCTGATTATAATATGCCTCAGCCGTCAGTCTGTCATCACAGTGGTTCAGTATTATTATTATTAGGGGTGTAACGGATTACGGTTGATCTGTGATTCGTACAGATCACAACCCACGGTTCAGAACACGTAACGATCACAGAGAGATCGCCTCTCGCATTATTCAAATAACATGTATGAAAGCATTCAGGCTTTCCTGTAAAATATAATGATGATGGAAGAAGTTGTGGTGGGTTATTGGGGATGTGGTGGGTTTCTTAGGTTATTAAAGAATTTTTCTGTCACTACTTACAGAAAACTACTAGCCTGCATTAATTCATTCAGTGTAAGCTGCACGATTAATCATTAAAAGATTGGGATCTTAACACTCACGCAACATAAATGATAAACGATGCTGATTTGCATATGTTTATTAATCCTTCCAATCGCTGCATTCAAATTTGCGTTTGAAAACTGCAAAAAATTAAGAATAAGATTCAGTGCTTAGTGTTTTGAGTGAGTTATGAAGTTATAAACAATCAAATAACACAGCAGTACTGGGAGAACAGTTTATAGTTTAGATAAAACCACTGATGTTTATTGTAAAGATTAAAATCACTGTCATATGCATTTGACGATGCTCAGAAATTAAAGCTGTAGGCAGCAATTACATTATTTAACCAATAGGTGGCGAAAACCAGCCATCAAAAACATGCCACTGAATAATTCTTCAGAAATGATCATCTAGAATAACTGAATCATTTATTGAAAAAGAGAATAAAAATAAATATGAATTGTACAAATGATAATGTTAGATTTCTACATTTAGCATCATCAGCAACAGTAGCAGTAACAGTGAGCTTTTCACAGCACTGAATATTTTACTATTTATGTTGATTCAGCTGATTATTTCTTAATGTTATTTTTAATAAAATTACAGCTCCTTAGTTCTGTTTTTTAAAACCAAAAGTGTCTTGCAGGACTGTTTTTGTAATAAATATAAAGAAAACTCCATCCGTCTCCTCCCCTTTTAGGCTAATCCGAAAAATGGTCCAATCCGTGACTAAAAAACCATAATGTGATCTGAACCATGAGATTTGTGATCCATTTCACCACTAATTATTATTATAACCTCCAGAACTGTCTTGAGCATCTGTCTGCACTCCCAAAGAGTGTCTCACACCTCCTAAAGCCACTGCAGGCACGTGCACACATAGGGCTCAACCTGTGCAGTGTACATGCCCTTTTGAGTCTGGGATATAAAGTGCCCTTCCAAAATGAAATTCCGCGATTGCCTTCCTGAAAACCGGGACTGTGAACAAGCCCTGCATATGAATGTATATAGATATACATGTGTGGAATGGACGTATTTGTATATATACAGTACACATGTATCTATGTATATTTATGTACATATTTTTTGTTTGTTTGTTTTGTTCCCACTGGTTATATGTTCCTAAAAAATCAATAAAAACGAAGTAAAAAAAAAGAAAATATTAACAATGCATTAAAGCCAATGTTGTTACTAATCGTTCACATGTCCAAGAAAAAAATCCAGTCCACAATTACTTTCTATATTGACAATTCCTTATTATTTTCACCAAATCAGTGACATCATTTATGAATTTGGCAATTAAAGAGTTAAAATCCTGTGATTTTCTACACAATTTAGACATTTTGATATGACTGATTAACAGATTCATGCAAAAAAGTAAAAAAATAAAATAAATTTCTGATGCATTTTAACAGAAGTTTAGTTCAGTGGATGTTTTCATCCCGAGAATAACAAAAGGGGAGTAAATTGGAGCAGTGCACAAGAGTTAAACTCTTCAGTCGTCAGATATTTCTATGGTAATGAGGTCACACATCTGGGAAATACAGCTCTATAGGAACAATCTCAGAAATTTCAACTCCTTTAAATGCACACTAAAAAAAAAGCATCGCTGTAAATGTGTGGGCGCCCTGTGCTGTAACACCATGGTAGTTCCTGAAAGCGAGTGAATAAGCAGCTGTGAGCATCTCTCAGGATCACAACGCCTGACGCCTGTGGAGTATTTCTGGACTGAAGAGCCTGCATAACTGTGAACGCATGTAGGAGTGAGAGCTGAGAACTACACTATTACACACACACACACTTGTCCTGTCCTGATGGCTGCAGCTAAAGGGAAGCCTGGGTTTGACTTCAGTGTACAGTCAATGACAGAGCCAGAACAAGAGGACTTTATCTTTCCTTTCCAATCCAGCCGCTTATCTCTGCTTACACTTGATGCTTCATTAATACTTGAGATCAGATCTGCTCATACTCACATCAGCTCTGCTCATCTCAGATCAGAACTTAAAGCTCTTCAGTCCATCAAGATCATTTACTGACACCAAAACAAAACTCATTTCTGAAAAATAACGACATTAAAACTGTGAGCATACAACCAGTCTCGTTTACATATCAGCACCTATTCATGACAGAGCTCATTTACATACAGATGTTTAAAGCTGCTAAAAAAGGCCTGTTTAAAAGTGCATCAACTTAAAGAGACAGCTCACCTGTTTACAGTGTTTACGAATACAAGCGCAGCCGTTAAGTTGTTAGTTCATGTTAATTCAAGGTGCATTAACTAATGTTAGCAAGCAGGAACTTGGATGTTAGTAATGCGTTAATTAATGTTGAATTATGATTAATAAATGCTGTACAAGTGTTGTTTATGATTAGTACATGTTAGTAAATGCATTAACTAATGAATCTTATTGTAACGTGTTACCTTTTTAATTTACCGGTAAAGACGTTCCAGAAATGTTAGGGATATTTACTGGTATCACTGTGTGAAAGGGGCTTATGTATGGAAAGCACTGTATAAAGCTGTATCAATCCATGTTTCCCACCAGTCCTGTGTAAACTACGGCAAGCAGAGTTTATTTGTTTATACAGGCAGTGCAGAATTATTAGGCAAATGAGTATTTTGAGCACATCATCCTCTTTATGCATGTTGTCTTACTCCAAGCTGTATAGGCTCGAAAGCCTACTACCAATTAAGCATATTAGGTGATGTGCATCTCTGTAATGAGAAGGGGTGTGGCCTAATGACATCAACACCCTATATCAGGTGTGCATAATTATTAGGCAACTTCCTTTCCTTTGGCAAAATGGGTCAAAAGAAGGACTTGACAGGCTCCGGAAAGTCAAAAATAGTGAGATATCTTGCAGAGGGATGCAGCACTCTTAAAATTGCCAAGCTTCTGAAGCGTGATCATCCAACAATCAAGCGTTTCATTCAAAATAGTCAACAGGGCCGCAAGAAGCGTGTGGAAAAACCAAGGGGCAAAATAACTGCCCATGAACTGAGAAAAGTCAAGCGTGCAGCTGCCAAGATGCCACTTGCCACCAGTTTTGCCATATTTCAGAGCTGCAACATCACTGGAGTGCCCAAAAGCACAAGGTGTGCAATACTCAGAGACATGGCCAAGGTAAGAAAGGCTGAAAAACGACCACCACTGAACAAGACACACAAGCTGAAACGTCAAGACTGGGCCAAGAAATATCTCAAGACTGATTTTTCTAAGGTTTTCTGGACTGATGAAATGAGAGTGAGTCTTGATGGGCCCGTGGCTGGATCGGTAAAGGGCAGAGAGCTCCAGTCCGACTCAGACGCCAGCAAGGTGGAGGTGGAGTACTGGTTTGGGCTGGTATCATCAAAGATGAGCTTGTGGGGCCTTTTCGGGTTGGGGATGGAGTCAAGCTCAACTCCCAGTCCTACTGCCAGTTTCTGGAAGACACCTTCTTCAAGCAGTGGTACAGGAAGAAGTCTGCATCCTTCAAGAAAAACATGATTTTCATGCAGGACAATGCTCCATCACACGCGTCCAAGTACTCCACAGCGTGGCTGGCAAGAAAGGGTCTAAAAGAAGAAAAACTAATGACATGGCCTCCTTGTTCACCTGAGCTGAACCCCATAGAGAACCTGAGAGATTTACAAGGAGGGAAAACAGTACACCTCTCTGAACAGTGTCTGGGAGGCTGTGGTTGCTGCTGCACACAATGTTGATGGTGAACAGATCAAAACACTGACAGAATCCATGGATGGCAGGCTTTTGAGTGTCCTTAAAGAAAGGTGGCTATATTGGTCACTGATTTGTTTTTGTTTTGTTTTTGAATGTCAGAAATGTATATTTGTGAATGTTGAGATGTTATATTGGTTTCACTGGTGAAAATAAATCATTGAAATGGGTATATATTTGTTTTTTGTTAAGTTGCCTAATAATTCTGCACAGTAATAGTCACCTGCACACACAGATATCCTCCTAAAATAGCTCAAACTAAAAACAAACTAAAAACTACTTCCAAAAATATTCAGCTTTGATAATAATGAGTTTTTTGGGTTCATTGAGAACATGGTTGTTGTTCAATAATAAAATTAATCCTCAAAAATACAACTTGCCTAATAATTCTGCACTCCCTGTATATTTATTTATATCGTGAGATTTTCTAAATAAATGGCAAGGTGCACTTAAAAGTAATGCTTAATATTAACCTGAAGTTTCTGTTACTGTATTAATAATAACCTTTATTTAACCAGGTAAGTCAATTGAGAAACAGTTCTCATTTACAATGACAACTTGGCCAAGAGGCAACGTAAAAAGCAGTTACAGCACAAAGCAGCAAGGACACAATACAATAACAATTTCACAAAATGCAGATAATAACATATAAAACCAAAGAAAAACTAAAAACAAGCACAGTGATCTTACTATTGACTGGATTGAACTTTTAAAAGATGATAGTGGAATGAAAGTACTGAGCTTTAAGGTCTGCTGCAGAGGACTCCAAGCATCAGCAGCAGAAAACTGAAAAGAGTAGCGGCCAAATGAAGTGCGAACTGGGTATGCAAAGGGTAATAAAACTACTAGAGCGCAGATTGCGACATGTTTCCTGAATGTTAAGAAGTGACTGTAAATATAGTGCAGTTTTTCCAATAAGAGTTTTGTAAATGAACAGAAACCAATGAATTTGTCGACGTGATTGAAGAGAAGGCCAATTCAGTAAAGAATACAGTTGACGGTGATGAGTATTAAATGGCGCACAAACAAAACAAAACCAATTGCTGCATGATAAATCACATCAGTTTGTGAAGGAGAGTTTTTGAAGCTGATCTGTAAATTAAATCCCCATAATCCAAAATTGGTAAAACTGTTAACTTGACCAAATGCTGCTTTGAAGAGTGCGTAAAGGAAGGTTTGTGTCTTGATTTGTTTGTTATTAAAGCTAAGATAAAGGAATTAGATCTTTAGTGGTTTAAAGTGATCTGATGAATTGGAGTAATACTGTTATTCCACTTTAACTGGACAAACAGTTGAAGTCAGAATTATTGGCCCCCCTGATTTATTAGCCCCCCTGTTTATTTTTTTCCCCCAATTTCTGTTTAACGGTGAGAAGATTTTTTTCAACACATTTCTAATCATAATAGTTTTAATAACTCATCTCTAATAACTGATTTATTTTATCTTTGTCATGATGACAGTAAATAATATTAGACTAGATATTCTTCAAGACACTTCTATACAGCTTAAAGTGACATTAACTAGGTGATTAACTAGGTTAATTAGGGTAACTAGGCAGGTTAGGGTAATCAGGCAAGTTATTGTATAACGATGGTTTGTTCTGTAGACAACTATAAAAAATATAGCTTAAAGGGGCTAATAATTTTGATCTTAAATGGGTTTTAAAAAATTAAAAATCTTATTCTAGCCGAAATAAAAACTTTCTCCTGAAGAAAAAACATTATCAGACATACTGTGAAAATTTCCTTGCTCTGTTAAACATCTTTTGGGAAATATTTAAAAAAAGAAAATCAAAGGGGGGCTAATAATTCTGACTTTAACTACTGTTCTTGCACATTTGAGAAATATAAAATCACAATAAATTCAGATGTTTAATATAGACATTGAAAAATGTTATCTCCTATAGAATTGAGAAGCTTTTGTTGTCTATCTTCAGGTAAAATATAAATATATAATATAATGTTCACAATCCAAGTGACAAAAAAAATCTTATTACTCAAAATTTGAATATATGGACTTATATGGTTCTTCATCTCAAGGCCTGACAGATGATGACAGAATTTTCATTTTTGGGAAAACTATCCCTTTCACATTATAAGAGGACTTCTGAAACTATAAACATCATCATGGGCCAGCAGCACAGATTGACTAAATCTCAAGTTACCCGGTTTCCTCTCTAGGTCATATCAGAGTATTAATATTAAGAGTTTTCAGAGAGCTGCTGTAGTAGATCAGAGATTGAGTCATTCAAACATGTGATTCCTCTCAGCAGAAGAGCTTGAAATTCTGCTCACTACAGTGTGGGTGGACAACCGTCAAACATTCACACACACATATATACAGTATCTATACACAATCCACATGCAAATTGACTAGGGGTGTAACAGTACAGATTATACAAGGATTGGGTTGTATCATGGTTTTAGGGTCACAATTTTGGTAGTTATTTCCAGTAAAAAAAACAAAGGACTATCTATCTACAGGCAAAGGCATGTCTCTTTATTCATCACCAGTGTTGCCAGACGTACGATAACTATCGTATTTGTACGATAATTTCGACTTCTGTATGATGTACGATCAATAATGAAAAAAATCCTATAATGTACGATAATTTTATGGCTTTAAACAGAATTTCATTGTTATCTTAAGGCTTCTATACTTATTGATAGCTGCATCTTTTGTCTACTGTCTGTGAGGAGAACATGGAGTTGGGCACGTTTTCTATGCCATCTTACGTCGCATTTTCTCAGCCAATCAATGTGCAGAATGGCTCTCTCTCGTGAGTTAACATTCCTGCTGCGCGGCTGTGTTTAGGTCAGTAGTTTTCAGGTTGAGATTGATTGTTTAAGCAATAAAGTTAAAAAAATTACTGCTGAAAAGGAAAGTGAGACGGACGGGAGTTTGCCCTTGATGCTCTCGTTTTTCCCCATTCAAATGCATCATGTGAACGTGGTTTTCCCAAAGTTAATCTCATTGAAACACAGGCACAAAATCAGCTCATTACAGATACTGAGAAAGGGCTCGTGCACACCTCAGAGTGTGTTCAAAATTCGGGAGGGTGCACTGCTTTCGAGCAAACCAGCACTATGTTGCGGTCCAATTTGTACCGCAAAATGAATCCCTCAACATCTGGCAACACGCAGGTATTCAATGACAGCGACTCAGATGTGGACTTTGAACCTTCCCACTGAGGTTTGCCTATTTTATTACATTTTTTTACATATTGTGGTAATTTGCACGTTGTGTCAAAACCAAGCGGCAACCTCCCGCTCTCCCTTGGGAAGCCAATACGGAAGTAGCTAAAACTGCAATTCATCAACTCGCCTGGGGGGCTGGCTCCAGGAAGTCCAAGAGCTTTCTTTCTGCATTGGTAAATTGGCCATTTTTACAGCTGATAAAAACATGTTTACAGCCTGGTACAAACGATGGCTTTGGTGCATATAGCCATGATTACCCTTCATGACAACTGTGAGGGGGGTGAATTTTTTTATAACTCATCCGTTTCGTTTTTATTAGGTTATATTAAGTTTGCATAATTAAGGGTGTGGCCACTTGAGTGACAGCTAGCCCTCGCTGCTCGCTGTCTCGTCACCCTCAGCTGATTCTGGCTAATTAGCCGCTGATCTCGGCATACACATCGTGTTTTTGTTTTGTTTAATGTTTCTTTACACCGTCATTTGCCTTTTGGAATTATTTCCTGCAATTATCAGATGATATGGCATGATGTGTGGATTTAATTGTGCTTACAAACCGTTCAAGTTGCCTCCATTTCACAGGCGAGTGAAATTATACACTAATATACCATCTCTATAAATGTATTTGTTTTTTTTAAGATCATTTATCATTTAAATGTTCTTTAGAGCTGTATTGCACTCCAGAATCTGACAGATTGATTAGCTGTAGGCTATAAAACAGTCATCTGAAGCGTTGTCATACAGTGTTAGTGCTGGATTTTTATAAACAGCCTTGCATTTACTAACACAGACTATATCTGAAGTGTTTGATAGTAATTCGCGTTTTCCTCCTGTCGAAAAACGTCATAAGAACAATGTTTAGTGGCTCAATGTGTTACAACAGTGTTTTTAAATGTCTAAACACTTTATTAATATAGTGTACAACCAAGCACGTGTGGCCAGAACACAAACCAGTCACAGGTAATGAAGTATTAAACGTTCTCCCAAAGTAATAAATCTGTTTTAATCCAGGTCCAAGCAAAATGCTGAGAATCCAGCATGCGTCTGTAGCTCCGCTCACTCTCCGACTCTTTGCCCTTATTTGGTATGCCGCGTTTGGTGCGATGACGCGCTAACAAAATGGCGACGGTTGGCCGCGCCTACTCTTGGCTTCTTTTGCAGTGTTCAGAAACCTATGGGTGACGTCACGGATACTACGTCCATATCTTTTACAGTCTATGGTCAAAACGCTATTTGTCTAGATAATTGCTGTTTCTCAATTCCAAGAACACAGAGAACGGACTTGAGTTCTTGTGGAGACCAGTTTTCCCAGGTGTCCTTGGAAGAACGAACTCGGGAGACTGCGAGAACAGAGAACGCGTCCTGTGAGAAATGAGATGCTGCGTTCTTCCTGATGGTCACGTGACCTTCACACGTTTAAAATGAAAAAATATTTAAACATTACAGCATTCATACAACGATTTATTGTTTTTCCCCTTTTCAAAATATTTACTATGCATAAAAACATTATAAATACGTTGCACAATATAAATAAATGTGAATTTATTATGAATTTCAGCAAATAAACACCCTTAATGTGTTTATTCCTTTATTAAGATGTCCATGGTAATGTTTATATTCACCGTTTCATTTAGGGAAACTCCTGAGGTAAATAAGTTATATCTCTGAACTTTAATAATAAATCTAAATAAACTGCTGGACTTCCCACTTCCAGTCGCAATGACTTCTGGGACTTTTAGAGCGAGATTGGTGCTCAAGTCTGCATCGGTGCGTCCTCGATATCAAGAACACATCCGGGAAGTTTCACGCGTCCTCTGTTCTTGCGGTCTTAAGTATTGGTACTGAACTTTGGCAGCTGATGATGACTATACATGAGAACACGAGAACGCAAGACCGCTGAAGAACGCATATTGAGAAACAGCCAATATCTGTATACTCTCCGTTTGACTCGTGTACGACAATCTTCCTCCAAATACGATAATTTTGAGGTACGATACTTTGACATTTCCAATCTGGCAACACTGGTCACCACAGGAGAAAGAACCACCAATTTATCCAGCACATGTTTTACACAGCGGATGCACTTCCAGCTGCAACCCAGTAGTGGAAAACACCCATACACTCTCATTCGCACACATAAACTACGGCCAATTTAGTTTATTCAATTCCAGTATAGCACATGTGTTTGGACTGTGGGGGAGCAGCCGGAGGAAACACACACCAACATGAGGAGAACATGCAAACTCCACACAGAAACGGGGGGACTCAAACCAACAACCTTCTTACTGTGAGGCGACAGTGCTAACCACTGAGCCACCGTGTCGCCCGAATACAGTAAAAATGATAATAAAATTAACACTGCTTTTCAAGTTTTTCAGACCTGAAATCTAGTATTTCTGACCATCGTTTAACCTTACAGGATAGAAAACTGAGGAGCAACACAACAGGACATGTGGAGGTGACCGTGTGTGTGCGTGCTGAAGCTCTCAGAAGCTCTAGTTTGGCTGTAGGTTCACTATAAATAGTGTTGGTCTGCAGCGGTGCAGTGTGAAGTCACACCATACCTCATTACTCAAAGCGTTCGCTGGCTTTATGTAGGCTGCTGTGACGTTTGAGGGTCAAACTCTGAAGAACAACCGCAAACTTCTGCTACTTTCCATAAGAACTCAAGAGCAAGATAAACCAGGTCAGATCACACACACACACACACTCTTTGTCTCCTGCTAAAGCTGCCGCATTAACACTTGATGCTTGGATGGTCTGGAATAATTCATCCTGAAATCCAGGAGCAACAGGGAATTTTCACAGAGACCAATTACTATTGTCAAGTCGAGCTGCTGCTCTAATCCGGTTTGACTCCAGTAATCCGCTTTTAATGTGAAGACACGCTAAAATCACTGACACACACAGTTCTGTAAGATATAAAACCATAAAGACTAACAGGCTGAGACTACCAGATGGAGACGTCCTTCCACATTTTACGCCACTGTATGTGTATTGTTTTTCAACCGTTTACTGGTGTAGCAGGTGATGTATCTGATAGTAGATAGTAAATATCAGCACACTCTCCTGATCTGAGGAATCATTCAGCATGAGTAACTAGTGACGAGTGAATAAACAAACAGGGCAGGAGGGGAGAGAATCTCCTTCACTCGCACTTCTTTTGGTGCACTAGAACGCTCCCCACTGATCAATCAGATTACATAAGACTACTGCAGAGAGAGAGAGAGAGAGAGAGAGAGAGAGAGAGAGAGAGAGAGGCTGCAGAATCACAAATGAAGAGAAAATATGACAGATCGAGACTTAAAAACATTGAAAGCCATGATCTTACATAGGAAAACATGTAATCAAATATGCAATAAGAGAACAGTATTCACTTGATGCACAATCTCTATAGCATTATGAATTGGGGGCTGCAACTAACAATTACTGTGATCATTTACTATTAATATTTTTTAGTAAAATGTTATAGATTTACTCTTTGTAATTTTGATTTTCTCTTAATATTTCAATACATTTGTTAAACTGTCTGGTGATCATTCAGTGAAGTCTAATAAGTTTAATAGACTGGCCGGTAAGCAACAAAGAAATACTATGGTGACTTTCACATTTACAGGTAATGATACAGCTGTGACATGTAAGTTTAGCTCAGAAAGAAACAAGTCTTGAACTCTTTGAACAGTAAACAGCATAGTAGTCTACTGAAACGTAATGTAATGTGTATTTATATAGCGCATTTATTGTGTATGGCCATACACCCAAAGCGCTTTACAATCATGAGGGGGGTCTCTCCACACCACCAACAGTGTGTAGCATCCACTTGGATGATGCGACGGCAGCCACAGGACAACAGCGCCAGTGCGTTTACCACACACCAGCTATTGTTGGAGTGAAGAGACAGTGATAGAGCCAATTTGGTGGATGGGGATGATTAGGAGGCCATGATGGGTAAGTGCCGATTGAGGGACTTTGGCCAGGACACCGGGGTTACACCCCTACTCTTTACGAGAAGTGCCATGGGATTTTTAATGACCACAGAGAGTCAGGACCTCGGTTTAACGTCTCATCCGAAAGACGGCGCCCACTGACTGTGTAGTGTCCCCTTCACTTTTACTGGGGCATTAGGACTCACACAGACCACAGGTTGAGCACCCCCTGCTGGCCTCTCTAACACCACTTCCAACAGCAACCTATAGTTTTCCCATGGGAAACTGACACTGTTTCAATTCACTATAATCTTGCATGTGAAGCTGCTCTAATAACTGACACAATCTACATTGTATAAGCGCTATACAAATAAAGATGAATTGAATTGGATTGAACATTGTAACTAAAAGCAACAACACGCGATAGAAGGAATATTTTCCATATTAAAATGAGTTTCCGTCCTAACCAACACCTAAAATTAATATTTTAGAAACGGCTTCTATTTCTCACAGCTGAACAACAGAAAAATGACAATAATCACCTCAGGTACACCTCATGTGCTTTATTCAGTGTTAAATGCTAATAATGTGAGTTTGAATGTCATTTAATTGGCTAAAGTGGCATTGGGCGAGTTAAAGGGACCAAAACAAAGACAGCCGTTCTGCCACGTAACGCACATTTTCAAAGCAGAATATCTGGCTTCAGCAGTGTTTTTAGATAAAGTATGTTCACTGAGCATGTTTCTAAAATATCTGCAAACATATTATGGTGTTTTTATGCTTAAGAAGAGTCAAAAACTTACACACAGCACCTTTAAACAGGTTTCAACTAAACGTTTAAGTTATACAAAGTTAAACTTAACATTTTTAGTCAGTTTGGTTGATGCAAGTTGAGAGGACTAGAAAAGTTAAGTCAGCAAGTATTTTTTTAAAGTGTGACTACTGAACGTCTGCTGCTGATTGGTCAATGCTGATGTCTTCATCTGCATACTAAGAGCTGATTATCTGCCACTGGTGTCGACTGATGGAGTGCTTTACAAATGAGGCCACTAACGGTGTCACCGCGCATCATTATGTCTGAGCCGCGTGAATGATGATGGACGAAGCGTTTAACAAACACCGCCGTAGGAAAGACAAACGGCTAACGGCCTCTCGTTAATAACCACCCCAGTCGTTTTCATCAATACATCTCACTCACTGCCAAACTCACGGATCTCCAGCGGGTCGGCGCGGACTCTAGGCTAAACAACATCTGTTTTAGTAGGAGGAAATAATTCGACGTGATTTAATGCACAAGTTAAAGTGCCAGAAGATCAGCACATGTCAATCAAACAGCAGCTGTTTTGTGCTAGGAGTGCCTGTTTTCTACTTCCTGTCTGAAAAGGTCAGTGCGAGTGGTGCTCTGAATATCAGCTCATATCACTGGTTTATTCACAGTGGAAAGGTCACAGTCAAAGGACTGTTCACTTCAAAGATAAACACACACAGAGAGTTAGTGTAAACACACACACACACACACACACACACACACACACACATAGTCCAGGTGAAAACAACGCACCAACACACACACTGAGAGATGCTGCACTGCAAACGTGTGCTCTCCTTTCTGTTGTGGTTACAGCATATACAGAAGCACATTTTATACAACAGTGGTTTCTAACAGGGAAAATATGTATTATGTACAGGGAAAATATGTATTATTTTAAAATGGATTGAGACGACAGATAATATAGTTGATCATTTTAAATATTTAGGTATAATTATTGACTAATTAAAATAAAATAAAAAACGCATTAAGAAGGTTTCCAAAAGTGCTAGAGCAAGCCTGAGGATTTATAGAAACATTAGGCATCAGTTACCTATGGCTGCTGCTAAACCTTTTATAAATACAATGATTTTACCTCACTTATCTTATTGTGCTACAAGCTGGTCCCACACGAATATTACAACATTTAAACCATTGTATATTATCTATAAATGAACTGTAAAAATTTTTGCTAAAAAGTCAAGGAGCCATCATCATTGTAACTGTATTGCACAACATAAATTACGAACATCAGACAGTTTCTTATTTAATGCTGATGCATGTTTAATGTATAAAATATTTAATGATCTGGCACCACCACCTCTCAAACAATGTGTGATTGTCTGTAAGGACAATATAAGACAGACTAGGTCATCGGTAGGGCCAGACGCAATCTGCGGACCTTTTTTGCTATTTCTGCAGAGAATTTTGGTAAAAATCTGCGGATTTCTGCGGAATTATTTTAGGAGTCTCATAACTAAAACCTTAAAATGTGAATTTAAAATGTGTGTTTATTTAATGTTTAAAATGCAAATCCAATTAGATTAACAGTAAATAGTTAACTGTAAGTAAATAAACAAAATTAATGATGGGCTAAAAATCTGCAGAAATCTGCGGAAAATCTGCAAAAAATCTGCGGAAATCTGCGTGCGCAGATTCCGTGTGGGCCGGTTAGAGGTGATTGTTCAGTTAAAATGAAGAGAACTGCTTTTGGACAATCAGTTTTTTCTGTCAGAGCAGCAGAAAGATGGAATAAAATACCAGTGCATATCAGCGAGAGTACCACTTTTAACCATTTTAAAACCGTTCTTAAAATTTGGCTTAAACAAAATCAAATATGTAACCACTGATTTGATTTCATTTTATTGATAATCATGTATTGCATTGTTGTATTATTGTATTGTAAAGTGTATAATGCAGGGCTCGAAATTGCGACCATTTTGGTCGCATATGCGCCTGAAATTTAATCTATGCGACCTCATAATATATTTGGGAGCATTTGTGCGACTGCATATAATGGTTGTAGTGCAACTTGTTTCGATTTTTTCTAAAAACGTGCTGAATCGGACTTTCCTGCCGCTATATTGGTTCATATCAGCTGTCAATCACTCAAGGCTTTCCGCTGTCAGATAACAGGGAGCTTATAAGGGCGCCAGCCAAGATCAATCGAGTGTTTTCGGTGAAGGTGCCTGAATCTCGATGCGTTGCATTAACTGCGTGTTCAACGCAAATGTCCGCGAAATGTAAAATGTAACACTGTACACATCATCGCCAAAGAAGCGCACCTTTACTAAGTTTAAACTGAATCTGCGGCTCATAACAAAGAACGGTATTGCGCCTGTGGGCATTACGAGAATCCTGTTCTGCCTGCTCTTATATTGGGCTGGCTGACTCACCTGCTTTTCCACAAACGCAGTAAAATGTAAATCGGCGCATAACGAGACCGAGCATTTAAAATGACACAAACCGAAACCAAAACTTTTAAAGAGCGGCAGAAGTGAGACTTTTCTTACTTTCTTTGGTCCATTCTTTCTTGAGATGTAGATTATTTTTCTATTTACTGATGACTGCTTTGCGGCTTTTGAGTGATTTATTATAATCTTACGTTTGTTTTGTAGCAGAAATATTATTTATTAAATCGACATGCATATAAAGACAATAGTGCAAAATAAATATTTCTTACTGCAATGCTTTATTTTTGTTTGATGCAAACCATAAATTTATTTTTCATAAAGTAACAGCAGGACCTTTTACAGTACATAACTTGCATTAAAGCACATTCAGGGCAGCATGATAATGAGAAATGTTACTCATTGTAAGTATTATTGACATCATCCACCATCATTAATAATATTTTAAAATTATTAGACATTCATTTTGGAATTATTGCACAGATATCTATAAGTCATCACAGCATTAGTTAGTTGTTTCTGGTTTTTGTTAGTCCTGATTGATGTTGTTTTCAAATACAATAAATTCCTATAATATACAATTTGCAGTGGTGCTCATTCATTTTTGGTGGGTGCTCCTAAATTTTTTCTGGTGCTCCTAAATTTTTGAAGTTGGGAGCACCGGTGCTACCAAGTAAAAAAGTTAATTTCGAGCCCTGTAATGTATTATTTTTTACTGTTAAATTTGTTTACAACCTCCTGCCCAGGGACTACAGATGTAAACGAGCTTTATAGCTAACTCTGGCACAACATGTCATGTTGTACATTGTCCCTGTATAAATAAATAAAATAAATAAAAGATGCATTTACACGGTCCAAAATAATCGTTCTGTAATCAGACAATTAGCCAATCTGAAAAATTGAAAGCAAATAAGCAGGAACATCTCAAAAAATCACTAGGCCATGTAAACACTCACTCTGAAAAACTGAATCTGGATATTTCTGAAGTACGATGTACAGAACAAGCTGTTGCTGAGCAAGATAACAGGGTCAAAATTGACCATTTCAAACCTCTTCCACGGCCTGTGAATCATCCACACACCCTGTTTTTTTCACGAGACAGGACATTTTTACAACCTGTGAAAAAAGTTAGAATCGTGAGGAAAAAAAAGTTGCCATTTTTTTTGTATTGAGTAGTCTAGGGGTGACACTGTGGCTCAGTGGTTAGCATTGTCACCTTACAGCAAGAAGGTCGCTGGTTTGAGTCTCGGCTGGGTCAGTTGGCGTTTCTGTGTGGAGTTTGCATGTTCTCCCTGTGTTGGCGTGGGTTTCCCCCACAGTCCAAACACATGCGCTATAGGGGAATTGATTAACTACAGTAAACTGGTCGTAGTGTACGAGTGTCTGTGTGTGATTATGAGTGTGTGTGGGTGTTTTCCAGTACTGGATTGCAACTGGAAGGACATCCGCTGTGTAAAACATATGCTGGATAAGTTGGCGGTTCATTCCGCTGTGTCATTCCCTGATGAATAAAGGGACTAAGATGAAGGAAAATGAATGAATTCAGTCCAAAAAAGCCAAACGTGAGCATCTTAAGTTTAATCAACCACAATCATCTGAGTGAGTTCGAGTGTCACTGCTTTCACTGTATTAAAGAGATAGTTCTCCCAAAAATGAAAATCTCTTCTTCACCATTTACTCACCTTTTACTTGTTCCAAACCTGTATGAGTTTCTTCTGTTAAACACAAAAGAAGATATTTTGAAAAATGTTGGAATCCGGTAACCATTGACTTCCATAGCATGTTTTTCATACTATTGAAGTCAATGGTTACAGGTTTTCAGCTTTGTGATCAAATAGTGAGAAAAACTTCATTTTTTAGTGAAATGTCCCTTTACCTAAGTAATAAGTAGGAAATGTATATTTATTTAGCGCATTTATCATGTATGGCCATACACCCAAAGCGCTTCACAATCATGAGGGGGGTCTCTCCACACCACCACCAGTGTGTAGCATCCACTTAGATGATGCGACGGCAGCCACAGGACAACAGCGCCAGTGCGCTTACCACACACCAACTACAGGTGGAGTGTAGAGACAGTGATAGAGGGAATTCGGTGGATGGGAGGCCTTGATGGGTAAGGGCTGATGGAGGGAATTCGGCCAGGACACCTGGGTTACACCTCTACTCTTTACGAGAAGTGCCATGGGATTTTTAATGACCACAGAGAGTCAGGACGTCGGTTTAACGTCTCATCCGAAAGACGACGCTCACTGACAGTATAGTGTACTCTTGGGCATTAGGACTCACATAGACCACAGGTTGAGCGCCCCCTGCTGGCCTTACTAACACCACTTCCAACAGCAACCTAGTTTTTCCATGTGGTCTCCCATCCAGGTACTGACCAGGCTCAACCCTGCTAAGCTTCAGTGAGTAACCGCTCTTGGGCTGCATTGGGCTTTAATGTCTGTATGATCAGCTTTGAAACCAAACTCACACAGATCAGTACGAATAAAGTAGGAGCCTAAATAAACATGGCATGAAAGCAGCTCTACTTCTCAAAACTTCATGTGTGGCCTGATGATTCCTGAGGAATTAGAAAAGGACATGTAAACAAACACACCACTGCTCCTGAAGTCCATCCAGTGACGAACAGCTGCACATACTGTACAGACTGAAAGCTGAACGTCAGAGATCATCAACATGCAACCTAATTATCTATTCATAATTAGACTGATGACTCAAACGGATTGGAAAGCCATCTTACGAACTGCTCAGCGGAAAAAACTGAATATTGCACATCCATTATGCAAAATCGGATATTTTAAGGTTATATTTCCTGATTCTGAATGATGAATGACTGGATGACTGAATGACTTGTGCTGTTGCTTGTTTGGAAATTACAGGGAGTGCAGAATTATTAGGCACATGAGTATTTTGACCACATCATCCTCTTTATGCATGTTGTCTTACTCTGAGCTGTATAGGCTCGAAAGCCTACTACCAATTAAGCATATTAGGTGATGTGCATCTCTGTAATGAGAAGGGGTGTGGTCTAATGACATCAACACCCTATATCAGGTGTGCATAATTATTAGGCAACTTCCTTTCCTTTGGCAAAATGGGTCAAAAGAAGGACTTGACAGGCTCCGAAAAGTCAAAAATAGTGAGATATCTTGCAGAGGGATGCAGCACTCTTAAAATTGCCAAGCTTCTGAAGCGTGATCATCCAACAATCAAGCGTTTCATTCAAAATAGTCAACAGGGTCGCAAGAAGCGTGTGGAAAAACCAAGGCGCAAAATAAACTGCCCATGAACTGAGAAAAGTCAAGCGTGCAGCTGCCAAGATGCCACTTGCCACCAGTTTTGCCATATTTCAGAGCTGCAACATCACTGGAGTGCCCAAAAGCACAAGGTGTGCAATACTCAGAGACATGGCCAAGGTAAGAAAGGCTGAAAACCACCACCACTGAACAAGACACACAAGCTGAAACGTCAAGACTGGGCCAAGAAATATCTCAAGACTGATTTTTCTAAGGTTTTATGGACTGATGAAATGAGAGTGAGTCTTGATGGGCCCGTGGCTGGATCGGTAAAGGGCAGAGAGCTCCAGTCCGACTCAGACGCCAGCAAGGTGGAGGTAGAGTACTGGTTTGGGCTGGTATCATCAAAGATGAGCCTGTGGGGCCTGTTCGGGTTGAGGATGGAGTCAAGCTCAACTCCCAGTCCTACTGCCAGTTTCTGGAAGACACCTTCTTCAAGCAGTGGTACAGGAAGAAGTCTGCATCCTTCAAGAAAAACATGATTTTCATGCAGGACAATGCTCCATCACACGCGTCCAAGTACTCCACAGCGTGGCTGGCAAGAAAGGGTCTAAAAGAAGAAAAAACTAATGACATGGCCTCCTTGTTCACCTGCTCTGAACCCCATAGAGAACCTGTGGTCCATCATCAAATGTGAGATTTACAAGGAGGGAAAACAGTACACCTCTCTAAACAGTGTCTGGGAGGCTGTGGTTGCTGCTGCACGCAATGTTGATGGTGAACAGATCAAAACACTGACAGAGTCCATGGATGGCAGGCTTTGAGTGTCCTTGCAAAGAAAGGTGGCTATATTGGTCACTGATTTGTTTTTGTTTTGTTTCTGAATGTCAGAAATGTATATTTGTGAATGTTGAGATGTTATATTGGTTTCACTGGTGAAAATAAATCATTGAAATGGGTATATATTAGTTTTTTGTTAAGTTGCCTAATAATTCTGCACAGTAATAGTCACCTGCACACACAGATATCCTCCTAAAATAGCTCAAACTAAAAACAAACTAAAAACTACTTCCAAAAATATTCAGCTTTGATTTTAATGAGTTTTTTGGGTTCATTGAGAACATGGTTGTTGTTCAATAATAAAATTAATCCTCAAAAATACAACTAATGCACATGCAAACAAATAAGTAAGTCATTCATTCATTTTCTTTTCGGCTTAGTCTCTTTATTAATCTGGGATCGCCACAGTGGAATGAACCACCAGCTTATCCAGCATATGTTATACACAGTGGATGCTCTTCCAGCTGCAACCCATCACTGGGAAACATCTATACACATTCAATCACACACTCCTACTCTACGGACAGCTTACCCAATTCCCCTATAGCGCATGTGTTTGGACTGTGGGGAAAACCGGAGCACCCGGAGGAAACCCACGCCAACACGGGGAGAACATGCAAACTCCACATAGAAACGCCAACTGACCCAGCTGAGGCTCGAACCAGCGACCTTCTTGCTGTATGGAAATTGTACCCACTCTGCCACCATGCTGCCCAAATACGTGAATCAGATCACAAAATGTTCATTTAAACAGAGCTTTTCTTTACATTGGTGCTATTTAATATTCAAATATTATATGAACTGATCAATATTCAAATTAATAAACATAAAAATTTTAAAGAGTTTCTGAATTAACAGTTATGGCAAAATAAAATATTGCATCACATCATAACTGTCCACAAGTTTACCCAGAATGCAATACTTTCAGATGAATGTTTTACTCCTGATGAAAAAGACAGGAGCTGATTTCACACACACAAACACACACACAGACAAACACACACACACACACACACACCAGCTGACTCTCTGATCACTCTTGAATAAAAGCAGATCTAAAACTCACTGATGTTACTGCAGATGTGTGTGTGTGTGTGTGTGTGTGTGTGTGTGTGTGTATGTGTGTGTGTGTGTGTGTGTGTTTACAAAGCAATACTTTACTATAATAACCCTTGCCAGTACATGCAACAATACTCCATTTATCATTCACCACCACCTGCTTAGTCTCTCACACACACACACACACACACACACACATAGAGTCGCATGTGATGTTAATTGCGACAGTGACAGCACAGCAGAATCTGTCATTAATTAAAGTCAAGAGCCAATTGAGCAGTGGAGAGTCTTATGGGGCAAACGAGCACATCAATGCAGAGAGCAGAGAACACACATCTGCAGCGCGGCTCAACACACTGCTGTTTACACCGGACTAAAGCTGCAGATTAAACCCCACAGACTTTTATTTAGGGCTGCACGATATTGTAAATATCTGATAATGCGATATTTAGTTTTTCTGCAATATACAGTTGAGGTCAGATTTATTCGCCCCCCTTTTTATTTTTTTTTATTTTTTAAATATTTCCCAGATGATGTTTAACAGAGCAAGGAAATTTTCACAGTATGTCTGATAATATTTTTTCTTCTGGAGAAAGTCTTATTTGTTTTATTTCGGCTAGAATAAAAGCAGTTTAGAATTTTTTAAAAGCCATTTTAAGGTCAATATTATTAGCCCCTTTAAGCTATATATTTTTTCAATAGTCTACAGAACAAACCATCATTATACAATAACTTGCCTAATTACCCTAACCTGCCTAGTTAACCTAATTAACCTAGTTAAGCCTTTAAATGTCACTTTAAGCTGTATAGAAGTGTCTTGAAGAATATCTAGTTAAATATTATTTACTGTCATCATGACAGAGACAAAATAAATTAGTTATTAGAGATGAGTTATTAAAACTATTATGATTAGAAATGTGTTGAAGAAATCTGCTCTCCATAAACAGAAATTGAGGAAAAAAATAAACAGGGGGGCGAATAATTCTGACTTCAACTGTATATTGCGATATGAATACAAATTCACCAGATGACTTGAATAGCTCTATTAGGAGAGAAATCATTCACTTAGATTAATTGGGGTCATTATTTGTGGAGAAGGGAATCATGTGCAAACAAATTAAGAAATAAAAAATTGCAAGCCAACATAAATACAATAAAGCAAAGATGAAAAATAAATGAACTGTGCTTTATGGTTTTCCAGAGAGTCAAATGATATTCAGGTATTTGAACATTTGTAATTGAATGCAATGTAATATGTAAAATGTAAAATAACACTGTAGAGGGCTCGCAAAACTGCTAACCTGACATCTTGAGTCTACTATGATTTCCAGACAGGCTACCAAAAATTCATTCACCCTCCCCGTTGGGTTATCTAAATGGAAGGTATGTATTTTTATAACACTTTATAATAGATACACACTATGAATCATTTATTAAGCATTAGCATCTATTGAACTCATTATCTGTATTAACTCATTAACTCAAAGCTTGACTTATCAGCACATTTATAATGTGCTTAATAATTGTACTTTCATAATTTCTGAGTGATTAATTTTTCATTACTAAATTAAGTATTGCAGTATTTACAAATCATTTGTATTCAAGAATAGTCGATGATTTTTAAGATCATTCAGAATGAGTTAGTAAATGATTAATAAACTATTGAAATCAACATTTATATATATCTTATTATTCAGGCGTAATGGTTACTATGCATGTTAATAAATGCTTTAGTAACACAACTTCATGCAGTTTAGTATCAAATGAACCATAATCGGTAACACTTTATAATAACTACACACTATGAATCATTTACTAAGCATTAGCATCTAGTGAAATCCTGATCTGTCAAGCATTAACTCTACATTAATAAGCGTTAGTAAGCGGTTTACAACTGCAGCTACAAATGATCTATTCCTGACTTACAACCACATTTATAATGTGCTTAATAATTGTACTTTCATACTTTGTTAATGATTTATTTTTCATTACTAAATTAAGTATTGCATTATTTACAAACCATTTGTATTTAAGAGTAGTCGATGGTTTTTAAGATGATTCAGAATGAGTTAGTAAATGATTATTAAACTATTGAAATCAACGTTTATATATCTTATTATTCAGGCACATATTAATAGTTAATTTGTAGGTTTTTAAATGCTTTATTAACTCTACTTCATGCAGTTTTGTGACCTAATCTAAAGTGAGGACTGTTTATGCTTTATAAATCCCTTATAAATGACAATTAAAGGCTCAGTATCAAATGAACAATAATCATTGCAATCTTATCTAAAAAATAAAATCACTGTAAAGTTTAAACATTGCTGATTAACAGGAGTGTCAAAAAACGACGTGAAATTGGATAAAACAACAACAATATAATAATTTAACAATATAATAAGATGCCATGTTTAAACTGTACAGCAATTTTATTTTAGATAAGGTTGCAATGATTTATTTTTTATTTGAAATACAGTTTTATTTGTATCTTCAAATGAATAGGAATGAATAATGTTGTTTATGTTCTTTTTTCCTGTTTAGAATATAACTGAGCCTTTAATTGTCATTTATAAGGGATTTAAAAAGCATAAATAGTCCTCACTTTAGATTAGGTCACAAAACTGAATGAAGTTGAGTTAATAAAGCATTTATTAACATACAAATTAACTATTAATATATGCCTGAATAATAAGATTTATAAATGCTAATTTGAATAGTTTATTAATCATTTACTAACTCATTCTGAATAATCTTTAAAAACACCAACTATCCTTAAATACAAATGGTTTGTAAATAATGCAATACTTAATTTAGTAATGAAAAGTAAATCATTAACTACGTATGAAAGTACAATTATTAAGCACATTATAAGTGTGGTTGTAAGTCAAGAATAGAGTATTTGTAGCTGCAGTTATAAACTGCTTACTAACGTTTATTAATGTAGAGTTAATGCTTAACAGATAATGAATTCACTATTTGCTAATGCTTAATAAATTATTCATAGTGTTTAGTTATTATAAAGTGTTACCCTATAAGCTTTGCATTCCTATCTAAAAAAAAATTTAATTACTGTAAAAATTGGATAAAAAAAAAAATATAATATTTTTAACAATATATGATGCAACATTTCCATGTTATTTAGCGATGTTTCAACTGTACAGTAATTTTATTTTAGATAAGGTTGCAAAGATTATTTTTTTATTTGATGCAGTTTGATTTGTGTATCTTCAAACGAATAGAAATGAATAAAGTCGTTTATATTCATTTTTCCTGTTTAGAATCTAACTGAGCCTTTAATTGTTATTTATAAGGGATTTATATACACGGACTACAGAGCCTTCAGGGCGCTCGCCTGTGACGTCAGCACCACCCTGCAAACAACAACTTTTCAAGCTTATTTTTAGAAATATGGTCCATGATACAGATTTACTCTCTCAGTTTATTATAATATAATCCACGCTATATATTATAAACAAATAAATACGCAAAAGCACATCTGTATAGACCTACATGCCTTTTGAATAGTTTTTTTTTTACGTGGGAAATGCATTTTGTTTTGCTTTACGATTGCAAAAGTTTTACAACTGCATGTATAAATGTGCCTACATAGTATTATCATAAGACATGTTTAAATAAGTGTATCGCTCGCGTGCGTACAGCCTGCTTACCTTAGTTACAGATGACAGAAATGAGGCGTGAGCTGGGCGTGAGGGACAAGTCTAATGCTATATGCCTGCAAGTTTCATCATTGACACAGAACAATATTCAGTATTTATTTTTTTGTCACAAAGTACAGCGAAAAGCAGCCCATACAGTCACATATGCTATACGTTTTAAAGAGGAATGTAAATACTGCAGTTATGACAGAGTTAAATGTGTTCTAATGAAGAAAAAAAACGACGAGAAATCAATTGATCATGTTAAGATGACAGTTAATACGTATGTATTTTTACACATTTATTCACACGTTTGCATTACTGAGAGCAGGAAAGAGACAGGCTGCACTGGTGAGCAGTATCTTCATGATATCTTTTAATTAAAATAAATGATCAACAAATTAATGCCCTGACAGTCTTTACAAGTGAAGGCATTATCTACACACAATATGAATTTCTAATTAGAAAAATACTACAAACAATAAAATACTATTCATGAAAATACTTAAATAACAGATAAATCCAAATACCCAACGCAAGCGAGCTGCATTCCAGACCAGTTCAGCTCGATGACGTCTAATGTCTCCGACACCGCCTGTAGTCCCATTTAGCCACTTGATAGCAACCGTCTTTTTAAAGAAGCGTAACTGATTTAAAAAACCAAGAGTGTGATGTAACTGATGTGTTTTATGTCGTAGAATAAAACAAGAAAGTATCTTGAGTTTGTGTTAGCCACGAGCCTTATTTATGCGAATTAACTGAAATCCCATTGAAAAAACCCATTGACTTTGGGACGAGAGAACCGGAACTACTAAAATGCGAACTCGCCTTCCGGTTTTTGCATATAAATTGACGTCATAGTTCCTCAACTCTATTAGGCATGGGACGATAACTGTATTCACCTTATTCTCCGCGTACGAGCGGGCGCAGCCATTTGAATCATTTTGGCTCGAGACTTCCGGTCTCATTCACTTCCATTCATTTTTAGACGTCAAAAACAGCTCGTTCTGCTGCTTGATGTTGCAAACTGAGGTTTTCTTATTATGTTATTCTATTTTGTCTGTATAGTCATGGAAACACTTGTTTGTAGAGCGAGTAGTTTGACCGTTTTCAGCCGTTTATTATTCCTAGACATTTCTCCCATAGGCAACTGAATCGGAAGTTCTAAAACAATCGCAAAAACGAGCGCACTTCCGCCTTGAAGAATAAGGTCAATACCGCAGTTTGGAAAAGTCAAGGTTTTAAAATCGCCAAAATATTCTGTTATACCATTCCCAGCCTGTGTGTAAGATTTTTTATTTACGTTTTTATTTTAGGACAACAGAAAAGATATTCAAGGATGATATTCAAGGATGCAGCTTTAAATTGTACAGAAATCTGTGTTTTTTTAAGACAGCAGAAGTCAATGATTCATTTGAATTATTAGCCGGACATGTTTACTGTTCCAAAATATTATAAATGTTTCTCAAAATAAAATATATTGTGTTCAAAGGGGAAAAAAGTTTTAGTTTTTACCCAGATTTAAAAAGAATATATATTAGAGCAGAAATCACAATACCGTAAATCTGTGATATTTTTATCCAAGTTTATCATTCCGTCAGAAACTTGCAGCCCATGTGACTATTGTGGATGCACACATTGTGATGATGCAACGATATATTGTGCAATCCTACGAATGCATTTGCATGTCCCTGCATTCCAAAGGTCAAGCTTGCTGAACTCTGACCTGCCAAATCACATTACGTGATTGCATGAGACCAACAGAAGATGAAAACATGACCTCTCTGTACAGAAATGTCAAATATGGAGCAATCGCTCGCTTTATTGATGTCTAAATCATCTTGTTTTATTCGCCTTTTCACAGCAGCACACGACAGCATTTTGCAGACTCAAACTGTATAGTGTGACTGTGGCCTACCCAAAACCTAAACACAATTTCCACCTTACTAACCATTAATTAACAACTTATCATTAGTTTATTAAGTTAGTAGTGTTAGTTATTGGTTTGTTAATATTGTGAATTGTGACTTAAAATAAAATGCTACCCAACTGCCTTTCAAACACATGTAATTGACAAACTTTCACTCTGCTATAGTTCTGCTTTGCAGTCCACAAATCTCATGCATTCTGATCTGTGGTGCTGATCAACCATAATCCCCAACTCAACAATGCAGACTACTGTGGATGCACAAATGCTGACATAATATAATGTGCAGTCCTACGAATGCATTTGCATGTCCCTGCATTCCAAAGGTCAAGCTTGCTGAATTCTGACCTGTGAAATCACATTATGTAATTGCATGAGACCAACAGAAGATGAAAACATGACCTCTCTGTACAGAAATGTCAAATATGGAGCGATCGCTCGCTTTATTGATGTCTAATCAGCTTGTTTTATCCTGCCCCTTTTCACAGCAGCATACGACAGCATTTTGTATGCTCTAACTGTAGTGTGACCGCGGCTAAACACACACACACACACACACACACACACACACACACACGTTTGTTTTTGTGAAAAGTGGGTACATTACATAGGCTTCCATTCATTTTATACAGATCAAAGCGTATATTATATTGCCCTCACCCCACCCTACCCCTAAACCCAACTATCACAGGAGACAGTGTGCAGCTTTACTCTGAATAAACTCATCCTGTGTGATTTAGAAGCTTTAGGACGTCACCAATGTCCTCATATTTCACCTGCTTTTTGTAATACCTGTGTCATACCTATGTCATTATACAGATTTGTGTCCTGATATGTCACAAAAACACACACACACAAACACACACACATGCGCACCACCTGCATTAGGATGAACTGATTTTACTTAATGAATCACTGTTCATTAATCACTCAAATGAAGCTGCTGTTTTTCCTCAAATAGAAGATTTCATATTTCTGGTGTTTAATTTTGATTCAGTAATTATTGATTCGGGTGATGCAGTGGCGCAGTAGGTAGTGCTGTTGCCTCACAGCAAGAAGGTCACTGGTTCGAGCCTCGACTGGGTCAGTGGGCGTTTCTGTGTGGAGTTTGCATGTTTTCCCTGTGTTCGCATGGGTTTCCTCCGGGTACAGTCCAAAGACATGTGGTACAGGTGAATTGGGTAGGCTAAATTGTTCGTAGTGTATGTGTGTGAATGAGTGGGTAAGGATGTTTCCCGGAGATGGGTTGCAGCTGGACGGGCATTCGCTGCATGAAACATATGCTGGATAAGTTGGCGGTTCATTCCGCTGTGGCGACCCCAGATTAATAAAGGGACTAAGCCGAAAATAAAATAAATAAATGAATTAATTAATTTTTTATTCATTCATTCATTCTCCTTCGGATTAGTCCCTTTATTCATCAGGGGTCACCACAGCGGAATGAACCGCCAACTATCCCAACATATATTTCTAAGATGATAAAAGGCTGTTTTAGTGAAATGTTTAAAATGAGGCTTCAGACTAAGCTGAGAGTCCAGGAGAACACCAAGATTACGTACGTGCGGAGATGGGGAAAAGACAGACCCATCAACTGTTAACTCAAATTCACTACACCTCCTGATGTTAGAAGGAGTGCCAACCAATAAAATCTCAGTTTTTAACTATTCAGTTTAAGATAATTATGTTGCATCCAAGCTTTAATTTCAATTAAGTAAGCGTTAAGTGATGACATTGATGCCGATGAAGTGGGAGAAGTGTTAATATAGATCTGTGTGTCATGGGCATAACAATGATATCTAATCCCACATTTTTTTATACATTTCTGACAATAACCTTGTATAAAAATATCAAATTTCTTTAAATGTCTTAGTAAAAAAACAACAACCTTTTTCCCCATTTTACACAATATATTACATTTTAGGAAACATTTATAATATTTTGGAACAGTAAACATGTCAGGCTACATAATTAAAATAAACCGTTGACTTCTACTATCTTTATTAGCTTCAAAAACACACATTTCCTTACAACACAATAAAAAAAAACCCTCTACATATACTTTTTGAAGCGGTATAACAAAAACATTTTGCGGTTTTAATACCTTGACTTTTCCAAACCACGGTAAACCTTGAAACTGGTTATCGTCTCATGCCTAAACCGGACCACCCAGGGGAAACCCACGCCAACACAGTGAGAACATGTTCTCCACACAGAAATGCCAACGAATTATAATTATTTTTAAAGTATTTAGGTATTTATTTTATTTATTTATATTCAAAATACAGCTTTAATCAGAAATCTGAATCAGAAAGAGCTTTATTGACAGGTATGTTCACACATACGAGGAATTTGTTTTGGTGACAGAGCTTCTACAATGCAACAGAATTACAGAGACAGGACTAAAAACAGATAATAAATATATTTTAAACAGTAGTGAATGCAAATATACAAATTGACTAGTGTTTGTACAGTTATATTACTATATACAGCATAATATGTGCAGCTGTTATGTGCAAATTGGCATGTAAAGTGTGTTGTTAAATAAGTGTATGTGTGTATAAAAGTGTATAGCAGGTAGTGATGTTGGTTCCACAATTACTATCATCAAGTGTTCATGAGATGGATTGCCTGAGGGAAGAAACTGTTTCTGTGTCGGGCTGTTCTGGTGCGCAGTGCTCTGTAGCGTCGACCAGAAGGTAAAAGTTCAAACAGGCAGTGTGCTGGGTGTGAGGAGTCCAGAGTGATTTTGGCAGCCCTTCTGCTCGCTCTGGATAAGTACAGTTCTTGGAGAGTATGGAGGGTTGTACCAATGATTCGCTCAGCAGTCCGAACTATTCGACGTAGTCTTCGGAGGTCGGATTTGGTAGCTGAGCTAAACCAGACAGTTATTGATATAAGTGTTCACTTGTTTTATATTTGGTTTAAAAATTAATTAGTCATTTTATTAGTAATTAATAATTAGAAATTCATTCACTCAGAAATTCCAGTTCGAGGAAATCGTGTCAAGATCACGCTGATCTTAAAGCAGCAGCAAATACGGCTGACACACACACACACACACACACACACACACACACAGTCGTACACCAGTGCTTCATCACAGTGACAGCAGAGCGAGAAACCCTTCCTTGTCTCTCTCTCTCTTTCTCTCTCTCTTTCTCTGTGTCTCGCTCTCTTAATTACACAGTAAATCAGACAGACCTGCAGTGACTCTATTGAACACTCACTCACACCGGACGGTTAAGAACCCTGATATTTCACACATCAGAGCGTTACTACACAGACACCTTCAGCAAGTCTGAACCAAGTTTATAAAGCATATTAATGAGCACAATTACAGTCATGTGACCACCTGCAATGAACTTGTGGACCAATCACAGCTGAGGACATGTCATGACATCACAGAATATTCAGAATTTAGTGAGGTTTTTCCTTAAGACAAGCAAAATAATTTGCCAATGGGGATGTAGTTTTGCTTACTACATTTTGCTTACCCGATTGGCAGATTATTTTGCTTGTTTTAAGGAAAAAACCTCACTTAATTTTGACATATTTTTGTAAACAAGACAATAATTTTTGCTTGCCTAGAAAAGGCTTCTTGATTTCAGAGCGTTTAGTGCAGTGTACTGTTATCAGGTCAGTAAAGCAGCTTGAAAGTGACGTGTGATGCCTGACAATCTTGATATTAACATGCAACAATACTGAAATCATGTAAAGATGAGGGGGCTGCTATTGGCTGATGCAGCGTCCAATCAGAGCGTCTGAACTCCACGTGGCCGGTGAGGTTGTCTGCCGATGACATGACTGTTTGTTTTCAGGTCACACTGAAACTCTGAGCTCGACAGCAGAAGAGAGAGACAGACAGACAGATCCGCGCACTCCTCTGCTCATTTATCTTCCCTCTCCATTATGTAACAGCAGAATCTTATCAAATATTAATGTTGTGTGCAGGGAGAGAGAGAGAGAGAGAGAGAGAGAGAGAGAGAGAGAGAGAGAGAGAGAGAGAGAGAGAGAGAGAGAGAGAGAGAGAGCAGGCAGTTTGATGCTCTCGCTGCGGTTACAAAATCTCTTTCCCAGGTTACACTGCAAGACTCCAGTCTGTAAGATTACATCACAGCGTCGAGACATCGCATGTAAACATGTGCAGCTCACGATTCACCGCAAAACATTATACAAAATAAGAGCACTGCAATATTAACCACTTGTTCCTGAATTTGTTCCATTCGTGCAGTCAATATAAACGCTCTACGTTTGATATTTTCATTTATGCATCAAAGCAATGTGATAAACTCGTAAGAAATTATTCAAGCAGAAGCGTTTAACATAATTGAAATTAAACACCAATTTGATTTTAAATTAAATATATTACCATGGTTTATAAATGCTTTATAATTAAAATTACGATGTATACTTTTCAAAGAAGAAAAATGGTTATTAAGAATTAATTAAATGAATTATTTTCCTGTTTATTTTGTCATACGCAAAAATTAACTACCAACATTTTTTGGTAATTAAAATAAATAAACAAACAAAAACTTTATTTTACAAATGACTTATTTTTAAATATATTTTTAAATGCATGTTGTTTCATTTTTAATATAATTGTAAACCTTTATTTGCTTTTAATATGGATGTTTTGTATGTAAAAGTATATAAAGTATATAAAAATGTATATTATTCAGGGCTTTACATTAACCAACCGGTCAAATGCGGGTAGATTTTAGCTGTGGCGGGTTAGACGACACCTCCACTAGCCACTTTGACTGGTTGGAAATCATTTTTAAATTGTAGTTTTCTTAAAAGTAGGATTCGACAATAAGGATGGCCCAATATTCGTGCAAATGCGATCTTAGAATCGAGAAGCAGCACGACTGACAAATATAATTGTGTTCGTGCGGCCAAATGAAACCCGTTGATTACCGAATGAGAGGATAATCACTAGCGCCAACAGCTGATGTGATGCGCGCGACTGCTTAAAACACGTGCGCGCTCCCGTTTCCTAGCTTGAAACAACCGTGCCTGGAAACACAACTGGTGTGATCGGTTCTCTTTCAAATAGACTAGACAAAAAGTTGTTCATGCACCCACAGTCCTGCTGCTTTCAAGAGCTCCAGATTGGTCTTTTTGTAAACAGCACCGGTTGTTTTCGCTTTAACCATTATTTAAACAGGATATAAACTTCGCATTTATGTGTAGTTAACTGGTGTTAACTGTCTTTTTGTTTGTTTGTTTTTTAGAAATGGTTTGTTAAATAAAATGTACAGTATACAGCTATATTTTGCTTGTTTTGACACATTATTTAAAATTTGTGGCTAAGAAATAATTATTTATTTATTTTTAGTGTGGTTACAGATACATTTGGTAAATCCTTTAAGCTCTGAAAAGTCATGTGAAATAAAAACTAATTGCAATACAACATTATGAAACCATGACCCATGTGCTCATGCTCACTGAGCAAGCTCATACACAACATACACAAAAAGTGACATGAATGAGGAGGCTTGTGGACATTCCACAAAACCTAAATCAAGTAATTTTAGCATGTCAAAGTCATATTTATGCATATGAAATATATTTTCCCAACAACAAAATTGTGGCTAGTGAAAATGGTGAGTGGCTAGTAATGTTGGAAATCTACTAGCCACACTGGCTGGTGATCAAAAAAGTTAATGTCAAGCCCTGTATAATATATATATCTCAACAATTAGGACTGCCCGATGGCCCGGGGCCAGCGTGCAAGATTCTAAGGAAAGTAGACAGGATCGTTACTGGCCCAATCAGGCCAGTGTCACCAGGGGCGGACTTAACCGATAAGCAAGGTAAGCAGCCGCTTAGGATCCCGACCAATGCCAAGAAGCCTACATTAATCATATAGCTCTTTTATACATTTTCTATCATATGTTGTAAAATGTGTCTTTAACTGTTAAAAAAAATTACTTCTTTTCAAAACCGGGGGCCGCCATAAATAAAGGAACGTTCCTTTCATACTGCACAGCGTTTTAATTAAGACACTGCCAACCAGTGTTGCCAACTTAGCGACTTTTCAGACCCGAACCTAGCGATAAATTAAAAAAAAAAAAAAAAAGAAGTGACTAGCGGATGTTATTAGGTGTTACTGGAAATTTTTAAATGCTACCTTCTCTGTGAAGTCGTGAACACTATATTGCCTTTTGGTTCCTCTTATGTGATTGGATGTTGTGAGCATGTTATTTTTTTTCCATAACCTGGTAACAACCAGTACAGCGAAGAGGCGGCAACATCAGATTATGAGGCTAAAAGAAAATGTCTGCTTCCATGACATTAGAAACAGACTTTTATGTGGGTACAACACGACAAAACATATGAAGTGATGTCTTGCACAGTTTGCCGTCAGTTTGGCAAGTCAGCCACCTTTGGTTAAATAATTTAGAACTGCAATAAAATACCTGCACATTTCCCATGCTGCTCTTTCTGTTTGCATAACACTTTGAATTTTGCTTAGGGGAGAGCGGGGCACAAAGTAACACTTTTTGGTTTTGGTCAAATAATGAACAAAGTAATGGGGTTAGACAAACCATATTTTTTTACCAACAACACACAAGCCTCTCCTACAAATGAGCACTGGAATTATGATCGCCGGACCTGTGGTTTCTGTGCAGTACTGCCAAAAGTGCCAGGAGTACAAATGTTACTATTTACCCCACCTGCGGGGCAAGTTGTAACAGACAGGGGGTTAGTTGTCACACATGCGTATAAAGGCAGATTTCACACAATTAATTTAAACTCAGTTTACTTTAAATAGTAGCTATATTTCCTCAATAATATAAGTTCATTTCTTTTTTATTCTACATAGCACAGTATCCCCCGGTTTCACAAACAAGGTTTAAGGCTAGTCAAGATTAAATTGCATGTTTGAGCCGTCTCAACTCAAAATAACTTTTAGTGAGATGTCTTAAAATACATCAGTGTCATTTTTTTTCTCCAGGTGCACACCAGTAATATATTTTTCTAAGGCTGTTTTTATAAATGTGGCTTAAATAGTCTAATTTAACTAAGGCCTAGTCTTGGCTTAATTTAAGCCCTGTTTGTGAAACTGGGCCTATGTTTATTTATTTATTTTTTTATTGGATAAACACATTTGAATCTATTTGCATTATTATCCATTATTATATAATGCATTTATTTGCATTATTAGCAATAAAATATTTTTTTTTCTATAAAAACAATATTTTCTTTATAAAAAAAAAAAACATTTTTATTTAAAAAGTTCTCAACATTACACTCAAAATTAAAAAAAAATATTGTGTTAGTTTAGTTGGTGTCCAACAGTGTGTGGCTTAATTGTAACACCCTGTTACAACTAACCCTGCTGTGTCATGTTTTACTCAAAACTGTAATCACTGTGTGTTTTATACATCTTTCAAAATGGTTTCATCTTTTAGCCTTAATTTTTCATTCATACTTTCACAGATTTTTTCAAAATAAAAAAAAATATTGACTGTAATAAAAAATACTTTAATGCTGCAAAAATAATTTCTCCTGTGTTTCTCATCCAAATTTCGAAGAAAATTTTCAATAATTGTCAGGAAAACGTCTGCCGACACTGTGGTAAAAACCTCGGAAGCATGCCATGTTTAACCCTGAGCAAATACCTCAAAACTCTGTTACATTTAACCCCGCGTTACTTTGTGCCCCGCGCTCCCCTATTATACATTTATTAACAATTTAGTTATTATCATTACATTTAAGTATTTAAATTCTAGATTTGCAGACGTTATTTTTGACACATTATTTAAAATATGTGGCTAAGAAATAACTATTATCTATTTTTTTTTTTTCTAGGTGGGGTCAGTGAAAATGTTCAGGCCTGTAGAAATCCTTAGCGTTGAACCATATATATATATATATAAGGCGACGCAGTGGCGCAGTAGGTAGTGCTGTCGCCTCACAGCAAGAAGGTCGCTGGGTCGCAGGTTCGAGCCTCGGCTGGGTCAGTTGGCGTTTCTGTGTGGAGTTTGCATGTTCTCCCTGCGTTCGCGTGGGTTTCCTCCCGGTGCTCTGGTTTCCCCCACAGTCCAAAGACATGTGGTACAGGTGAATTGGGTGGGCTAAATTGTCCGTAGTGTATGAGTGTGAATGAGTGTGTGTGGATGTTTCCCAGAGATGGGTTGCAGCTGGAAGGGCATCTGATGCGTAAAACACATGCTGGATAAGTTGGCGGTTCATTCCGCTGTGGCGACCCCAGAATAATAAAGGGACTAAGCCGAAAAGAAAATGAATAAATGAATATATATATATATATATATATATATATATATATATATATATATATATATATATATATATATATATATATATATATTCTTTTTCCAGCTTATCCAGCATATGTTTTACACAGTAGATGCCCTTCCAGTTGGGAAACACCCATACACAATCATTCACACATGCACACTCATACACTATAGTCAATTTAGTTCATCAATTCCCCTATACTGCATGTGTTTGGACTGTGGGGGAAACCAGAGCACCCGGAGGAAACCCACGCCAACACAGGAGGAACATGCAAACTCCATACAGAAATGAAAACTGACCCAGCTGGGACTCAATCCAGCAACCTTCTTATATCATTCTAGTCTTACCAGATCTTATTTTAACTTTAGGCCATTTTTACAACATTCCTGACATTTTTATAAAATACCTGAGCCTGTATCTTTCTGATATAGTATAATGAATATCAGCCAGACAGCTTTGCTGAGATCCAGCTCCTCAGACGCAGTTAGAGATGCATCATCATGTCCAGTGAATGCCATTACAGTGATGTAAGTGTGTTCATGGAAAGCCTGACACACACACGCGCACACGCTGGACACACTCAGCCCCGTCTAACCTGCGCTGCATTAAGCTGTTGGGGGGCGGCGGGTGAATCAATGGCATTTTCAACATGTAACGCTGGCTAATGATTTTCTGCTGGTGTGTTTACTGACAGCGATGGCGGTGCACTAAGAAAACACTTCTATCTATTCATCAGGCCGATCAGAGTGTTTCTGTCCTGCTGGAACAACAATCAAGCAATCGATTCGGGCCAGAACTGATGCATGAGGCTCTAATCTAGACAAACCACAGTCACACTGATGCTGCAAACATCTGCACTGACGACACTCATGAATGCAAAGAAGCCACAGGCGATGCCACCTCGCCGTATTGTCATTTATTGATCACAAGCAACATGATGCACTCCATATATCAGACATCACAGTAACAACAATATCAGACAAGATCAATGCTGGTGTTTTCAATGAAACTTTAGCTTCGCTCTCGCTTAATAACACACAATCAACACCTGTCATCAATAATCAACACCATCCACGTCCAATCAGCCAAGTCTCCTTAGCTGTGCTCTCAACCTGCATTGTGCTTGTAGTGAAGGATGTGCTGTATCATCAGTGATTCAGGCTGTCTGTTAATGCAGCACATTTCCCTCACTGAACAATAACGGGGGTTTTTTGGCGTTGGTTTCAATAATCTGCGGCTTTAATGCAGCATGACATCACAGTTCACACAGTGAGACTATGCAGCGTTGACTTCATCAGGAGCAAAGATGACATACGCGGTTTATAAGCGCTTATGAAGCGGCTCTGCTTCCTCACACCCACGTTCAAACATCTCCAGCGCAGGACGCCGGTGACTCCCGCAGCATCAGCACCACTGCGGTGCCCGCGCGCACACACACACGCGCACACAGAAAGAGAGAGAGAGCGCGGTACTCACAGTCCGCAGGAACTGGATCTCGTCTTCGGCTTCTCCGTCCGTCATGTTCGGCGCGGGTTGGAGCCTCTCTCTGGCCGGACGGATGGAGCGCTCAGGCGGCGGCGGCTCTGATGCAGCGCGGGTGTAGCGGGTGTCTCCTGCCGCACGCCCATTGGACGGCTGACATACTCAAAGGGCGGTGCTATGCAAATGAGCGGCGGTGAGAACGCGACAGCGGCGGCGCGCCCTCTGCTGACCGTTAAAAATCGTCGCGCACGAGCAGCGCCGCACACTGAAATCTGTGAAAATATGAAGAAATAAAGTATAATAAAACACGACAGTATATAGGAATATGACAGAATATAGGAATAAAATGTTGTGTTTTGTACCCATGTACAGTAAGAATTACCTCATAAAAGATAAAACACGTTGAAGTAGTGAAGTAAACTAATTTAAAATGGCGTTAAACGCAATAAAGTGAAGGGTTGTGAATGGAACAACATGGGCTACCTTCGTTAATAAGCGGTTTAAACTCTTTCAGTGATTACTAAACATGTAATAACATCTGATTACTGTAAAGTTACTGTGATAATACGACTGATGCTGAGAAAAACAGCACGATTCGACAAAATAAGACGACAAATAATGTTTAAATAGGGTAACTTACATTTAGACGGACAGTCTGTCAGTCCGCATAGATCCACAACAAACTGGCGATAAACACAGGCAAGGCTGGATGAGAACATTACAGAAATGACAAAAAAAATATTTAGTATTGATGAAATAATTTAAAATATTTGTATGATATAAAGACATCAAAACAAAACACTAAGAGACGCAATTTTCAAAGCTTACCCGCTTTCCGTGATCATCAACCATTACCAAAGAACCGCGAAAACGTCAACACTGGTCTATAGAAATAACCAGCCACTTAATTATGCACACCTGTCCAACTGCTCCTTAATTTCCAATAAACAATCACATGGCAGCAACTTAATGCAGGCATAGACATGGTTAAGTCAAGATGATCTGCTGCAGTTCAAACTGAGCATCAGAATGGGGAAGAAAGGTGATTTAATTGACTGACATGATTGTTGGTGGCAGATGGGCTGGTCCGAGTATTTCAGAAACTGCTGATCTACTGGGATTTTCACACATAACCATCTCTAGGGTTTACAAAGAAAATATGCAGTGAGCAGCAGTTCCAGGGGCGGACTGGCCACAGGGAGCACCGGGACATTTCCTGGTGGCCTAACAGTCAACCTGGCCTGCCGCGAACCGTCAGTTAAGAACAGGAAACTGGGGCTACAATTCACAAAGGCTCACAAAAACTGGACAATAGAAGATTGGAGAAACGTTGCCTGGTCTGATGATTCTCCATTTCTGCTGCCACATTCGGATGGTCGGGTCAGAATTTGGTGTCAACAACATGAAAGCATGGATCCATCCTGCCTTGCATCAACTGTTCAGGCTGGTGGTGGTGGTATAATGGTGTGGGGGATATTTTCTTGGCAAACTTTGGGCTCATTACCAATTGAGCATCGTGTCAACGCCACAGCCTACCTGAGTATTGCTGCTGACCATGTCCATCCCTTTATGACCACAGTGTACCCATCTTTTGATGGCTACTTCCAGCAGGATAACGCTCCATGTCATAAAGCGCGAATCATCTCAGACTGGTGTCTTGAACATGACAATAAGTTCACTGTACTCAAATGGCCTCCACAGTCAGAAGTTCTCAATCCAATAGAGCACCTTTGAGATGTGGTGGAACGGGAGATCCGCATCATGGAATGGATGTGCAGCAAACAAATCTGCAGCAACTGCATGATGCTATCATGTCAATATGGACCAAAATCTCAGGAATTTTCCAGTACCTTGTTGAATCTACGCCATGAAGGATTAAGGCAGTTCTGAAGGCAAAAGGGGGTTCAAACTCCAAGGTACTAGAAAGGTGTACCTAATAAAGTGGCCAGTGTATATCTCTTTAAGAATATTAGATCAAAAGGTTTAGAACTTACAAACGTCTGTGTAAGATTTTCATAATGTATATACGTCCATATACATACTGAAAAACAAATAAGGATGAGGGAGAATAAATTGAGACCTGATTCCGGCGTGGTTGAAGATGCTTTAAAGCAGGGGTGCTCAACCCTATTCCTGGAGATCGACCTTCCTGCAGTTTTCAGTTGCAGCCCATATCAAACACACCTGCCTGTAATTATCAAGCGCTCCTCAGGTTCTAATTAATTGGTTCAGGTGTGTTTGATCAGGGTAGGAGCTGAAATCTCCAGGAAGGTCGACCGCCAGGAACAGGGTTGGTCACCCATGCTTTAAAAGCACAGGTCAAACTCGATTCCTGGAGGGACGCAGCTCTGCAGTTTTGCTCCAACCCTAATCAAACACAGCTGATCCAACTAATCAAGGTGTTCAAGACTACTAGAGACTATTAAGCAGGTGAGAGTTGGAGCTGATTGGAGCTAAACTGTGCAGAGTTGCGGCCCTCCAGGAATTGAGTTTGAGACAATTGCTTAAAAGACTTTGAAGTTATGTGTGTGTGTGTGTGTGTGTGTGTGTGTGTAAGTGAAAACATTTACACATTCATAATGACACCAAACAGTTTTTATTTAGTGCAGAATTATCTGAAAAATATAGAAATTACATCTTTTAATAATCATTTTCACACATTACAAACATTCCATATCTTTTATCCTCATGAAATTAACATGCTGAAATAATACCTGGACATATGAAACTATTACAGACTCATACTGGTGCTTGTATATTAATACTGACATAGACAATTTACTTTGATGGACCTTGAATACGCAAATGCCACTTATAATAAGACACAGACAGTGATCACTGATAACGTACTGCTGCTTATGAGGTCACTTTATACAACCTCAAAGTCTAGAAGTCATAATAAGAGTCCTCTGTTGGGCTTAATATCTTATTGAAATATAACAGAGTTTCAATAGAAATCAACCTATAAATCCCACATATCTAAAAACAAAAATAAGTGCTCATCACCATCCATTTAAAAATAGAAATACAATTAAAAACATCTTTGTAGTGTGAAGATTAAAAAGAAAAGTAGGTGTTTTTGAACACTTTTGAGATAAAAATACTCAATCTGAGCCAAAAGCATCAACATGAAATGACTGAAGCTCCATCATAGTTGGTGATCCAGTGTTATAAGGACTGACAACAGTTCTCCCTGCGGTGTCATGTGGATCTGAGTGGTCAGCATCAGTCAGTGTCATAACCCAAAATCGGACCCAACCACCGCTCGACCTCGCACACCTCCATCTGCTTCCTCAGAGCGTAATCCTCCACCTGCAGCACACAGAAATAAAGAGGACGATCACAAATGAATGTGAATATAACTTACATCCACATCTTTTGAGGTTAAACGCATGTCGTATGCAATACAGGAGATTTACTGTTTGTTTTTTATCTGTTAAACAGCGGGTTAGTGGATCTGAAGGGTCATACTGTACCTGCTCCTTCGTGATTTTACCCACAGCAAAATAAGTAGACTTGGGGTTGGAGAAATACAGGCCAGACACAGACGCAGCAGGAGACATGGCCAGAGACTCAGTCAGAGAGATGCCTATAGAAAAAGGAGGAGGAGAAGAAGAAAAAAAAGGAAAAGGAAGAAGAGGAAGGAAAAGGGGTGGGGGAAAAGAAGAAGAGTAGAAAAGGGAAGATGAAGAAGAGGAAGAAAAAAAGGACAATGAAAAAGAGGAGTAGGAAGATGATCAAAAAGAAAAAAAAGAAAAAAAAAGAAGTAAAGAGAAAGGAGGAGGATGAGGAAGAAGAAGTGTTAACTTTCTTCAGCCTCAAAACGCATTCAACATCTGTATACCAATTTTAATTTTCAGGCTTCTAATTTCAAGGATGAACTATTTATGAAAAAATTAGTGCTGGCCGAAAACTGACCACGATTAATCGCATCTAAAATAAAGTTTGTTTTGACATAAGATATGTATGTGTATTATATATTTATTATGTAACAAACACACACACACACACACACACACACACACACACACACACACACACACACACACACACACACACACACACACACACACACACACACACACACACACATAAAACAAAACTATACAAAACTTTGTGTATTTATTTACATTTATATATAAGTTGTATCATACACATATACTGTTGAAATCAGAATTATTAGCCCGCCCTCTGAATTTTTATTCTTTTTTAAATATTTCCCAAATGATGCTGAACAGATCCAGGAATTTTTCACATTATTTCCTCTAATATTTTTTCTTCTGGAGAAAGTCTTATTTGTTTTATTTCGGCTAGAATAAAAGCAGTTTTTATTTTATTTTTTTTATATTTTAAGGTAAATATTGTTAGCCTCCATAAGCTATATATTTTTCAATAGTATACAGAACAAACCATCATTATACAATAACTTGCCTAATTACCCTAACCTGCCTAGTTAACCTAATTAACCTAGTTAAGCCTTTAAATGTCACTTTAAGCTGTATAGAAGTGTCTTGAAGAATATCTAGTCTAATATTATTTACTGTCATCATGACAAAGATAAAATAAATCAGTTATTAAAACTATTATGTTTAGATACGTGCAGAAAATATCTGCTCTCCGTTAAACAGAAAAGTTTAGAAAAAAGTAGAAAGTAGGGAAAAAAATAAACGGGGGCTAATAATTCTGACTGTAACTGCATGTGTTATATCCTAATATAAATAAACATTCATAAATATATGCATGCATACAGTTTTTGATATCAGATATAATAAAAAAATATACAATTATTAACATTATTATTAATCACTAATAATCTCATCCAAAATAAAAGTTTGTTTTGACAATTTCAGTGTGTGTATATTTATTATGTACAGGGAGTGCAGAATTATTAGACAAGTTGTATTTTTGAGGATTAATTTTATTATTGAACAACAACCATGTTCTAAATGAACCCAAAAAACTCATTAATATCAAAGCTGAATATTTTTGGAAGTAGTTTTTAGTTTGTTTTTAGTTTGAGCTATTTTAGGAGGATATCTGTGTGTGCAGGTGACTATTACTGTGCAGAATTATTAGGCAACTTAACAAAAAACAAATATATACCCATTTCAATGATTTATTTTCACCAGTGAAACCAATATAACATCTCAACATTCACAAATATACATTTCTGACATTCAAAAACAAAACAAAAACAAATCAGTGACCAATATAGCCACCTTTCTTTAAGGACACTCAAAAGCCTGCCATCCATGGATTCTGTCAGTGTTTTGATCTGTTCACCATCAACATTGCGTGCAGCAGCAACCACAGCCTCCCAGACACTGTTCAGAGAGGTGTACTGTTTTCCCTCCTTGTAAATCTCACATTTGATGATGGACCACATGGTCTCTATGGGGTTCAGACAGGTGAACAAGGAGGCCATGTCATTAGTTTTTCTTCTTTTAGACCCTTTCTTGAGTACTTGGACGCGTGTGATGGAGCATTGACCTGCATGAAAATCATGTTTTTCTTGAAGGATGCAGACTTCTTCCTGTACCACTGCTTGAAGAAGGTGTCTTCCAGAAACTGGCAGTAGGACTGGGAGTTGAGCTTGACTCCATCCTCAACCCGAAAAGGCCCCACAAGCTCATCTTTGATGATACCAGCCCAAACCAGTACTCCACCTCCACCTTGCTGGCGTCTGAGTCGGACTGGAGCTCTCTGCCCTTTACCGATCCAGCCACGAGCCCATCAAGACTCACTCTCATTTCATCAGTCCATAAAACCTTAGAAAAATCAGTCTTGAGATATTTCTTGGCCCAGTCTTGACGTTTCAGCTTGTGTGTCTTGTTCAGTGGTGGTGGTTTTTCAGCCTTTCTTACCTTGGCCATGTCTCTGAGTATTGCACACCTTGTGCTTTTGGGCACTCCAGTGATGTTGCAGCTCTGAAATATGGCAAAACTGGTGGCAAGTGGCATCTTGGCAGCTGCACGCTTGACTTTTCTCAGTTCATGGGCAGTTTATTTTGCGCCTTGGTTTTTCCACACGCTTCTTGCGACCCTGTTGACTATTTTGAATGAAACGCTTGATTGTTGGATGATCACGCTTCAGAAGCTTGGCAATTTTAAGAGTGCTGCATCCCTCTGCAAGATATCTCACTATTTTTGACTTTCCGGAGCCTGTCAAGTCCTTCTTTTGACCCATTTTGCCAAAGGAAAGGAAGTTGCCTAATAATTATGCACACCTGATATAGGGTGTTGATGTCATTAGACCACACCCCTTCTCATTACAGAGATGCACATCACCTAATATGCTTAATTGGTAGTAGGCTTTCCAGCCTATACAGCTTGGAGTAAGACAACATGCATAAAGAGGATGATGTGGTCAAAATACTCATTTGCCTATTTCTTTTTTTAATATTTCCTAAATGATCTTTAACAGAGCAAGGAATTTTTCACAGTATGTCTGATAATGTTTTTTCTTCTGGAGAAAGTCTTATTTGTTTTATTTCGGCTAGAATAAAAGCAGTTTTTAATTTTTTAAACACCATTTTAAGGTCAAAATTATTAGCCCCTTTAAGCTATATTTTCTCTATAGTCTACAGAACAAACCATCGTTATACAATAACTTGCCTAATTACCCTAACCTGCCTAGTTAACCTAATTAACCTAGTTAAGCCTTTAAATGTCACTTTAAGCTGTATAGAAGTGTCTTGAAGAATATCTAGTATAATATTATTTACTGTCATCATGACAAAGATAAAATAAATCAGTTATTAGAGATGAGTTATTAAACTATTATGATTAGAAATGTGCTGAAGAAATCTGCTCTCTGTTAAAAAGAAATTGGGGAAAAAAATAAACAGGTGGGCTAATAAATCTGACTTCAACTGTATATTAGAAGGAAAACCAATAAGAAATCAGTATGCAAAATAAGCAGTGTCCAGGTGTCAGTCTCTCACCGGTTTTCTCCTTGATGTCAGCGAGTTTCCACATGGTGAGCTTCTCCGAGTGGTCCGGCTGACTGGGGTAACCAGGTGCTGGACGAATGCCTTCATAGCGCAGCCTGTGCAGGTCAGACGCCGGCAGATCCTCCTCACTGCTGTAACCCCACAAATCCCTGCGCACGCGGACATGCAGCTCTTCTGCGAACGCCTGAACAAACACACAACACACACAATTAAGCACAGAAACAACACCAGACCAATCACCGGAGCGTAAAGCACAGTATTAAAACAATCGAACATTGCCATATTTTGTTTCTCTGCGATATGAATACAACGTTAGTAGTCCCCTGTGATTGAAGGCTGTATTGCTCAGTGTGTGTGTGGTCACCTCAGCGAGTCGGTCGGCCAGTGCTTTGACCATGATGCTGCAGTAATCGTCTCCCTGCTGCTCAAACCTCTGACTGAGCTCTTCTGCTCCAAACACAGACACCGCAAACAGACCCACATAATCCTGCAGGCCGCTGCCCTGAGGAGCCACGAAATCCGACACACACAGGTACGGCTCTGAGCTCGCAGAGTCCTTCTCCGCCTGACGACACACAAGCAGATGACAACTGAGGAGATCAGCTCTTCAAACCTGATGCTATATTTAGTCTCTGAAACACACACAAATACACATGCGCACAAACATACACAAACACACGTAACCATACACGCACACCCGCACACATATACACACGCACACACACACACCCACACATACACACATGCATACATATATACACACACGCACGCATGTATATACAAATGCACGCTAACATGCACACACACACACACGCACACCCACACACACACACACGTGTGCAGTAATCAGTCTCACCTGCTGTCTGAGGCCGTGGAAGGTGGCGACAGGTGTGGTGTTTGCAGACGTGACATCATCAGTGTACAGGTGGATGTCATCACCATCACTTTGAGCAGCCCAAAATCCCACAATCCCACGGGCCTGAAGACCACGACTGTCAATCAAGCGGTTTAGCAGCTTCAGAGCGTCATCATGCACACGCCGCGCCTCCTCTCCTGAAACACACACACATATTATACACACACACACAGACACACACATTACATGCAGTCACAAACACACACCCAGACGTACACAAACACACGTGTGCACAGACAGATACATACACACACACACACACACTTACATGCACAAAGTCACAAACAGACACCCAGACGTACACACACACACACACACACAAGTGTGCACAGACAAATATACACAGATACATACATACACACATTTACATGCACAGTCACAAACACACACCCAGATGTACACAGACACACGTGTGCACAGATGTGTGCATATACACAGATAGATACATACACACACACACTCTCATCAGAGACTGATCACTGATACTTCACCTTCTGCTGCTTCATTCACACATGCACACACACACACTGACCTACGGTTTTGTCCTTGAATATTTTGGGGTATCCGCGGTTGGGGTATTTCCCCCTCAGCTGCCACACGTCAAAGAACGGCTTCCAGTCGATGAAGTCCACCAGTTTCCGCAGGTCATACGCGTCAAACACGTGTGTGCCCAAAAACTGCGGCCGCACTGCAAAAACAAGAGGAGTGTGTGTGCATATTTATTCATATATACACACATGTAGGGCGGCACAGTGGCGCAGTGGGCAGCGCTGTCACCTCACAGCAAGAAGTTCGCTAGGTCGAGCCTCAGCTGGGTCAGTTGGCGTTACGGAGTTTGCATGTTCTCCCCGTGCTGACGTGGGTTTCCTCCGGGTGCTCCGCTTCCCCCCACACTTCAAACACATGCGCTATAGAGGAATTGGGTAAGCTAAAATGTCTAGTGTATATGTGTGCATGTGAATGAGTGTGTATGGATGTTTGCCAGTGATGGGTTGTAGCTGGAAGGGCATCCGCTGCGTAAAACATATGCTGGATAAGTTGGCGGTTCATTCCGCTGTGGCGACCCCTTATGAATAAAGGCACTAACGCCCCATTCACACGAGGCTTCAGCTTCAACGCTTGACAGAGGGTGTGTCTGAAGTTGGGGCTGACGCGATCGTCATAGCAGCATCAGCCAATGAAATTATTCAGCAATAGGCCACTGTTGGAGCTGGTGTATTTGCATACAGCGATCTGATTGGCTGACGCTTCCGTCGGCGCTTGAAGAGTTGAGCATGTCCCAACTTCTGCAGCGAGCAACGCCTCTGAAGCGGCGCCGACGGATCCACAATGCAGTTCGGCAACGCCTGACGTCACCCATTCAAAGTGAATAGGAAGCGTTGAAGCTGACGCCCCGTGTGAATGGGGCGTAAGCCGAAAAGAAAATGAATGCATGAATATGTATCAAAATATGAAATGTTTCAAAGCAATAAACATCATAGAGTTCTTGTCACATACATATACATTGATTTTATACAGAGTATTAAAGGCAGGTGCATTATAAATAAATGTAATTAAATGACCTACAGTAAAAATGAACAGTAATCCCTTACTTTACTTTGCAGTTACTAGTTATTGCACCCATCACTGTCCATGACACCACAGACAGCATGTGCTGATTGGATAATGTACACTAAGCAGGGTGAAGGTAATAATACCTGGTTTAGGTTGAGAGAGCCAGTCTATATGAAGGCCCTTTTCTCGAGCTCGACTCAGAGACAGGAAGCGTCTGTCCTGCAGGAAACAGAGCAGCGTCAGTCCTCCAACCACAGCTTCACAAACCCTTCACAACTTCTATACAGTTCTTACATCATAAACAAGATAGTTGATCTGTATTATGGTTATGACTGATTAAGAAACAATACAGTAAATGGAACAATCAATGAATGTGAAAAATCTCAAAGTTTAGAACACACTATTGACTGCCTTTAGCCCTTCATTCCCAAAAAAATATATTTACAATTTTAAAATACACATCTTTTTGTAATCATATTATTCCTCTCAGTTTGCATCTCACAACTGCTCAAAAACAGAAATAAACAAACATGTACGTCTCATGAACTTGCAAATCAAAATTCAAACAATACCAATTCATCTGCCTTTATATTAACATTCGTATATATTATAGGTGGGCATAGATTAAATTTTTTAATTCACTGTAATCTTGAAATTAGTCTAGATTAAAATAGCTCATTTGAATTCTGCCGAAGGCATTCAGAATATGTGTGCTGCCCAAATAATGACTTAAGTAAGTCTTTGAGAACGAGTTTCTCAAGCCAGGTGACGCATTAGACCAGGGGCTCATCTCCTGTTTCCAAAATGCATCACAAACTGCTTGAGAAACTGTTCTACTATGATAATTGGTGATTAAAATAAATGATGTTCAATAAGATGTACTTGTGTTTACTCACTGTTTATTCAGGTAAACATCAATGTTGAGCTGTAGGCCTACATAAGCTCCACACAGCGATTTTTGATGACCTTAATCTGACTAAAGTCATAACTGAACTAAACAGAAATGGAATTAAGACGTGGAGTATGCAGATATTAGTGGCATTACGCCGAATCAAACTATTACCGTCATGGAGAACACACACGCGGCTGTCAGTCAAGGACCGCGCACGCTCACATACATTGTGAAATGGGGAAGTTTTTTCTTTCCATTCGGCATGCGTTATTAATTTCCACAACACTCTCACCAGTCCTTAATCCTTACTTGCGTCTAATAGCCCAGTTTGTCACGGGGGCATGAATGAAATGTTCATGAGTGAATGTGGAACTGCAGAACTGCAGTTAAAGACACCCAAAATGACAGGAAACTCTCACATGAAAGCACTTCACGTAAACACCTTCATTATATTATTGTCTATTAAGGCGAATAACTGGATTACAGATGTCCATGTAAGCGTAGTCAGTAGTGTCTTCCAAGTGAAAGATCCAGAAGGGCATCCTGCTGATTTGATTCAGAAGGGCACTATTTTTGTCAGACGGCTCACTGGTTTGACTTTCATTCACCGTCATTCATTTTAAAAAGCAGCCGCTCCATTTTATTGGTTTTACTGGAACGCATAAACCCTACATGTGCCTGATAGTTAGATGTGGAGCTAACATTAATCAGATTCACTCTAGTGAACTGCATCCATGTTAGCACGTCACGTTTGATGTGGTCATTTCACAGTAGGAATACACACAGGTTCGAAGACTCGTTCTCGCCACCTACAGTGCAATTTGGTCAGGTCTACATACTATTGAAATATCAAGGTGAAAGTCATCATAGCTTGCGTAGAATAGACCCAGCTCCCAACCCAACTTTGAGAAGAGATTAACGGCGAGATTTTTTTTAATCGTATGATAAGAGTCTCACGTTAACGCCAATAACAGCCCACCACTATTATAAATGTATTAATATTCAGAGATGCACGACTATACTAAAATTGACTAAAAATATAATTTATTCATTCATTTTCCTCTAAAATTGACTAAAAAATATAATTTATTCATTCATTTTCCTCTAAAATTGACTAAAAAATATAATGTATTCATTCACTTTCCTCTAAAATTGACTAAAAAATATAATTTATTCATTCATTTTCCTCTAAATTTGACTAAAAAATATAATTTATTCATTCATTTTCCTCTAAAATTGACTAAAAAATATAATTTATTCATTCATTTTCCTCTAAATTTGACTAAAAATATAATTTATTCATTCATTTTCCTCTAAAATTGACTAAAAATTATAATTTATTCATTCATTTTCCTTTGAAATAGTCTGATTTATTAGAGGTCGCCACAGCAGAATTAATGCCAACTTATCCAGCATAAGTTTTACACAGTGGACGCCCTTCCAGCCGACAACCAGTACTGGGAAACACCCATACACATTCATTCACAAACTACGGCCAATTTTGTTTACCCAATTCCCCCATAGCGCATGTGTTTGGACTGTGGGGGAAACCGGAGCACCTGGAGGAAACCCACGCCAACACTGGGAGAACATGCAAACTCCACACAGAAACGCCAACTGACCCAGTCGGAGCTCGAACCAGCAACTTTCTTGCTGTGAGGCCACAGTGCTAACCACTGAGCCAGAGAGCCAAATACTAAAAATGTTATTGACTATAACAATATTAATAACAATAATAATAATAATATTGACAAAATTTTTAACACACTAAACCTTTTTACAATAATTATTTCAGACACTTAAAAATAAATAAATAAACAAACAAATAAATAAATAAATAAATAAATAAATAAATAAATGAATAAATGAATCACCCAAACATAATATAATATAATAATATTTAAAAATAATAATTTGGAAAATAACTGGAGGAACATTCAAATATCTCAAAATTATACAAGGTTTGGTTGCTTGGGAAAAAATAAATCCAAGTTCAAGAGTCTTTCATGAGTGTTTTTTTAATGCATTGTGTAGGTAAACGTGAGTCGTGTGACCGGCAGACCTTCAGCGATTCATAGTGATCCTGACGGATGTCTTCATACTCCTCCTGGACCTCCTCGAAGTAATCCTCACGAACACCTTCATCCAGCAGCTGAGAGCACTGCAGACACACAACACTATTCATCATTAACATCACAACATAAGCAGTACAAATCCACAGAGAGCTGAAGGGAAACATAAATAACTGTTTTGGGTGACATTTAGGTGTTTGCATTGCATATTCAGTCTCCAAAAAAATCCCCATGTCACTGTTGTGTGAACTAACGCATAAAATGAATAAAGGGTGTCCTGTTTTTGTGTCGTGCTAACGGCCCCTAACTCAACCACAGTCACACACCAGTGTTTCCCCTACCACTATATTAGGGGTGCGCCCCATTCTCCCAACGACTTTCCCCGCCCTCTTGAAGTCAAGTTAATTGTATTTTATATATAGTTCCAGACCACAACTTCTTTTAGTAAACAAGCTAAATAGCCGTATGTAATATCTTATTCTGCTCTCTGAATGGCGCACGGTGAAGTTCTACATGGCCACTCTCTGCTGTATGGGAATGAGAGTGCGTTCGCCACATCTGACAGGACCAAAGACGCATGTGCGCTCCCGTATATTATGCATAGCCTACAGCAGCCACAACACAGGTAAATGATGTGTGGGAGAGTAATGCGCTCGGGTCAGAGCAGCTAAAATATATACAGATCAGATGCGATGGGACCTCTGTTTAGTTTATTGGTGCGACTCGCGCAAGAGATGCTTTCTTTATTGCAAGTGCAGCCATTGTATCTCCAGTGTTTTGAGCTGCTGTGACGCGTTCGCCCCTATCTAGCGTCTCATCCAATCTTATGACCTCTCCCGGAAGCTCTGCGAGTCTCCCGCAAATTAACACCGGCCCCGTGATCCCCAAAAACGAGTTAAAGTAAAGATATGGCGAGTACAAATCCCCCTCTCTCTCTCATTGAGTGATCTGCTGTCAATAGTTGGAGATGAGCAAAATATTTGAATGGTCCTGCATGTATTTAGGCCTTTTTACCTGTATAACAACTGGAAGTTCTGGTTTGACAATATTGCAAGTTCACTAAAAGCTGGCTGGAATTATTAGATAAATAAAACTTAATTTATTACATTGAATATTCAATAATATAAATTCTTGAAATACACTCATTGCTATAAACAGTTTAAAGGCCTGTTTGATTTTAGTAAAGGAGTATTAGATTTATAGGTGTGCATTTTAATTCGTATGCATCAAATGTGATCTCCAAACTTGTTCTTGATTGAGACATGTTGAATTCATCATTTGCAGTGTTTCCAAATTGCTTTGTCATTTTTCATAATTTTTATATCTGTGTTATATGATTTTCAGTGGCGGTTCATTCCGCTGTGGCGACCCCTGATAAATAAGGGACTGAGCCAGAGCAAATGAATGGATCAATTATTTTCTGTAAAGCTGCTTCTCGCCATGACACGTTCACACCTAAATGGTTATAAGAGACGTGTTTGAGGTATTATATGCAGCATCTTTCATTTGTTCTCTTAGGACGTACTCACACTATGCTATCCGAACCGTGTCTAGGCCCGTTTCCTGGATCGTTTAAGAAGTGTGAGTGCTCTGAATCGGGCTCAAGCACGGTTCACTTGGCCGGCCCTGGCCCAGTTGGAAGAGGTGGGCCAGAGCACGGTTCACTTGGGCTCAGGTGCGGGACGCTTGCAGTGTGAGTGCAAGCGTGCCTGAGCCCGAAACTGAAAGCGAGACGTGACTTTTAAGGGACTATCATATGGATTGATTAATCATTCGTGCTGTTCAATGAACGCAAACTGTCGTAGATTATTAAAGACGTAAACCCCTCACTGCACGACAGCTGCGCCTTCAGCAAACCTCCTAATTCCTGCAGCACGAGGACTTTATGAGCGTCAAAAGTGGCTGATCTGTTCAGCGAAATATTAGACTGCGTGTCGCCGCATATCAAACGACTTAAACAATATAACTAAAGAAATGTCCACTGTGCTGAGCGAGAGCGCTTCTCTTCCTAAACTGAACAGTGCGCCATCAATGAAGTAAGCGTGCCCAGGCCCGAATGTAATGTGAGTGCGGGCCGTCGGGGAATACAGGAGGGGGGACAAGCGTGCTTTGGCCCGGTTCAACGCAACTGTACATAGTGTGAGTACGCCCTTAGGTAAGGCAAGATCGTCTCTTAAGGTTCATACTTAGAGGGACAATGCGCTCAATGCAGTATAAAGTGTGAAGCATTTGAATCAGTACTCAGTATCAACCGATCACCATGACAAGGAATCAGTACTTTAGTACTTTATATCAGCTGCAAAAATCCTGATCGCAGCATCCCTAGCTTTGACCCACCTTGGCTGTCAGAGCAGCAATACTCCTCCTGGCTGTACAAGACTGATCTTGGTAAGTCAGTAAATACACCCTTAGGAAAAAGAAGTATACTAAAGTAAAGGTCGAGTATAAAATTGTTATATATGATTTTCAGTGGCGGTTCATTCTGTTGTGGCGACCCCTGATGAATAGGGGACTGAGCCAGAGTAAAATAAATGGATCAATTATTTTCTGTAAAGCTGCTTCTCGCCATGACACGTTCACACCTGGTTATAAGGCTACGTTCACACTGCGAGGTTTAGTGCTCAAATCTGATATTTTCTCAGATCTGATTGTTTTGCCTAGCTGTTCACACTGTTGTTATAAATGTGGCCAATATCAGATTTGCAGTGTGAACAGATCATGGTCGTAAACTGACCCGCATGCGCTGAAGTATAGTTACGGACAACACAAAATGTCTAAATATGCACACAATGTGTATACTGTATGAAGCACGCTGTCAGATTATGCTTAATATGATTATTGCCCTTTTCACAGACAACCGTGGTGTATAACATGAACTGTAAAGGGTTGTTCTGCTACTACTAATGTGTATTTCGGCATTTGAAACATAAAATAAGCCCCTTGTGATTGAAAACACTGATCATTTGTGATTTATGACAACCGCTGTAGTGAACTCATCAAGGGTTAATAAGCAGCTGCAGACTGAACTGTGAAGGCGGAGTTGGTTTATCTCCGTTTGCAGTTATTTTATTTTACTTCGTTATAAACAACAGACACGTGCAGATGGGGGGTTTGGGTGCTCCTGCCCTTTATTCGCTCTGAGATAATGTTTGTCCTTAAAATAAAAGTGCCCCCTTCTTTGTGCACGGATCCCCTTTCCGCAACACCCCTGACGCTCTTTGGCATCGCGATCATCCCGTGCTCTGATCATTAAGCAGAGTGGTTAACAAGCACCAGTTTTGCCTTCAAAATCTTTTTCAAAATGAACAACCAACTTTCTGTGGTACAGTAATCGCCCTGTGTGTTATTCTACTGTGCTGCAGAGGAGTAGATGATGACTGCAGCACAGAATGATGACGTATGTGGCTCCAAGATTATGTAAAAGTCACATGAAATCCGACATAACCGTTTACACTGCAGTCGCATTGCAAAACATCAGATCTGTGTCTGATTTAAGACTACATATGAAAGTGGCACAAATCTGAAGTGAAAAGATCAGATTCCATGCAGTTTGGGCTGTTCACACTGTCAAGACCTGAGTCACATATGGGCCAAAAGATCAGATTCGGGTCACATTTGCCTGCAGTGTGAACGTAGCCTAAGAGACGTGTTTGAGGTATTATGTGCAGCATCCTTAGCTTATTCTCTTAGGTAAGGCAAGATCTTCTCTTATGGTTCATACTTAAGAGGCAAACTGTGCTTAATGCCTTATAAAGCGTGAAGCAATAGAATCATCACCATGACAAGGAATCAGTACTCTGTATTGGCTGCAAAAATCCTGATCGGAGCATCCCTAGCTTTGACCTAACTTGGCTGTCAGAGCAGCAATACTCCCTCTGGCTGTACAAGACTGATCTTAGTAAGCGAGTTAGTAAATACACGCTTAGGAAAAAGAAGTATACTAAAGTAAAGGTCAAGTATAAAAGTATACTTTATTTAGTAAGTATACTAACACCAATGTACTAGTAGTGTACTTGAAATGTTCTTCTAGAAGCCCATTAAGATGCACTGCAGTGGCAAAAGCTGCACACTTTGAGGAAAAATAACATAAATTAACATAAAAATAAATGTTAATGTTTAGCTTGTACGGTTCAAATAATTGTCTTACTGCTGTCTTTAAAAGAAACCAATTAACCCATGACTTCTTGTGTCGATGTCAGTCTGAACAGCGCGCCACTCCGCGCCGCACCACCCAATCCCCCCTCAGCTCTCCCGCCCCAACACTGTAAACCTAGGGGAAACACTGGACACTTAGAAAGTATTTAATGCTGTTTGCTGGTGCTGTATGAGAGAGAAACAGACGTCTTACCACGACCACACTGCGGGACGCGTCCAAAACATGAACAACAGGAGAGCTGTAGCGTGGAGCGATCTTCACCGCTGTGTGAGTCCTGTTGAACACACACACACACACATTTGTTTTTGTGAATTGTGGGAACATTGATTAGATACACTGATTAGATATAACACTAGACCATGTCATTCACCAGGTAGAAAACTCTATGGAGACTCGCACTTTATCAAGTGTAGTTGTTGACAGGCCAGCGGGTGCAGAAATTATAGTTCTCCAAAACGGTGTCACAGGCTGTCACTGTTCAACAATGAACAAATGTGTGAATATAAATTAAACTCCACCTCGGTGAAGCTGGTTAGGCCGAAGAGCACATTTACTGATGTTTTGTTATTAAACTAAATAAAAGTTAGATCAGAATAAAGCAGAGCTAAACACAGAAATATCCTGTCATCTCTTTACATTACACTTATGTTTACGTTATCAAGACAATAAGGGATTTTTCATCTTCAGTTGTGCTCGCTGATCCTCGTACATCGCTTGTTTTCAGCACCGTTTACACTTGAAGAACTAAACGAATGCTCAGGTCTATTTAACCGACTTTATTATGGATGCTGTAAAAGTTTCTCCATGAACTTAAAAAGAGCCAATCTTTTGCTGGACGTTTTCAGTGGCTGAACAACACTTCCATGCAGATAACCCCACTCATAAACAAGAACACAATGTACATCAGCTTTGCCTGTCTAAAAGCCTGTCTAAAAGAAATACTTCAGCCGTGGTGTCACCCTTCAGATCATGGTTTTGAAGTGCATATCGTCATATCGCAACTCCGATATTGATTCAGGGTTTAGAAAAGTTGATTCTGCATTTTTGGCAGAAGCTCTTTCAGAGACAATCTTTCTTTTCATGCATACAAGGCCACAGAAAAAGAAGTTCAGGTTGATGCAGAGTTTGCCTGATGATGTCTCTCTGTCAGCGGTAGATCCGTGTGCTTCATGCATGCACGCGAGTGACGTGTCTGCTTAAAGAGGCTGCGCAGAAATTCACATTTAAATTTGTTGACAGACAGATTGAGTTACCTGTCGTAATCGAGTTACTTGTCGGTCCGACAATATTTAATTGGAAGAACATTTTTTAGTTTTATGCCTCATCGAGAATATAAAAACACATATAAACACATTTAGCTCATTTACTTTAATCAGTACTATTGGAATGTGAAGAGACTTTCAACCAGCACAACTAAACATGTTTCTGAAGACCCACTGCACCTTTAACGTGTCTACAGCTTGAGTAATTAAGGACTGAAAAAAATGATACAGAGAGACTTGAACTGACTCATTGTACAGCATTTCTGCAAGTCAAATTTAGGACTTTCAAGTCAAGTGAAACTTTATTAATAGAGCACTTTACAAACACAGAAGTGAGCCAAAGTGCTGTACAGAAAACAGGTTGGGTCGATAGACGATGACATCGTCCATTGTCGATGGCCGATAGACATCATGATGCTGAGCCGGCATCGCGATCCTCCGCCCCGCCACGTCGCAGCAGCAACCCGCTCAAGAAAAAAAAATACACAGGCCCTGTTTAACCTAATACGTCTTAAGTTTAAAATGGCATTTTAAAATGAAAACCACGTCCACACTGGCGTTTCATCTAGCATTTCTGAAAAGCCCTCCTTCCACACTATACTGCTGAAAACGCACATCACGTGACCACACACTAGGCATGGGACGATAACCGTTTTCAAGGTGGTTTGGAAAAGTCAAGGTTTTAAAACCACCAACATTTTCTTTATTAACGTTCCTACGATATACGCACGATTTTTTAATTTACATTTTTTTGTTTTGTTTTTTAGGACAACAGTACCTCCAGCAGAAAAGAGATCCAAAGATGCCATTTAAATGGTGAAGAAATTTCTAAACAAATGAAGACAGCAGAAGTCAGTGATTCATTTTCATTATTTAGCCTGACATGTTCACTGCTCCAAAATATTTTAAATGTTTCCTAAAATAAAATATATTGTGTTCAAAGAGGAAAAAGCCTTTGTTTTATACCCAGACATTTAAAAAGAATATATTTTAGAGCAGTAATCACAATTTCGTGGTACCGTGATATTTTTATCCAAGGTTATCATACCCTCAGAATCTTATACCGGCCCATGCCTACCACACACACACACACAGACATGCGCTTCAGCAGTATATGTGCACGTCTGAGCTCCAGCAGTCAGTATGGGGTGCTTTGAACAAAAACCCCAGAGAGCAGTGCACGTCAGACAGTTTATTAAGGATGTACCGCTGGATAACATCTCACTATTGTTGTTAAACATGATATTTAATTAATCTCGTCTCTATCTAACGACTCTTCAGTCTCTTGAATCTATCAGGTACAATGTCACAGCGTCAGTACACTGCTTGAATCTTTCGCTTTCATGCTTGTAGTTAGTCATTTTAGGGAAAACCTCAGATACTGTTGGCTGGTTCCTGTTAGTTGTGCACCTTTTGTCAACGCCATTATAAGGACACAGATCACTCTGCCTATTCATGCCAGAGTCCCGCGGAAAAAGTGATTGACAGGTGGTAATTTGTGTGTAACTTATCTTTATTATTTATGATTTGGTTATGGGTAAAACAAAGAGCATGCGGGTCAGGTAGGCTACAAATAATGAATTTGTTATGAATTAATTAATTATTCAAAAATAATTAATTCTCCTCCGCCTATGACATCGATGTCATCATCCATCGTGATGTTTCACATTAGACATCGTATGATGCCAAATTGGACGACATCGCCCAACCCTAATAAGTAATATTAAATTGTTATATATAAAATACAGGTTAGTGCACTATTACAGGGTATGGGTGGCATGGTGGCTCAGTGGTTAGCCCTCTGGCCTCACAGCAAGAAGGTTGCTGGTTCAAGTCTCGGCTGGGTCAGCTGGTGTTTCTGTGTGGAGTTTGCATGTTCTCCCCGTGTTGGCGTGGGTTTCCTCCGGGTGCTCCGGTTTCCATCACAGTCCAAACACATGCGCTATAGGGGAATTGATTAACTAAACTGGCTGTAGTGTATGAGTGTGTGTGTGTGTGTATGTGTGTGTGTGTGTGTGTGTGTGTGTGTGTGTGAGTGAATGAGTGTGTATGGGTGTTTCCCAGTACTGGGTTGCAGCTGAAAGAGTCTCAGCTGTGTAAAAATTTGCTTGAATAGTGCGTATGGGTGTTTCCCAGTACTGGGTTGCAGCTGAAAGAGCATCCGCTGTGTAAAAATTAGCTTGAATAGTGTGTATGGGTGTTTCCCAGTACTGGGTTGCAGCTGAAAGAGCATCCGCTGTGTTGTGTGTATGGGTGTTTCCCAGTACTGGGTTGCAGCTGAAAGAGTATCGGCTGTGTAAAACATTTGCTTGAATAGTGCGTATGGGTGTTTCCCAGTACTGGGTTGCAGCTGAAAGAGCATCCGCTGTGTAAAACAGTTGCTTGAATAGTGCGTATGGGTGTTTCCCAGTACTGGGTTGCAGCTGAAAGAGCATCCGCTGTGTAAAACATTTGCTTGAATAGTGCGTATGGGTGTTTCCCAGTACTGGGTTGCAGCTGAAAGAGCCTCCGCTGTGTAAAACATTTGCTTAATAGTTGGCGATTCATTCTGCCGTGGTGACCTCTGATAAATAATGGACTAGCCTGAAGGAAAATGAATGAATGAATTATAGGGTGTAGGGGGCGATTTTAGACACAGCCTGAGTGAACGAGTGCCGTACTTTGAGGTTGTGGCTCCACCAATCAGCAGAGGAATCTTCAAGCCCAGACGCTCCATCTCTTTAGCCACATGAATCATCTCATCCAGAGACGGCGTGATGAGACCCGACAGGCCGATTATATCTGCAAACACACACACCAGAGCGTCACGCGTGTGTAAGCACAGGCGTTTAGTGAAGAGAACAAGAGTAGAGCGCTGAGGAAACTGACCTGCTTTATTGTGAATGGCTTCCCGCAGGATCCTGTCGCAGGGAATCATCACTCCCAGATCAATGACCCTGAGGAGAAACACACACACACACACACACGATGAGTTACGCTCATGTGAGAATAACTGATGGAAGCGTTTACTCATCTGACATCAAACACCTGCAGCTGCTGCAACTCAACAAGCATTTAACAGCAGACAAACACACTCAATCTCAAGCCTGCAGCAACACACACACACGCACACGCACACACACACACACACAGAGAGAGAGACAATGAGACACAGACATTCAAACAAACACACACACAGCGCCTCAGTCTCACCTGAAGTTGTTGCATCCCAGTACGACACCCACAATGTTTTTGCCGATATCATGAACGTCTCCCTTCACTGTGGCCAACAGAACCGTGCCCTGATATGGGTCCTGCAGAACACACACACACACACACACACACATCATCTGCATTAGAAACTCATCTGACAGATGTCTTGTGCACCTCAAACTATTTATTTGAAGACTCACCACTTCTTCAACACAGCCGGATGTGGCCATCATCTCCTCTCGCTCTTTCTCCATGAAGGGAATCAGATGACCGACGGCTTTCTTCATCACACGGGCAGATTTGATCACCTGAACACACACAAACACACACCTGTGACTTTATTTACTTGCATTTCTTATTGATTCATCGATGAATAACCATTATAATCGTTTAGTAAAGTACGGTCCTGGTGTGTTTTTGACATGATGGATTTTTAAGTTCCCTTAGTGTGGAAAATATCTTCAAAGCCAATCCACCATGTTTACAGTAAGAGTGGACGTAACCATAGTAACTTTGACTGCTATAACGGCTGGTTCTTGCCTGATTGTACAGCACTTTGGATCAATTAGTAGTTAGTAAAAGTGCTTCATAAATATTCAATTCAGCATCATTTAAAAGCAGAGTTATTGCATTACAGACAAAACCAGAAAAGGTTAGTGGAGAGAAAGAAAGGGGGACAAAAAAGACAGAAAGAAACAAAATAAAGAGAGAAAGAAAGAAGAGACAAAAAGAAAGAAAGAAAGAAAGAAAGAAAAAGAAGAAGAAAAAAAAAAAAGAAAAAGAGAGAAAAAGAAAAAGAAAAAGAAAGAAAAAAAAGGAAAGACAGAAAGAAAGGAAAATAAAAAAGTAAAGGAAAGAGAAAAAAAGAAAAATGAAAGAGAGGAAGAAAGAAATAAAGAAACAAAAAAGCAGGAAAGGAATGAGAAAAGGAAAAAGAAAGAAAGAAAGAAAGAAAGAAAGAAAGAAAGAAAGAAAGAAAGAAAAAGAGAAAGAAAGAAAGAGAAAGAGAAAGAAAGAGAAAAAAGAAAGAGAGAGAAGAAAAGAAAGAAAGAAAGAAGAAAGAAAGAAAGAAAGAAAGAAGAAAAAAGAAAGAAAGAAAGAAAGAAAGAAAGAAAGAAAGAAAAAAAAGAAGGAAAGGAAAGTTGGAAAAAGAGAAAGACAGAAAAAGAGTAAGAGAGAAAAAAGAAAGAAAGAAAGAAAGAAAGAAAGAAAGAAAAAAGAAAAAAAAAAAGAAAGAAAGAAAAGGAAAAAAAGGAAAGAGGAAGAAAGAAAAAAGTAGGAAAGAGAAAAGAAAAAAGAGAAAAGGAGAAAGAGAAAAAAGAGAAAGAGAAAAGAAGGAAACGAAAAAGAAAAGAAAAGTTAGAAAGAGAAAAAGACAAAGAAAGAAAGAGAGAAAGAGAAAAAGAAAGAGAAATAAAGAAAAAGAGAAAGAAAGAAAGAAAGAAAGAAAGAAAGAAAGAAAGAAAGAAAGAAAGAAGAAAGAAAAGAAGAAAAGAAAGAAAAAAAGAAAAGAAGAGAAAAGAAAAAAAGAAAAAATGAAAGGGGAAAGAGAAAAAATAAGGAAAAAAGAAAGAAAGAAAGAAACAGAAAGAAAGAAAAAAGGAAGAAAAATGAGAGAAAGAAAAGGAAAGGGGAAAGAAAAAGAAAAAAGAAAAAAGAAAAAAAAGAGAGAAAAAAGAAAAAGAAAAAAAAGAGAGAAAAAAGAAAAGAAAAAAGAAAGAATGAAAAAAGAAAGAGAAAGAAAGAAAAGAGAAAGAAAGAAAGAAAGAAAAAAAAAGAAAAGAAAAAAGGAGAAAAAGAAGAAAAGAAAGAAAGAAAAAAGAAAGAAAAGGAAGAAAAAAAGAAAGGAAGAAAGGAAAGAAGAAAAAAAAAAAGAAGAAAGAAAGAAAGAAGAAAGAAAGAAAGAAAGAAAGAAAAAAAAAGAAAGAAAGAAAGAAAAGAAAAAAAAGAAAGAACAAAAAGAAAGAAAGAAAGAAAAAAAAAGAAAGAAGAAAAAAGAAAGAAGAAAGAAAAAAGAAAGAAAGAAAGAAAGAAGAAAAGAAAGAAAGAAAGAAAGAAGAAAAAAGAAAGAGAAAAAAAAAGAAAAAGGAAGAAAAAAAAAAAGAAAAAAGAAAGAAAAAAGAAAGAAAAATAAAAGAAAAGAAGAGAAGAAAGAAAAGAAGAAAGAAAGAAGAAAAGAAAAGAAAGAAAAGAAAAAAAAGAAAGAAAAGAAAAAAGAAAGAAAGAAAAAAAAAAAGAAAGAAAGGAAAGGAAAGAAAAAAAAAAGAAAGAAAAAGAGAGAAAAAAGAAAAGAGAAAGAGAGAGAGAAAAAAAGAAAGAAACAGAAAGAAAGGAAAAAAGGAAGAAAAATTAGAGAAAGAAAAGGAAAGGGGAAAGAAAAAGAAAAAAGAAAGAGAGAAAAAAGAAAGAAAGGAAAAAGGAAAGAGAAAAAAAAAGAATAAAAAAAAATAAGGAAATAAGGAAATAAAGAAAGAAAGAAAGAAAGAGACAGAAAGAAAGAATAAAGGAAGAAAAATAAGAGAAAGAAAAAGAAAGGGGAAAGAAAAAGAAAAAAGGAAGAAAAGAGAAAAACAGAAAAAAAAGAGAAAAAAAGAAAAGAAAAAGAAGAAAGAAAAATGGTAAGGGGAAAGAAAAAGAATAAAAAAGAAAGAAAGAAAGAAAGAAGGAGTTAAGAATCCAGAAAAATATTGTCGTTTATGAAGACTGTGGTAACGTGCTCAGCCTCTCTGCTGTTGATCATCATCAGTGTTTGTTCACCTGCGGCAGGAACATTTTCCCTGCTCCAAACAGATCTCCAACCGTCTTCATGCCGTTCATCAGCGGACCCTCGATCACGTGCAGCGGTCTGGGATATCGCTCTGACTGCGCACGCGCCTCCTCCGTGTCATCCACTACATACTTCTCTATACCCTGAGAAGACGAGCAGCACTTTAAAGGGACAGTTCACACAAACGTTTCAATTCTGTCATCATTTACTCACCCTTGATCCAAAACTTGAGTTTCTTTATTCTGATGAACACAAAAGAAGATGGTTTGAAGAATGCTGCCAACTTGTAATCATTGACTTCCATAGTATTTGTTTTTCCTACTAAGGAAATCAATGGTAACAGGTTTTCAGCATTCTTCAAACCATCTTCTTTTGAGTTCATCAGAATAAAGAAACTCTAAGGTTTGGAAGCACTTGAAGGAGAGTAAATAGTGTGTAAATGTTCAGTTTTGGGTGAACTGTCCCTTTAATTCCCATTCAACATAACTGGACAGCTGAACTCTGAAAGCAGGTCAAGACAAATCTCAGTTAACTGATTAATTAAAAGCACAGAGACCTTGACGAGAGCGTACTCCAGTCTCTCCTCCACACTCCCCGTCCTCCACTCGTCCGTCTGCACCACTTTCTTTCCTCCTTTAGCGTTATTCTGCAAGAAACGCAGATGAAGACATGAGAATTACAGACCCTCATCACTGGCTGTGCTTCTGTCCACCTATTTATATGCACATTCAGGAATATATACACAAATAGCTGTGATTAAACCCTTTATAAAGGTGATTTCTGCATAACAGGAGGCTGTTAGAATGATGTCAGGTGTGTTGAGCTTGTGTTTTGGAGCAGATGTTGGTTGTACCGCACCTGAGCGTACAGCAGGAGCTTCTCAGTGGCGTCTGGATCTCGGTTCCAGATGATGTTCTCACACAGCAGCAGCAGCTCTTTATCAATGTCATCATACACTGGGAGATTACCAGCATTCACGATGCCCATGTCCATGCCATCCTGAACACACACACACACAAGCACGCACGCACACACACATTTTGGCGATGTATGATTTTGCAGCATAAACATGTTTACAAGTCTGCGTGTGTGTGCTGCAGATGTGTGTGTGTGGTGTAAAGACACACATTTGCACCACAAACACAATACACACAAGTCTGCAGGGCGCACACACACACACACACACACACAAATCTGAGGTATGAACGCAAACAAGTCTGCACCACACACACAAACATATCTGCAGTACACACACACACACACACACACACACAAACATATCTGCAGTACACACACACACACACACACACACACACACACAAACATATCTGCAGTACACACACACACACACACTCACTCAAATGTGCAGCATGAACACACACAAGTCTGCACAACACACACAAACATATCTGCAGTACGCACACACACACATACACAAGTCTGCACCACACACACACACACAAAATATGCAGTATGAACACACACAAGTCTGCACCACACACACACAAACATATCTGCAGTATGCACACACACACACACACACACACACACACACACACACACACACACACACACACACACACACACAAATGTGCAGTATGAACACACACAAGTCTGCACCACACACACAAACATATCTGCAGTACCCACACGCGCGCACACACACACAAGTCTGCACCACACACAAACACACAAGTCTACAACAGACACCCACACACACATAAATATGCAGCGTGCACACACACACACATCTGCAGAACACACACACATGCACTCACACACACACAGATCTGGAGCGTGCACACACACTGTTTGCACCACACACAAACACACAAGTTTACAACAGACACCCACATGAATTTGCAACATGCACAAGCACATACACACACACACACACACACCTTGATGGCGTGGTAGAGGAAGGCTCCGTGCATGGCCTCTCTGATGGCCTCCATCCCTCTGAAGGAGAAGGAGAGGTTGGACAGGCCGCCGCTGACCCTGGCACCCGGCAGACTCTCCTGCACACACACACACACTCAGCATCAACAAACAAGCACACACACACCTGAGCTCAAACAGTGTGTGAGTGACCAACACACACCTTTATGGTCCGCGTGGCTTTGATGAAGTTGATGGCGTACATGCTGTGCTCCTCCATGCCGGTGCCGATGGTCAGGATATTGGGGTCAAAGATGATGTCATTGGGGTTGAAGCCCGCCTGACCAATCAGCAGGTGATACGCACGTGAACAGATCTGCACCTTCTGCTCTGTTTCTGTCGCCTGGTGGAAAACACACAACCAGAACCATTCGGGAATGAGGAGTTAATACCAAACACACACACACACAGATAAAACATCCTGTTTCTAGAGCGCCATCTGCTGTTCAACACTAGCCTAGAGCACCATCTGCTGTTCAACACTAGCCTAGAGCGCCATCTGCTGTTCAACACTAGCCTAGAGCACTATCTGCTGTTCAACACTAGCCTAGAGCGCCATCTGCTGTTCAACACTAGCCTAGAGCACCATCTGCTGTTCAACACTAGCCTAGAGCGCCATCTGCTGTTCAACACTAGCCTAGAGCGCCATCTGCTGTTCAACACTAGCCTAGAGCACCATCTGCTGTTCAACACTAGCCTAGAGCACCATCTGCTGTTCAACACTAGCCTAGAGCGCCATCTGCTGTTCAACACTAGCCTAGAGCGCCATCTGCTGTTCAACACTAGCCTAGAGCGCCATCTGCTGTTCAACACTAGCCTAGAGCGCCATCTGCTGTTAAACACTAGCCTAGAGCACCATCTGCTGTTCAACACTAGCCTAGAGCACCATCTGCTGTTAAACACTAGCCTAAAGCACCATCTGCTGTTAAACACTAGCCTAGAGCGTCGTCTGCTGTTAAACACTAGCCTAGAGCACCATCTGCTGTTAAACACTAGCCTAGAGCACCATCTGCTGTTCAAGACTAGCCTAGAGCACCATCTGCTGTTCAAGACTAGCCTAGAGCGCCATCTGCTGTTCAAGACTAGCCTAGAGCGCCATCTGCTGTTCAACACTAGCCTAGAGCGCCATCTGCTGTTCAACACTAGCCTAGAGCGCCATCTGCTGTTCAACACTAGCCTAGAGCGCCATCTGCTGTTCAACACTAGCCTAGAGCGCCATCTGCTGTTCAACACTAGCCTAGAGCACCGTCTGCTGTTTAAGACTAGCCTAGAGCGCCATCTGCTGTTCAACACTAGCCTAGAGCACCGTCTGCTGTTAAACACTAGCCTAGAGCACCATCTAAGGTTCAAAACTAGCCTAGAGCGCCATCTGCCATTTAAAACTAGCCTAGAGCGCCATCTACTGTTTAAAACTAGCCTAGAGCACCATCTACTGTTTAAAACTAGCCTAGAGCACCATCTACTGTTTAAAACTAGCCTAGAGCGCCATCTGCCATTTAAAACTAGCCTAGAGCGCCATCCACTGTTTAAAACTAGTCTAGAGTGAATATCGATGCATTTTGAGAATCTCAGAATCGATGCAGAATCGATTCCTCAATGGATTTTTCACCACAGCTCTAATAATTAAGGTCTCCTTCAAAATGTGATTACTGCTATGAAACAATGTTGTTTGTGCAGCATAATAAAAGCGGTTCTCACCTGTCCATCTTCATCGAACGCCATGACAACCACTGCGGCGCCGTAGCGACGCACCTGGCGGGCCCTGCGCAGGAAGTCCTGCTCACCCTCTTTCAGGCTGATGCTGTTGACGATGCATTTTCCCTGACAACACTTCAGACCCGCCTCGATGACCAAGAAGTTTGAGGAGTCGATACAGAGCGGCACCTTAAAGGGGCAGTTCACCCATAAATTAAAATGTACTCACTATTTACTCTCCCTGGTGGTTATAAACATTTATAAGTTTCTTTATTTTGTTGAACACAAAAGAAGACATTTTGAAACAGGCAACCATTGACTTCCATAGTATTTGTTTTTCCAACTATGCATGTCAATGGATTTCAGCATTCTTCAAAGTATCTTCTTTTGTGTTCAGAAGAAACAAACTCAAAGTGGTTTGGAAAAAGTGAAGGCTGAGTAAATGACAGAATTTATATTTTAGGGTGAACTGTCCCCTTAAGCAGAGGTCAGACTCTCACCTTGCAGATGTCAGGTTCAGACGCGATCAGGTTACAGAAGCGGCTCATGGCAGCGGCTCCGTCCAGCATACCTTCATCCATATTGATGTCCAGAACCTGAGCGCCCATCTCCACCTGAGTCTTAGCGATGCTCAGTGCCTCCTACAACACACACAGTTTACAAAATAAAGAAAACAGAAAAAAAAAAAAAAAAGACATGTTCACTGACACAGAAGCTAGGATACATCTGATATGAGTCATTGTCTTCCCTCCCCACTATTAATATTGTTATTGCATCATTATTATTAATTATAATATTATTATTAATAATATTATTGTTGGACTCATCACAGAATGTAACTTTAATCATCATCATCATCAACATCATTATTATATCACTGTTGGAGTCATCACAGAATATAATTTTTATCGTCATCAACACAATTATTATTATTATCATTATTATAATCACTGTTGTAGTCATCACATTTTTTATAACCATTATTATTATTGACCATGAATGCTAAATACTATTTAAATATTATCAATATTATTCTGCCTGCCTCTGCAGTTTATGCACAATCCATTACTAAGGCTGATTTATACTTCTGCGTCAAGGGCATGCATATTGTCTGCTTCACGCGGTCGCATAGCCCTCGCTGTGGCTGATTCTGACATGCACCTCTCAAAAAATCTACCTACATGTCACAATGACGCATAGCGCAAACTCTGTGATTGGTTGGCTTGCTAGTGGTGACGAGTGTGAGTGGGGCTGAGAGCCACGAGTCCACTGGAATGAGTGTTTTTTTTTTAAGTGTGGAGTCCCGTGAAGGAGCTCTAGACGGACACTGTTGTTTTGTGTTTACCTTATGATTAAAGTTGTTGCACGTCCGCTGGTTCCTGCGAGTTTGAGCTACTTCTACATTAAAGGTGCAGTAGGTGATCAGCCAGAATGCTAGAATTAGCATAATAGCTTAGAAATTGTACGACCCTCCCCTGCCGTCCAAAGCCACGCCTCCTTAAGTCATGAACGTGCGAACGTGCACTGATTAGATATAACACTAGATCATGTCATTTACCAGTTAGGGTGCGTTCACACCTGTGGATCGATTCTCTTGTTCCGAAACAGGGATTAAAATTGTTACATTGTTGCACTTTGTTCTTGGTGCACTTCGCTTTCACACGGCAAAGTTTCTAAACGGAGCTAAAACAAGTCATGTGCGAGTAAACTCTCCTCACATTAGTCAGAGTTGGGTTTATTTTGATTAGAGTCCCGCTCCGCTGTCATGAGTCCTTATTTTAGTTTATGATGAGCAATAAGACATTATAAGCAAAAAGCTGCACTTTCATTTTGAATGGTGACACCCACAGACGTCGTCACCAAATATAAATCAGAGGTAAGCCTTTCTCAAACATAGCTGTTGGCTTATGCATTACATTATAAAGAGAAATAACAAATAAACCAAGACTGCAGTTCGGTCAATTTTCCTAACTGATAAACATTGCTCGTTAATAGTTAGCATGCTTTCACTTTCGTATTTGACATGAAAAGCACATTTACTGGTAGGAATGACATCCCGCTCTCCCGCCATATACGCCTATTACATAACCATAATACACTGTGATATAGCCTGGCTCGGATCGTATTGCTTTCTCACTACAATCGATCCGCTCCAGAGTTCGTTTCAATCAAGCTGAGACCACCTCATTCAGGTGATCTCGGACCGATTGTTTTGGCGCGGATCGGAGCGCGATTGCTGTTTTCACATATGCCAAACGAACTGCTCTAATTGGGGAAACGCGCCAAGCTCCAAAACAAAAGTCTAGGGGTGAAAACACCCTTAACTCTACAAAACTCTACGGAGACTCGCACTTTATCAAGCGTAGTTGTTGACAGGCCAGCGGGTGCAGGAATTATATTTCCCCAAAACTGTCACAGGCTGTTCAAAAATGAACAAATGTGTGAATATAAATCAAACTCCACCTCAGTAAAACTAGTTAGGCGGAAGAGCACGTTTACTGATGTTTTGTTATTAAACTAAATAAAAATTAGATCAGAGAAGAGCAGTGCTAAACACAGAAATATCCTGTCATCTGTTTACATTACACTTATGTTTACGTTATCAAGACAATAAGGGACTTTTCATCTTCAGTTGTGCTCGCTGATCCTCGTACATCGCTTGTTTTCAGCTCCTTTGACACTTGAAGAACTAAACGAATGCTCAGGTCTGTTTAACCGACTATATTATGGATGCTGTAAAAGGTTTCCCATGAACTTGAAAATATCTTTTGCCGGACGTTTTCAGTGGCTGAACAACACTTCCGTGCAGATAAACCCACTCATAAACAAGAACACAATCTACATCAGCTTTGCGTGTGTGGAGAAGTAAAATAGTTTTAAAACAGACCTGTCTAAAAGAAATACTTAAGCTGTGGTGTCACTCTTCTGATCGCTGTTTTGAACTTCATAACGTCATATCGCCCTCCAGTGTGCAAAAGTAACTCTGATATTGATTCAGGGTTTAGAAAAGTTTTGATTCTGCATTTTTGGCAGAGGCTCTTTCAGAAACAATCTTTCTTTTGATGCATACAAGGCCACGCTGGTCTTTCAGAAAGAAGTTCCAGAATCCAGAATATAAAAATACACATAAATACATTTAGATCAGGGGTCTCAAACTCAATTTACCTTGGGGCCGTTGGAGGCAGAGTTTGGGTAAGGCTGGGTAAGATCAGGTTTTCCACAAGAAATTAATTATATTATTAATTATTAATTTCTAATTTGTTTTTTTTTGTTTTTTTCATTTTATTTTGTGTTTAAAAATAAAAATTAAGAGATTTGAGAGGATTGGAATTTTGAACACAAAATAAGATGAAAAAAATAAACTAATTAAAAATGACTAGGGAAATAAATCAATCAGTAATAAATAGTAATAATAATAATAATAATTAGATTTACTGTTATCTGCTGTGCTGTTGTTTAAAAAGAAGCAACACTGTGTTGTTGGCATTTGTTTTGACTAATTTTACATCATATGGAAATATGTAATGTTCATTGTGTGAGGCAATGAAAATACAATGCAAGTAGTGCGATGCAAATGGCCCACAAATACCGGTACGACCCTATAAATGTCCAGGTTGCAGTAGTAATGGGCGATATAAACGATATGCGATATAAACGATACAAAATTGGCCTACGATTCTAATTCTAATGCATCTAGCAATGCAATTCTAATTCTAATGCATCGCGATAATGCATGTTTGATGACGCAATCTACCCGCGAAATTAAGAGCAACGCGCTGCAGCCGGCTGCAACGCATCATCTTGAATAAACATGGACAGGGCTCGAGAGTGCGACCATTTCGCTCGCATTTGCGACAAAAAATAGACGTGTGCAAAATGGAAAATTTATTTAGTCGCACATGTGCAATTTTCTTTTTTAATAAACTCGATTGATAACTTACTTCACTCGGCCATGGTAAAACAACATGCTCTTTACACTGACGCTCTCAACAACAGCACTAAGCAACGCATGGCACCGAATGGCGCCGTGTCGCACAACTTGCGAGCCTCTTGCATGGCATATCGTGGCTTGTCTAGTGAACATCAGTGCTTCCCACACAGATTTTACCTGGGCGGCCGATATATTTTTAGGGCGGCCTGGTTCTGTGTTCGCGAGAAACTGAGAACACTCTGCCACAGACTCACATGCTCTGCATGCAGACCCACAGAGACGCGCTGGATACAGAACTGTTGTCCTGACTTTGGTAGCAGCTTTGAGAAGAGCGCGAAGACTAAATAGACTGATCCAGCTCTTTATTTGGGGTGACAATACATTCTCTTTTCCCCGGACATGTGCGAGAATCTGCTTTCGCTTTCGATATTAATTGTATTCATTTTTGCATTACTTTATAAGCAAACTTTGTCTGGTGCGTCTCAATCTCTCAGCAGCACCAACACTACAGCAGACAGAGAGAGAGAGGGAGAGAGAGAAAGAGCAGATCAAGACACCAGTTTTAGTTTCATTAGGAGAACAAAATGTTTAAAACTAAATGTGTTACCTTAGGCTGCAGGTTAGAAATATGTTTTTATTTAAAGTATCTGCAATACACAATTTTATTTGACTAATTTAATACTGGAAGTAATTTCAGTACAGTGTAAGTTCCTTAACTAAAAAGACACCAGTTTATTTGTTCTCTGCAACTTGGCATTTAGGAACCAAGGACTTAAAAGAAAAGTCTTTCTTTCTGAAAGGCACTACATTTAGTTTATTTATCTGCAACATTGTGTTGTTTAATTACAGTTTTGCTTTTGCACAATAAATGTTCTCAAAATGACATGCAACGTTTCTTTATTTCTTAAAAAAAATAGCAGTTTGGCTTTCCTAAGGGTCTCTGTAACCTGTTCTGAAATGGTTCTATTATAATTTATATATCGCAATATATATCGTTATCGCAAGAGGATGCAATGTATATCGCAATATGGATTTTAGGCCATATCGCCCATCCCTAGGTTGCAGGTGTCGAAATGTGACTGCAGATAACTACATTAGGCAGCACGGAGTTTCTTACTTTTCTTTTATCCCGTCGCGTACACATCACTTTGATTTCTTTTGTCTGAGAGAGAGAGACCTCACATTAACTCTCCAAGCGCCATTTCATTATCAGTGCCATTATTTTGCACTTGTAAGTGTTACAAGTGAAAAGTAATAATTAAAGACTCACTCTGTCTAATCTTCAAGAAGACCCCACAGTTAGCTCCTCCATCATGTTCTGTAGCTGACTTGACTCGCTTTGCTTCCTGCTATTCTGATCCAGGGAGGCAGTTCCAGCTTCTCAAGATCTCTTTTGATCAGGCTCATTATCAGATTCACTCGTGGTTTTTAATAAATGAAAATAAGCTTGATTGACTCCTTGCTATTTTGAAAATACAGATATTATTTAGGTAGGCCACTATGCCATTGTTTATTTTCGCTGCACACTGCGTGCGAAACAATAACCTCTAACCAATGAGAGCGATTTTAAACGCAAGAAAGATGATTGGTTAAAAATATTGTTCAGGACCAATAGTTACTATGGCGTCATGCGTGCGTGCACACACACAATCAGCCTTTGCATGCGCGAGCTCTCTCTCTCCCTCTCTCTCTTTCACACACACACACACACACAAACAAACAAACACACACATGCAGGTATTCTCCGAGCACAAGTTAATGCCGAATCAATTAAAATAAATACCGGAACGCAAAACACCAATATCTGACACTTCCCATAACAGATTGCGGCAAGATCCTGCTCAAATTAAGCACTGATTTATATACATTTATCTACGTATAATGTCCTGCTGGGACTTGGAAACTTTTTTTGAAGTGTTGTGAATGAAGCGCACTGGGACGAATGTCCGCGAAAACACTCCATGGCAACGCTGCTGTAACTTTCACTCATTGAGAAATGTTTGTCAGCCAGCGCCTGCATCAAGCCCAACTGATGTCCCGCCCCCGGGAGCCATATGTCCCACCGTGATTGGTAGGTTCGTTCAGCCCCGCACACAACATAGTTTCGTGAGGCGCCTGGCGAAAGTATAAATCAGGCTTAAAGTGCCATACATATCAAACTCACGGGCCGCACTGATATTAAACTTTAAAATGAGGTCACAAGTTTGAGACTCCTGATTTAGATCATTTACTTTAATCATTACTATTAGAATGTGAAGAGACTCTTAAGCAGCACAACAAAACAGGTTTTTAAAGAAAATCACCTACTGCACCTTTAAGGTAGCGTTCAGAAAAAACAAAACATCTGTGAAGAAACTGGACACAGAGAAACAAACACCTACTGCCAGCTAGCATTTCGGAAGTGTCATTGCAGAGCAACACAAACAGCACACAGAAGTGTAAATGCACGACTACAGGCAAGGCAGGTGGAGTGGGTGATGATCATCCGTCGATCACTCCATGCAGAAGCATAAAGCAGCCTTTATTATTTTATATGATATTTCCATTTCTGTTACCGTTTATGCATTCTGTGTTTATCTGTTATGTTGTACGTTTTGCACTCTTAATAAAATAAAATAAAAAAACAGAAGGCCAGTTTTTATAACATACTGTTAAGTTTCTATAAATCTGTTCCTTCAGGAGTCTAATACAGGGTTCTTGCACCATTTTAAAAGTAAAATTTAATGCTTTTTAAGGCCTCAACAAATATAATTTAAGACCCAAAAATGTCATAACTTCTTTGGAATAGGTTACTCAATTTATTGCCTCCTACAATGGAAATCAAAACTTGAAAGTTTTCCATTTGGTGTCAATTATGTGCAACGTGTCGACTCGGTAAGTAAAAAAAAAAAAAAGCAAAAATACTTTTCTTTGAGACCTTTTTCTTTTCTTTTTTATTGCTTCTTTGTGATGTAGAACAGAGTCAACGTAACAGATAAGTTGGATTACACTAAACAACACAATGCCTTGTATGAAGGAACCATATAGAATAGAAAACTGAAAATAAGCTCAATAATAAAGTCCTCAACACAGCCTTTCACAAGCCTACACAAGTTGAAGTCAGAATTATTCGCCCCCTTTGAATTTTTTTTCTTTTTTAAATATTTCCCAAATTATGTTTAACAGAGCAAGGAATTTTTCACAGTATGTCTGATAATATTTTTTCTTCTGGAGAAAGTCTTATTTGTTTTATTTCGACTAGAATAAAAGCAGTTTTTAATTTTTTATGAACCATTTTAAGGTCAATATTATTAGCCGCTTTAAGCTTTATATTTTTTATAGTAGTCTACAGAACAAAGCATCGTTATACAATAACTTGCCTAATTACCCTATCCTGCCTAGTTAACCTAACTAAGCCTTTAAATGTCACTTTAAGCTGTATAGAAGTGTCTTGAAGAATATCTAGTCTAATATTATTTACTGTCATCATGACAAAGATAAAATAAATCAGTAATTAGAGATGAGTTATTAAAACTATTATGATTAGAAATGTGTTGAAAAAATCTGCTCTGTTAAACAGAAATTGGGGAAAAAAATAAACAGGGGGGCTAATAATTCTGACCATATATATAATAAACTACACTGCTTTCATCAGCGTTGCACATAGAGAATAACATCTTTATTCCGGGATTACCAGTCTTAATAAATCCACTTTGCATATAAAGTAAATCATCTCTCAAAGCATTTACTGGGGCACTGGCGATTTTCAAATTGAGTCTAGCGACGCCCCATTGCTACGCAAATGAAATGAAACTTGTTATAGCCGACTGTGAGGTGGCGTCTGAACTAGTAACATCGTTAGGTCGAGCTGCAAACAATGCAAGGATTAACCTGGACCCGCTATGACTAGCTGCTGCAACGTAGCGCTGGTGCTTTTCTCCTTTCATGTGCGACCCGACGGCTTGGAGCTCCATGGTCACCTCACCTCAACAACCGCTTAATGGCAGCACGTATGAGCAGACCGACGTCAGCATCTGTAGCCGACCTACCGTAATAAGCTAATAAATCACGGAGACTGTCATTTCATTCCTGTTTCACACATACTACATTGATCAACTATTAGATGTTTTACGGTGGACCACTGTGCTTCCCTATCGTCATTAAGCACACCGGCTGAAAATTTAATACCTACAGCAACTTTACGGTAAATTTAAGACAATTTAAGACCTTAATTTCCCGGATTTTAATTTAAAGACTTTTTAAGACTTTAAAGACCCGCAGGAACCCTGTAATAGTTCTTCAGATAAAGAAAAAAAAGATGGTGTATTTTGTATATACGGCAAAACAAAAAGTGAAGCAAATAATTCCATTAGCATATTAGAACATTTTAATCCGCAAATATAACATGAAAATGTATAGAGGGACTGAAAGCTATTCCCCAGCAGTCAGAGCCTTTATTTGACATTTTTATTGGGAGAAATGAGCAAAATATACCTCATAATTCCCAGCCATGATGAGTTTGGCAAACTTGCGTGATCCTGCGACGTTACAGCGCTCGCCGATGTTCACAAAGTTTGTGTACGGGCCGATTCTGAACGGCTCCAGACCTGAACACACACACACACACACACATCACACCAAACACAACCACAGCATTAGCTATTCACATTTATTTACGCAAGCATCAGGTTGCGGCTGGAAGGGCATCCGCTGTGTAAAACATATGCTGAAATAGTTGGCGGTTCATTCCACTGTGGCGACCCCTGATGAATAAAGGGACTAAGCCGAAGGAAAATGAATGAATGAATGAATATAATCCATGTCTTGGTTAGTTAGGCTTAAGCCTGAGAAACACAAAGCTGACATCATAAAACTAGCGGTGTTAAAACCCGCCTGTGTTAATATTGAAATCACACATGATGAAATGACAGCTGGCTTTGTGTTTCCTCTTGACTTTCATCCTTGCTTTTTTATCTTACTTCAGTTTTTGTCCTCCTGCTCTGATTTGCTACCTGAACAGCCAATCAGAGCGCTCTATTTCACCATCAGAGGCTGGGAAAAAACAACGCTTCTTAAAACTTTGAAATGACGGAACTAATCGCATCTCAAAATGATTCACTATTTCGAAGCATTCAAAACGCCTCATGCTCGGTCAACACCATGTAATTGCAACAAAAACTTAGATTCAAATTGGCTTTTTCAAACAAAAATGTTCAATTTAGTGCTGAGCAAAGATCACATGCAAAAGAAAAATTTGTTTCGACATAATATACGTGTGTATTATGTATATTATGTATATTTATATATACACACATGCACAAGTACACACACGCATGCATATATTTAAGAAAATTATCTTTTATGTTTAGAATAAATAAAAGGGCGTCACCGTGGCGCAGTGGGTAGCATGATCGCCTCACAGCAAGAAGATCGCTGGTTCAAGCCCCAGCTGGGTCAGTTGGCGTTTCTGTGTGGAGTTTGCATGTTCTCCCCGTGTTGGCATGGGTTTCCTCCGGGTGCTCCGGTTTCCACCATAGTCCCCCACAAACACATGCACTAAAGGGAAATTGAACAAGCTAAATTGGCTGTAGTGTATGTGTGTGAATGAGTGTAGGGTGTTTTCCAGTGATGGGTTGCAGCTGGAAGGGCATCCGCTGCGTAAAACATAAGCTGGATAAGTTCGTGCTTCAGTCCGCTGTGGCGACCCCTGATTAATAAAGGGACTAAGCTGAATAGAAAATGAATGAATTAATGAATAAATAAATAAAAAATATATATATTTCATTACAAAAAGATTTATATTATAAAATATTTATATACACACTAGGGATGCTCCGATCAGGATTTTTGCAGCCGATACCAAGTACTGATTCTTTGTGATGGTGATCGGCCAAGAAGACTGAGTACCGATTCTGATGCTTCAAGCTTTATAATACATGAAGCACATTTTCCCCCCTAAGTATGATAATTAAGTGGAGATCTTGCCTTACACCTCAGAGAATAAATGAAGAATGTTGCATATAATCCCTCAAACAGGTCTCTTATAACCATTTAGTGTGGACATGTCATGGTCAGAAGCAACTTTACAGAAAATAATAGATAAAACAGATACAAAAAAAATGGTAAGAAAAACATATGTGTGTACTTGATGTTTTTCCCCTTGGGTTCACTTGCCCTGTGGTTGATTGACGTGATTATTGTTTGCAGGTGTGATGCGCTAGACTTGTACATTGAATACTCTGTCTTTGAGGAATTAAAGATTGTGATTGGTATTTAAAAAAATAAAAAAAAAAAAAAAAAAAATTGTGTAAAAAAATGTTTGTGTAATTGTATGTATCTCATATTGTCATTATATGTATACTTTTTATATATAATTTTGTATGTAGATGGGCCTGTTCACGGGCTGGTTGGCTGATTGTGGTGATTGACTACAGGTGTTATGTGTAGAGCTGCTTTACTATTTATTGAGGATTCTCATTGTATTGCTTTACCTGATGAAGACCATGTAGGTCGAAACGTTGTGTTTGAGTGTTAGCCTATTAAAGACTTTTTGAGAGCTAAAGTGGCAGTGTTGCCGAATTTTTTTTTTTTTTTATCTTTTGCTACAGTGTTTATTTCTGATCAAGCACCTGCCTTCAAGATTATTTAGATGTGCGCACATTTCTGTTTTTTGCTTGCTTTAAAGGTGCAGTATGTAAGTTTGACACCCAGTGGTTGAACTAGGTATTGCACTCCTGGATCATAATAAAAGTACGCTAGGATGCCAGATTGTGTACAGGAGCGAGTGATTTAAACTGTGTTCTAAATCAAAGCAACGACACGCGATAGAGGGAATATTTTCCATATTAAAAGGAGTTTTTGTCCTAACCAACACCTCGAATTGATATATTAGAAATGGCTTATATTTCTCACAGCTGAACAACAGAAACCTATGACAGATCACCTCTGGTAAGCCTTGTGTGCTTTATTCTGTGCTAAATGCTAACAATGCGAGTTTGAATGCATTTTACATGGCATTTGTTGCCATATACTGAAAGCAGAAAGTTCACCTCAGATCTTGAAAATACAATAAACTGTCTGAAATTGAACTTTAGAACTAAACACATATGAGTGATTCAGCATCTACATTGATGTTAAAGTGGGTTAACATGTATTAAATAGATTCTAAACCTTACCGTTTGGTGAGCGAGTGCATATTCTGTGCTTCTGAAAGGCTGTATTTACATTTCTGCCGTGTCTCGTCTGGTGCAAACAGCCAAATAGCTGATCACTGCCTCTCTCGTCACAGCGTGTTGTTAGGACACGCGGTTACAATGTAACCTGCTCACCTAATGTTTACGTTCGTAATATTTATGTAATTTGCTAATTAATAACCTCATGTGGAACTGCATCTGTCTCCCATACTGTTCTTTTTGGTCACGGACGCATGCTTTCAGAGTCTTTCTGAATGAATGAATGAAATACGCTGTTTTCCAACAAGGCAACCCGGAGTGCTGACATATAATTGGCTAAACTGGCATCGTGCATATGAAATTTATATAAATAAAGACAGCGTTCCGGCACGGAAAACCCATTTTCAAAGCAGAATATCTGACTTCAGCATTGTTTTTCAGTTAAACAAGTATGTTCACTTGGGATGTTTCTTAAATATCTGCACACATATTATGGTATTTTTATGCTTTAGAAGAGTCAAAAACTTACATACAGCACCTTTAAGAAAAACAGCTAACAAAGCAATTTGGAGACATTGCAAATGATTGAAGAAGAATTCGACATGTCTCAATCAAGAAAAAGTACATATTTGATGCATAAGATGTTAAAATGCACATCTATAAATATATATATGTGTTTATTGCAGTAAGTATTTTACAAAAAGGTATATTATGAAATATTCAATTAAATTTTTTTTTTACGTTTTTAATTGCATTTCAGCCAGGTTTTAGTGAACTTGTAATATTGTCAAAAACACAGAACTCTCAGTTCTTATATATGTAAAAAGATCTAAACACATGCAAGACCATTCCAATATTTTGCTCTCCAACTAGCATGTCTGGTTCCTCTGCATAAAAACTCATAAACAGACACCTGTGATCAGTTCATGAGATCGGCCAAATTGGCGAGTACCGATCCGAGTCATAAAACACACATATACACACACACACACACACATGCATATATATGTATACACATATACATACATACATATGTATGTGTGTGTGTGTATATATGTGTGTTTATATATATATATATATAAAGTCTAGCAAAATTAAACACACCTGCCAGCAGCATATAGTCACTGTAAACGTCTGTAGGAGGAACTCTGGGTTTGACATGACGCACACTTTCAGCAATCGCCCTGAAACACATGCACACGCACGCACAGTATTATGTCAGTATTATGACAAAATGACTGAATTAAGCTGAATTCACAGGTAAAATTTGTTTTGCTAATAAAAAAAATAAAGAAATGACAAAGTTAAAGGTTTTTTTTATTATAAATTTCCTACTTTTTTCACCTGTAATCTCTTACTAAAATAATTTCAGAGAATTTTGAATTGAAAAAAAAAAAAGTATGGTCTTTTCAACTGTATTTCCTTGCTAACGAGATTAAAACGGTATCCTTAAATTAAATTAAATTAAATCTGACCCTTTTAAACATTTTAGGAAGAAATTTTAATCTAATACTGATACAAGAATCAATTCAGAGTCAATTTCATACAGAAATCTAAAATGTAAGATAGGGCTGCACGATTCTGGCTAAAATGAGAATCACAATTTTATTTTTGCTTAAAAGTCAAGATCACGATTTTCTCACGATTCTGTAGATGTAAAATAAAGATTAATATGAGTGGGCTATTATTGTTATTTCTCAAACATATGGTAAAACTACACTAATAATATTAGCCTTATGTGTAGCTCTACTGTTGGTTAAAATGCTAAATTTTGTATAGACTTTGAATGGGGGACTTAAACAGACTTTCAATATGTCCTGTTTGTTAATTCACAGTAAAGTGACGACATCAGAATACAACTATTAATAATTCTGATGTTAAATATTATGTTTGAGACATGTCCTTGTCATTGACAACATTATTAGACCATTTTTTTCACTGGTAAAATGAGACATTTGTCATTATCAGATTCCTTCTTGCATTATATTTAACATTATATATGAAAGAAAAAACTATATATATATATATATATATATATATATATATATATATATATATATATATATATATATATATATATATATATATATATATATATATGTAAAATATAACGCACAGACCGGTTTAAAGCTCTTCAATTCTTTATTTCTGTTTTTTTTATTTGAGTATTTGGGCGTGTTCTTCAATACATGAATCTGACCGAACAACAGGAGATGGCAAAAAAAAATGCTGCTGCTTTGAATTAGACTGACTACTGTTCATATCCATTAATAATGTAATGTAAAACCAAGCGGCAACCTCCCGCTCTCCCTCGGGAAGCCAATACGGAAGTAACTAAAACTGCAGTTCATCGACTCGCCTGGGGGGCTGGCTCCAGGAAGTCCAAGGGTTTTCTTTCTGCATTGGTAAATTGGCCATTTTTACAGCTGATAAAAACATGTTTACAGCCTGGTACAAACGATGGCTTTGGTGCATATAGCTATGATTACCCTTCATGACAACTCTGAGGGGGGTGAATTTTTTTATAACTCATCTGTTTCGTTTTTATTAGGTTATATTAAGTTTGCATAATTAAGGGCGTGGCCACTTGAGTGACAGCTAGCCCTCGCTGCTCGCTGTCTCGTCACCTCAGCTGATTCCGGCTAATTAGCCGCTGAGCTCGGCATATAAATCGTGTATTTGTTTTGGTTAATGTTTCTTTACACCGTCATTTGCCTTTTGGAATTATTTCCTGCAATTATCAGATGATATGGCATGATGTGTGGACTTAATTGTGCTTACAAACCGTTCAAGTTGCCTTCATTTCACAGGTGAGTGAAATGATATACTTCTATACCATCTCTATAAATGTATTTGTTTTATTTAAGATCATTTATCATTTATAATGTTCTTTAGACCAGTATTGCACTCCACAATCTGACAGATTGATTAGCTGTAGGCTATAAAACAGTCATCTGATGCGTTGTCATTCAGTGTTAGTGCTGGATTTTTATAAACAGCCTTGCATTTACTAACACAGACTATATCTGAAGTGTTTGATAGTAATTCGTGTTTTCCTCCTGTCATAAAACGTCATAAGAACAATGTTTAGTGGCTCAATGTATTACAACAGTGTTTTTAAAAGTCTAAACACTTTATTGATATGGTGTACAACCAAGCACATGTGGTCAGAACACAAACGAGTCGCAGGTAATGAAGTATTAAACGTTCTCCCAAAGTAATAAATCTGTTTTAATCCAGGTCTAAGCAAAAGGCTGAGAATCCAGCATGTGTCTGTAGCTCTGCTCACTCTCCGCCTCTTTGCCCTTATATGGTATGCCGCGTTTGGTGCGATGACGCGCTAACAAAATGGCGACGGTTGGCCGCGCCTACTTGTGGCTTCTTTTGCAGTGTTCAGAAACCTATGGGTGACGTCACGGATACTACGTCCATATCTTTTACAGTCTATGTGTAAAACACAGTAAAAACATGCTAAATCTGTTGAAACGCATCTATCTGAAGGCGGTTGGGTTTGTACCTGCTGTACGGGCACGCGTCCGTTATAAAACACTCGCAGAATGTTAATTTGGAAAACTATGCGGATATTTTAAAGTGTTCACACAAAGAGAGCACGCATAGTTTGTGAATCAACAGACTTGTGCGACTCTGATACAGTACGAGTTGCAAGCGTAAGGCACGCACAAGCTGGTCATCATTGTTACCTTTACATATGCGTGACGGTTTGATTTATACAACTGAGGACCTAGTTGACGCGCAGCAGTGGAAATTTAAGCCACCATCTGCATTTAACAGTGAGACTGTCCCAATTAGCTTATTAAATCACAGAAAGCGGGAAATGTCATTACTTCGACCATTTTTATATGACATATATAATAATGAAATCAAATAATTATAGTATAATATTTAAGTTCATTTTAAGCTATCTCGCTGCCCACCTGCAGGATCGCTGAGGGCCACTAGTGGGCCGGGCCCACCGGTTGAGAATCCCTGATTTAAATGATGTGCGCACCGCTTTCATTTCACTGCAGCTCAAGGCTGCCGTCACTGTGAAAAAAAACACACACATACAAATCAAACCTCACGCACGGCCCTCGAACGATTGCTCTGCGCAACAAACTGGACGTTATTTACAACTTTAATAGATGTTATTCACGACCTATGCAGGTTCTGTTCACTGAAGTAGGCATCATTGGCGTGCGCGTCCTCGGTAGTAAACAAACAGCTCACAGTCAGCTTACGTGTGATTTGCCGGCCGGAGTACATCAGTACATGAAGACAGAAATGATATTTTGGAGTAAATTATACCTTATAAATACAGTATGTGACACATATGTGTCCATGCTGCTGTGAAGAGTTGTGCGACCACCTTTATGCTTCTCTCCTGACCTTATAATTATATAATATAATTGGCTGAATGGTAGAAAAGCTGAATTAAGATCGTGTGTAGAGTCGAATCGAGATCATGATCTTTTTTCGATTAATCGTGCAGCCCTAATGCAAGAAATACAGAAATGACGCTGACACACACCGGATGTGATCGGGTGTTGTTCCACAGCAGCCGCCAACAATATTCACCAAGCCGTCCACAGCAAACTCCTGCCAGAAAACAACACAGGAATGTCAAACGTCGGATATCGTGATATAATGTTCGTGTGATGCTGCTTTACCTTTAAATGAGACGCCGTCACATCAGGGGTCTCATCATAACCTCCAAATGTGTTTGGAAGACCTGAAATGGCACACATTAAGAAAAACAATAATCACCTCACCTTACCAATCACATGACAGAAAAGCAGATGCACATGAACGTGGATGCAAGTGTATATGGATGTGAACGTATTCACTGAGGTCAAGGTGATGTTATGCTTGTGCTATTTAGCAATTCAGCATTTATCCAGCTACTACGAATCATCTTGAACATGCAACAAACTCATGCAACGGCAACATCCTAAATAATTACTACACAAATGACAATGTTTATATTGTTTCAAAAATGTAACTGAATGACAAAAGCAGCTCTATTCTGATAACGATGATTATAATGCATTATTAAAATATATAAGTATATATCATTACGATTTTCAGTAAAGCTGCTTTGAAACGCGTGTTAAATCAAATGACTTGACTGGACTGACCTGCGTTTGGGTAACAGATGACGAAGGCTGAGGTGCTCTTTCCTATGGCTTCAATAAATGGACGCATCTCTGATGCACCCAGAGCGCAATTCAGACCAATGCTGAGACAGAGAGAGAAAGAAATGAATAAATCTAAAAAAAATTAGGGATGTAACAATTCACCATGAGCCTGTTGAAAATCGATTTAAATATGTGACATTTAAACTGGTCAAAATGTTGAATAAATCGCGATACGCGTTTTTAACAGAGAGGGCGCTGTGTTTACAGGCCAAACTCAGGGCGTACTCACACTATCCAACTATCCGAACTGTGCCCAGGCTTGTTTCCCGGATCATTTGAGAAGTGTGAGTGCTCTGAATTGGGCTCAGGCACGGTTCACTTGGCTAGCCCTGGCCTGGTTGGAAGAGGTGGACCAGAGCGCGGTTCACTTAGGCTCAGGCGCGTTACACTTGAGTGCAAAACACGCCTGAGCCTGAAACTGAAAGCGAGACGTGACTTTTAAGGGACTGTTTCATATGGATTAATTAATCATTCGTACTGTTCAATGAACGCAAACTGTCGTAGTTTATTAAAGACGCAAACCCCTCACTGCACATCAACTGCGCCTTCAGCAAACCTCCTAATTCCTGCAGCACGAGGACTTTATGATTGTTTATGAGCGTCAAAAGTAGCTGATCTGTTCGGCGAAATATTTGACTGCATGTCGCCGCATATCAAACGACTTAAACGATATAACTAAAGAAATCTCCACTGTTCTGAGCGAGAGCGCTTCTCTTCTTAAACTGAACAGCGCGTCATCGATGACAAGCGTGCTCAGGCCCGAATGTAATGTGAGTGCGGGCCGTCGGGAGACGGGAGGGGGGACAAGCGTGCTTTGGCCCGGTTCAAGGCAACTGTACATAGTGTGAGTACGCCCTTACTCACCTGCACATTAGCAGCGAGCAAGAAGTGGAGCGGCAAAGTAAAATGACAGCAGTGAAGTGCTCCAGACAAACACAAACTGTGTGCAAATACTGCAAAAAGACGTTTACTTGCACTAACAGATCAACGAATATGATGCACAGAAACCGTCAGCACAGGGAAAACTACTGCCACAGACGTCTATACGCAAAAAAAAATTATAACCGCACAGACTGGATGATTTGCAGCCCCTCTTACTCTGACGAGTGTCACAGAGAACACACGGTAAATCAATGCTTACGTAGCGAAAGTGTAAAGACGATTTTCAGACTGAAAGAGAAAGTTGTTCTGTTACAGAAGCAGCTATTAGATTATTTTGACCCTCTCCTTTTCACATTAGTTTATCCTCTTAAGGCCCAAAGTGTGTTTTTTTACATGCATTTTTTATTTCTCTTTGCTATTTGGGCTTATTGGAACCTAATTAGAGTAAAATCTAAGTATCATCTTTTCATATGATGTACTTTTAGAGAGAAATGATGTCCATATATGTGGACTCGTGGTCCCAATTTACATAAAACACTTTTTCCTGACTGTTTTTAATGCATATATAACATATAATTTGTTTTAACATGTTTTGCCTATTAGAGAATAAAAACAACATTTTTTTTAACATTGGACAGTTAAAAATAGGGTTTGGGACATTTCTTATGCTGCAAAACAGTTGCAGGATGACACTGTATGTCTGTAACAAAATATAAAACATTCACAGTATTTTAAATAGCCACTTAAGAGCTAAAAATATGCTGTCCACGTATGTGGCCACTAAGCCCTAGGAAATTAAGCATATTTAAAAAATTTGCTTATTATTATTAAACATTTAAAAATGTTAAAGATGATCTCTTCTAAGTGCATTATACTAGCTACGTTTCCATCCACCTATTTTTATGCGCATTTTGGATTTGCGCATAAAAAAAACCCGGTTGATGGAAACGCCATGATGCACAAACATTTTGAAAATGCGCATAAAAAACACATGCGCATAACTGAGTAGGATAAACTTTTTATTCGATTAGAAAAGATGCGCATAAACTACGATGAAAACACTTTTACCGCACAAACTCCAGTATGTGCATTAAAAAGGTCATGTGATTTTGTTATAACAGATCATGTGATGATAAAAATGTGTGTAAATGGACAAACCAGCAGGCTGAGCAACCTGTAAATTATCTGAAATGTCGTTTTGGTCATTCTAAAACGCCTTACCGTTTAAGTATTAGTGTTATTATATTATTAACGACATCCAGAATCAAGAGCGTCTGTGCTCCGCGTCTGACACCTTCAAACGCCACCGCGTGTTCACTGCGTGTCAGGATTGCCTTGAGGCGCAGGTCATTTATTAGATGAAAAGATTGACGCAGCTTCTCCTACTGCAGCAAATTCAGTTTTTACTGTTGATATTTGGTGCCAGTTAATCAGGAAGTGACGATTTTGTTCGCTTTGACTCGTTGGATGGAAACGCAGCTTTATTTGCACGTCTTTTATGCGATAATCTAGTTTTGCTCATACAGTTCATTCGCATTTTTGGATGGAAACATAGCTACTGATACTTATACTAATTCATTATACAAGCAATATTAATTATTCACCTTCATAATCATGTTCAACTCCTGTCTCTATTCCACTATATAATTAGTCATTTTATAATCAGTATTTTATGCCAGTCGCCTGGAGCAGAGGGCCTATTGACCACCTCTGTACACACTGCTCTCTGCTTTAGGCTTTCCACTCCACACCAGCCATCTCAGTCCCCAGTCAAAGAGTTTGTTCATCAGCAGGGGACATTGTAAATGTGCTAAGACCTCAGCTTATGCAAGAAAACACAGATATGCTGATATTACTTTTTAAAAATGTAAAATCTCAGCACAGTCACAGTATTAGTTTTTGTTTATCTCCCATGTCACAAAAACTGCCTTCTTTCATCTGAGAAATATCGATAAGTTACGAAGTATGCTATCAGTCTCAGATGCAGAAAAGCTAGTCCATGCTTTTATGACCTCTAGGCTGGATTACTGTAATGCTCTGTTCGCTGGTTGCCCAGCATCCTCTATTAACAAACTTCAGCTAGTACAAAATGCAGCTGCCAGAGTTCTTACCAGGTCTAGAAAATATGATCATATCACCCCAATTTCATCCTCCTTACACTGGCTGCCTGTTAAGTTTCGTATTGAATTTAAAATATTACTCCTTGCCTATAAAGCTTTAAATAATCTAGCTCCTGTTTATCTAACCAACCTCCTGTCTCGCTACAACCCAACCCGCTCTTTAAGATCTCAAAACTCAGGGCTTCTGGTGGTACCCAGAATAGCAAAGTCTACTAAAGGAGGTCGAGCCTTCTCATTTATGGCTCCTAAACTCTGGAATAGCCTTCCTGATAATGTTCGAGGCTCAGACACACTCTCACAGTTCAAAACTAGATTAAAGACCTATCTTTTTAGCAAAGCATACACTCAGTGCATCACATAGATGCATGAATGTGCTCCACGCATCTCATTTATATACACTATGAACAGCAGCTACGCTAATTATTCTCTTTATTCTCTATTTCCACCTGGGGATACTCATCCTGAGAGCCTGTGATGCTCCAGGGACAGACGAGTCTTCGCTGATGTTCAGCGTTCTCCAGCTTCCGGCGCCTAGACTGCAGCTCTGCACAAGACGTTTGGCCATAGGAGAAATGGTCGTGCCCAACTGAGCCTGGTTTCTCTCCAGGTTTTTATGCTTCACTTTCGCCAATTGGTGACGTTTTTTCCTCGCCGCTGTCCCCACTGGCTTGCATAGTTCGGGACTTGTAGAGCTGCGCATCGATGGATTACTCTTTAGAGTTTGGACTCTCAGTAGTGAATATTAAACTACACTGAACTGAACTAAACTTAAACTCTGAAAACTGAACTGACACTTTCAATTCACTATAATCTTCTATGTGAAGCTGCTTTGACACAATCTACATTGTATAAGCGCTATACAAATAAAGATTGTATTTGAAGTTTATATTAATGAGTCTTCTTTAATTTTGATTATCATTTATTTTTAAAACAGCAATTTAGTTATGGGAAAAAATATATTATATTGCAAAAGATCTGCAGCAATTCAGAAAAAACAACCGAAAGGGCTCTTCAGCTTAAATTAGTTTCAAATAATCTTGTTAAAAAAAAATCGTGACTAAATTGTGAATCGTGAGATTAGTATCATGAATCGTATTAAATTGTGAGTCTGGTGAATCGTTACATCCCTAATAAAAATAAATAAATTACTAAAATGAATTCAAACATGCAAGATTGAAGACCCATCATGAGTTAATTCATAACTACAACCAGGGCTTGACATTAAGGGCAGATTTATACTTCTGCGTCAAGCGCACGCGCATGCTACGGCGCAGCCTATGCGTGGATGTATAGCCCCTCGCCGTGGCCGTCGGCGTCGTTGACTTGCACCTCTCAAAAAATGTAACGCGTACGCGTAGCGCAAGCTCTGTGATTGGTCGGCTTGGTAGCGCTGACGAGTGTGGGCGGAGGTGAGAGCCGCGCGCCCGATGCAGCGAGTGTTTACACGTGTGGAGTCCCGCGAAGGAGCTCCGGACGGAGACTGTGAGATGCGTTTACCTCATGATTAAAGTTGTTGCGAGTCCGCCGTTTCCCGCCTCAAAATGAGCGAGTTTGAGCCACTTGTACATTAAGGAAGTGTTCAGGAAAAACTAAACACCAGCAAAGAAACTCGACACAGAGAAACATAAACACCTGCTGCCAGCTAGCGTTTCGGAAGTGTATTGCAGAGAAACACGTGGGTCACGCCGATCACTTGACGCAGAAGTATAAACCAGGCTTAACACCCGCCAACCTGCCAAATGCAGGTAGATTTCAGCTGAGGCGGGTTAGAAAGCCACTCCCACTAGCCACTTTGGCTGGTTAAAAATCATTTTTAAGTTGTAGTTCATCAAGAAGCAGCACAACTGACTGTAAAAATAGCTGTTCGCACAAGCAAAAGAAAGCAGGTGAATACCGAATGAGAGGATGCTTTTGCGCACGGTGACCAAAGGCTTTATTTACTAACTGATGAGGGCTTTATCGAGCGTAAAAGAGTGAAACTGACGGCCAGGCGCATATGAATTGTCATTAACAAAAAATTATTTATCCTAATATAGGCTACTCTGAAACTGTGAATATTTCACTGTCATTTATATATATTAACATTTTATTTAACAGACCAGTTTGTCAGATTGTGCGCTGAAGCATATAAGCGAACCTTGTTTTAAAGGGCCACGAAACCCCCCTGTCTCAGCAGGGTGTTTTCACACCTCTAGTTTGGAAAAAGTCAGGAAAGTAGGCGTGTCCAGCTTAGGTGGGAGTGTCAGGGGAGGGAAAGAGGGTAGGATTTGCAAATATGGGAGTTTTCATTTGGACATGCACTGATTTTCACAAACACACAGACTCAGGGGAGAAAGACAGTGACTGTGTTTATATGAACATCAGTAATCGAATTATTTGCCAAATTATTAATTATTCAACTTTAACTGCAGTTTGGCACTTTCACTTTCATTCAGGAACATTTCCTGCATGCCCCCGACGTGACAAACAAGATATTGAAAGCGAGGAACTGCTGAAGAGTGTAGTTTTAATGCAATGTTTAATACCGCACGGCAAATGGGAGAAAAAATCCTCTGCATTTGTCTGTAACTTAGATGCACTCGGTAGGCAGCGTCAGAAAGCAGTGTGTGTATAGACTATCCTGTCACAAAATGCGGCGAAAATTCTACACGACGGTAATAGTTTGATTGTGGTGTTTACATGTTTACACTCGGAGAGCAGCATTTACAGCAGATCTTTCAGTCTATATTATTGTACTATAATATTGCAGTGATATTAAAGGGCACCTAGGCTACCCCTTATTCCAGATTTATTATAAGTCTTTTGTGTCCCCAGAATGTGTCTGTAAAGTTTCAGCTCAAAACACCCATCAGATTATTGATTAGAGCTTTCACTAGTTTGTATTTTATAGCTCTCAACAGCTTTTTGCTGTTTTTGTGTACTGCGCCTTTAAGGCTAGTCCTCCCCGCCCACCGTTCCCACGTGCCTGTCAGTGTGCCTCAGTCTCCGCCCTCGGCTGCCTCAGACAACAGACAGACATAAAGGAAGCAGATCTCACGTAACGCTTGTGAGGAAAAACTACAGTAAGAACTTTACCAATGATTATTTGATGCATTTGTTGTGGAGCTGCAACAACGAGTCACACATAATGTCATTACAAAGTTCACGCACACACACAGACACACACACACATACAGCGCGCGCATTTAGCTTTGCACTGTCTTTGCACGCAAATGTGACAGGATACAGGTTAATATCCACTGCTGTATGGATATCTGTTACGTTAATGTACAAAATTAACCTGATTTAACATCCACAAACCGGGATTGAAGTGTCTTCTTGTATAATTGTTCTGACACTGTGCTGATGAAGTAAAGCTGAAGTAAATCACTGTAATTGATTACACACATGCACTGTTTAAAAACATTTTAAACTTGCAAAACTCACTCTTGATCACATTTGACTTTTATTTACGTTGATTTGTGCACGTCCTGTCTTGTGGCTATGATTATACACGTTACTACGGAGACATGTTAATATGCAGCTGTCAATCAATTTGGTGGGCGGGGGGACCGCACTCCTACGTCAAGTTGCGGTCGATCTCAAAACCGCTCCAATTGGTTCACCGTTTTTATGTTGTTAAATTGAAAAAAAAGGACTGGGTGTGTTTATATCAGCCCAATATGACGGTCTATACACTATACCTACACATATGTCTGTCCAAACAGCTTGAAAAGTAGATTTTCACCATAGGTGCCCTTTAACATACTGTAAAATTAGTAACTAAATCATTTTGACTAAGGTATGTCTTTGAATGCTGAAAGAGCACTGCTGACCATACGAACTAACTTTGCCATCTGAATAAACATAAAGATCACCGATCACACACACTTTCCAAATCTGTAGACACAGGACAATCAATACAAACTGGAGCCGTGTTTTTTTTAAAGGAGACGAGCGGCAAATCTGGATTTCACCATTTCCAGATGCGAAAAGCTGTCGGGTAAAAAATGTTCCTTACAAACGCATTTCTGTCGCGTGTACTGTAATCCACACGCGAGTCCAGCTGCTCTCTCATAGCAGGAAAATTAAAACAAAACCTTCGTTGCAGCACATTAATAAACACAACACTGACGACCCATGTCTCCAAATTCTTGTTCTTCCACTTGTTTTGGCAACACAACGTGGCGTCTCTCTGTCGTCTGAACACTGTAACGGGTAAATACGAAGCTATCATGCATATTAATGAAGTTGCACCGCATACACAATAGAGCGCGCTGATTGGTTTGAGCCAAGTCTTTCTCATGAATTGATGCCGCACACTCAGAGACGTCACGATGCACTCGCAGGTACAGACATCCACTCTCCACGCTGGAATACACACAAGTATCTAAGCTTCAAAAATTAATTTCAAACCGGAAGAACGAATTTGCTCAAAATAACGCAAAAACAACCAATTTTGACTTTTTAGTGCAATATATGTGTCCTAATAGTGTTTCTAGCAGCGTGAGACACAGATATGACTGTCAACAGCTCAAAACATGTGTTTTGGTGTTTGCTGAACCTTTAAACTTCACCTCAAATATTCTTGCTTAATTTGTGGATAACTGACCAACAAAAATACATTAAAATAACCTACAAATTAAACCAAACAAAATTTGTTTCAAAAAGATCATTTTTCAGACAAAAAATAATTTTTCAGACATGCTTTCAGTTTCTCCATCTCACTCGCGGGAGTCACGGCGAGTTCAGGCGAGGGAATGTTTACTAAGTAAACATGGCCTCAGACGGTTTAGCTTAGGCCCCGTTTACACTAGTACGTTTTAGTTTTAAAACAGCGTTTTAGAATGAAAACGATCCGCGTCCACACTAGCGTTTCTGAACAGCTCTCCATCTACATTAATACGGTGAAAACGCACATCACGTGACCACACACACACACTCTCTGGCATGCACTGCAGCGTGTTTTGAGCACACATACACCCATATGAGAGCTGCGCAAGTCGGACTGTTCATCACGGATCTCCCGCTGGATCTAATCTCACTATATTTGTTAAAGGTTCAGGAAACACCAAAACACATTTTTTGAGCTGTTGACAGTCATATCTGTGTCCCACGCTGCTATAAACACTATTAGGACACATATATTGCACTAAAAAGTGAAAATTGGTTGTTTTTGCGTTATTTTGAGCAAATTCGTTCTTCCGGTTTGAAACGAATTTTTGAAGCTGCGTCACGGCCATGAGATACTTAGGTGTAAATCCAGCCGGAGAGTGGCTGTCTGTCTTTTCTAGGACGTTCTTACGTATCTGAGGGTGCAGTATTAATTCATGAGAAAGACGTGCTTCAAACTAATCAGCGCGCTCTATTGTGTATGACGTGAAACTTCATTAATATGCATGATAGCTCCGGAGACTGTTTACCAGTTTACAGCGTTCAGACGGCAGAGAGACGCCACGTTGTGTTGCCAAAACAAGTGAAAGTACAAGAATTTCAAGACAAGAGTCGTAGGTGTTATTAGTGTGCTGCAACGAAGGTTTTGTTTTCATTTTCCCTTTATGAGAGAGCAGCTGGACTCACGTGTGGATTACAGTGTACGCGACACGCGTCAGAAACGCGTTTGTAAGGAACATTTTTACCCGAGAGCTTTTTCTCATCTGGAAATGGTGAAATCCGTATTTGCCGCTCGTCTACTTTTAATAAAAAGACACAGCTCCAGTTTGACTGTCTGTCTACAGATTTGGTAAGTGTTTGCATTGGACTGCCCTTTGTTTAAATGCTGCTCTCCGAGTGTAAACATGTAAACACAAACTATTCCCGTCGTGCAGGATTTTCGCTGCAATTTGTGACAGGATAGTCTATACACACACGGCTTTCTGACGCTACCTACCGAGTACATAAGTTACAGAGAAACGCGGAGGACTTTTTTCTCTTATTCGCCGTATCAAATCAGCCTCTGTGTGTTTGTTTTTCCTGTCAAACTTAGCGCGTGCCCAAATGTTAACTCCCTCCTATGCAAAATCTTATCCTCTTTCCCTCCCCCGACACTCCCACACTCCCAGAGCTGGACACGCCCAACTTTCCTGACTTTTTTCAAAACAGAGGTGTGAAAACACCCTGCTGAGACAGGGGGTTTCGTGGCCCTTTAAACGTGATATTTCATTCATCTTGTTGTCTATATCTGATGACATATTTCCTGACTTTGGTCTTTTTAATCTATCACTTGTTCTCAGGTAACATGTTTTGGTTGAGCGCAAGGATAAGTTAGGTTAATATCTTAATTAATGTAACCACGTACACCGATTCTGCACATCTGACTGATTGTTTGCCTTTATTTTCTCTATTGTATAAACATATTGTACGTTATACTTTTATAATGGCCATTTTTAATTATTAAAACTGATATTCAATGAGAGACAGGGTATGTTTCGTATTTTCAATATGAAAAATTATTATTGCTAATATCAAAATGAAAATAGGCACTTCCCTTACATCATGTTTTCATTTTATTGTTAAGATAGTGAAACAGCATAGCCAGGGAGATGTGAATGACTTTATAAAGTACACACTCGGGAGTTTGTTTTCCATAACTAGCGAAGTCTGAACTTACACGGAGAGGATGCAGGACTGAACTGTGTGTGGGCTACTTAATATTGAGGGAAAAGCCCCAATCAGAGAGGCGAATGTCTGCAGCCCCGCCTCTGTTTTCAGATGTCTCCGTTTTCCCCCATCCACACTGAGACGGAGCAGCAGCGTCTTAGAATGAAAACGGCCTCTCCAGCGTTTCCAAAACGCTCTGTTTTCAGGGCTCAAAAACTCTGACGTAGTGTTGACGGATGGAGTAACCGTAGCAAAACTTATGCGTTTTAAAACGAAAACGTATTAGTGTAAACAGGGCCTTAAGCCTGGTTTATACTCGACGCGTCCGCTAGTTCGCTTGAGTGCGCGCGGCGAATGTGACGTCATCGCGGTGTTAGCGGAAGTTCGCTTTGAGTGCGCGCGACATGATTTCGGCTGGCGGTGCGCACGGCATTTTTTGAGACCCAAGCGAACAGTGCGCGCGGCGCCGCGTTTGATTTGAGTTGAATATGAACCACTTTGAAGAGATTTTGACTGAAACAGGTACACCTGTACAGACATCTTTATGATCCGTGATCATACAGATAACCTGATGAACAATAATTCTTGGCTAGAAATTGCAACAGCAGTGGGAAAGGAGGAAAGTTTGTGTTAAAAGGTTTGGAAAAACCTGAGGGATGAGTTTGTTAAAGCCAAAAGAGGCCATGGCAAAGTGGAGACCCAGTACACAATTAAAGAAACATGTTTATCCACCAGTCATAGGTTTTACACTGATGTATATATTACAATTTTGAATTTAAAACAATTTAATAACTACAAAACTAAAATGAATTAAGAAATTATTGCTTTGAAAACTGGAAATGAATATTTGAACCTTTCGGTTTACACTGATGCCTGTTTTTCTAGGCTTTATTGGTGATAATGGTCAGGAATGTTGGACCATTATTACCCTTTTAGCATAAGTAAAGGACAGAAACTAGCCAGACAGTTAATATGTGAATTGTGGAGCGGCTAAATCTAAAAATCTAAATCTATTTTTTAGTAAGTGTGCTTTTTTTCTTGCCATAATAAAGAATATATTTGTAGTGCAGCACATGTTCTCTTGTCATTAATATTTTAATAAACTTTAATAGGTAAAACTGTCTGAGATATGAACAAAAGCAAGTGATGCATCAAATTTGATTAAAAAAAATCTTGAATTGTTATAAAGATCCTTATAATCATTAAAGTAATTTATAAAAACAATAATAATAATGTTTAAAAATCTTGAATGATATTAATGATATGACGTAGTTCCGGAAACTTTCTACTTCTCTGTTTATCTGTCTGTCTTTACGGTCAGTTACTTTTGACCGCCCCCCTGTCGTTTTAAAGAATATCCCAACGGCGAACGCGGCAAGTATAAAAGCCTCATCCGTTTCGCGAGGTGCGCGCGCAGTCAGTGGAGGTGCGCGATGCGGTGCCAGGCGAAAGTATAAATCCAGCTTTAGTCTGCTTCAAACCTGCAGGAAAATATCAGGCTTTGCTAAAAGGCTAATTATTTTACCAACGATTAGGGTCAATAGTGGTAGCCTATTACAGATCTCAAAGACAAATCTTAATATTAAAAAAAAAACATAAGCTGGACCACAACAGTTCAATGTCATAATGAATGCTTAAATAATGTAGCCTAGTTTACAGCAAGCATCATGTTTAGTTAGTATCAGGATCGGATCTGTATCGGTCGGTACTCAAAATTTTGGTATCGAGATCGGATCTGTTCCAAAAATAACGGTATCAGTGCATCCCTAATGTCGAGCCCTGACTACAACTATTAATAAACCACTTGAATTTCAGCATCTGTATATGCATGTATACGCAAGCTATCTTTACATGACATTTAATTAAAGGTGCAGTATGTAAGTTTGACACCCAGTGGTTGAACTGGGTATTGCACTCCTAGATCAAAATAAACACACGCGTGGGATGCCAGAGATTGAGTACAGGAGCGAGTGATTTAAACACAGGAGCGAGTGATTTAAACCGTGTTCTAAATAAAAGCAACGACACGCGATAGAAGGATTATGTTCCATATTAAAAGGAGTTTTAGTTCTAACCAACACCTCGAATTGAGATATTAGAAACAGCTTCTATTTCTCACAGCTCAACTTGTGAAACCTATGACAGTGCACCTCAGGTAAGCCTCGTGTGTTTTATTCAGTGCTAAATGCTAACAATGTGAGTTTGAATGGATTCTAAACCTTACCGTTTCGTGAGTGAGTGCTTATTCTGTGCTTCTGAAAGGCTGTATTTACATTTTTGTCGTGTTTCGTCTTGTGCAAAGAGTCAAACTGCTGTTTGCGTGTTGTTAGGACACGAGATTACAATGTAACCTGCTCACCTAATGTTTACGTTCGTAATATTTATATCATTTGCTAATTAATAACCTCATGTGGAACTGAATCTGTCTCATTTCGACGTCTCATACTGTCCATTTCGGTCACGGGCGCATGCTTTCAGAGCCTTTCTGAATGAATGAATGAAATGCGCTGTTTTCCAACAAGGCAACCCGGAGTGCTGAAATATAATTGGCTAAACTGGCATGCTGCAGGTTAACTTTACCTAAACAAAGACAGCGTTCCGGCACGGAAAAACCATTTTCAAAGCAGAATATCTGACTTCAGCATTGTTTTTCAGTTAAACAAGTATGTTCACTTGGGATGTTTCTTAAATATCTGCACACATATTATGGTATTTTTATGCTTTAGAAGAATCAAAAACTTACATACAGCACCTTTAATCCAGTTAAACTCATGACAACATAAAGCAAGAGAGATAGAGAGGAGAATATTTTGTCATTCCAAAGCCCTCAAAAAACCCAAAATTACTAGATTTTTAGCCAGTTATTCTTTACATCAGTACTGCGTCATTTGTTCTCATATGATCTGTTTAATGTAAATATTACAAATGCTTTGACAATACACTTGTAACATCAGTTTTACCAGAGACATCACAAAACTGTGATAAAAATAATGCTTTAAATGTGCAAAAAACACCTGATGAGCAGTAAATAATGACAGAGTGTGTTTTAAGTGGAGGTGATGAAGACTCTCACCAGAGTGGCTGAGCGTGAGACACGCTGATGACGAACGCCTCACCCGTCTGACCTGACAGAGTCCGGCCGCTCTTATCCACTATAGTGCCAGAGATCTACACACAAGCACACGGAGACACACAGATCAGCTCTTCATCAGCATACACGGAAGTGAAGGTGGAGTGCAGTGTGTGTTTCTAAAGACTTACGAGCACAGGTCGAGCTTCATAACTCTCCTCAAACAGCCGGTCAATGGCAAATAAAGCCGCCTGACAGAAACACACAGACACTTCAGGTTAACACTGTACTAATAAAACCATTAATAAAAGGCATTCTCAACCGTCACCATAACATATTCATAATCGAGGATGAGGATTAAAGGATTTGGGAGTACTCTAAATGAGCTGCGCTTCAGTACCTTTGCGTTTGCCGTATCAAAGATGGTTTCAACCAGCAGAACATCAGCACCTCCATCCAGCAGACCCTTCACCTGCTCCGCATACGCCTCCACCAGCTCATCAAACGCTACACACACAAACTGTCTGGGTTCATTTTATCACACACAGACACACACACAAATGTACACGTACACACTTACTGATGTTCCTGTAGTCTGGTCTTTCCACTGACGGAGACACTGACAGGGTTTTATTAGTGGGACCCAGAGCTCCAGCAACAAACCTCTTACAGCCTGACAACAACAACACACACAGCTCACTGTAAACACACATCACATCTGAGAGCATTGCGTGTGTGTTTGTGTGAGTGTGTGTTCGAAAGAGTGACCTGTCTGTGCGGAGACATCATCAGCTGCTCTTCTGGCGACCTCAGCGGATGCTTTATTCAACCGATACGCCTGAAAGACAGCACACACACACAAACACACACACACTCTTTAAATGAACAAACAATACCTATAATTTAATATCAGGTTAATAAACCACACAATTACCAGATCCTCCATGCCATAATCAGCCTGGGCGATGCTGGTGCTGCTGAAGGTGTTGGTCTCGATGATGTCAGCTCCAGCCTCCAGATACTCCTACACACACACACACACACACACACACACATTCTGAACTCAGTTGTGTGAGTGCTTTAAGTAACATGCCCAATACTGGAGGGAAGCACAATAACGAATGGTGGATGATGAATGACCTTGTGTATGCTGTAGATGACGTCGGGCTGAGTGATGCTCAGGATGTCATTGTTGCCCTTCAGACTCTTGGGATGATCTTTGAACTCTTCACCTCTGAACTCGTCCTCTTCCAGGTGCCTCTGCTGGATCATGGTTCCCATTCCTCCGTCCAGAACCAGAATCCTCTGCTGCAGGAGCTCGGTCAGCTCCAGCCGGAGAGACGATGCTCTTCCTGATCAACACACACAGTCTCATATCAGGACATTCATAACCCTTTATAGGGCACTCATTAAAATAAACATCGGGAAAAACACTGGAGTGTTACTGGGGGATAATACAAGAGAGAGAGAGAGCAGTGTTTCCCCTACCATTAAATAAGGGGGGCGCCCCGCCCTCCCAACGGCTTTCCCCGCCCCCCTTGGATGCAAGTTAATTGTACTTTATATATATAGCGCCAGTCAGATCACAACTTCTTTTATTAAACAAGCTAAATAGCCGTATGCAATATCTCATTGACACAACAGCAAGCCATTTCTGTCTCTACATGGTTGTGCGATTACAAGTTTCTGCTCTCTGAATCGCGTATGGTGGAGTTTCACACAGCCACTCTCTGCTGTATGGGAATGAGAGCGCCCGCGCCACACCTGCCAGGATCTGAGACGCACGTGCGCTTCCGTATATTAAGCAGGGCTCAAAATTGCGACCATTGTAGTCGCATATGCACCTGAAATTTAATTATGCGACCTCATAATATATTTGAGAGCAAGATGTGCGACTGCATATAATGGTTGTAGTGCGACTTGTTTAGATTTTTTTCTAAAAACGTGCTGAATCGGATTCCCTGCCGCTATATTGGTTCATATTAGCTGTCAATCACTCAAGGCTTTCCGCTGTCAGATAACAGGGAGCTTATAAGGGCGCCAGCCGAGATCAATAGAGTGTTTTTGGTGAAGATGCCCGAATATCGATGCGTTGCATTTACTGCGTGTTCAGCGCAAATGTCCGCTAAATGTAAAAAGTAACACTGTACACATCATCGCCAAAGAAGCTCGTCTTTACTAAGTTTAAACTGAGTCTGCGGCTCATAACAAAGGACAGTATTTGCGCCGGTGGTCATCGCGAGAATCCTGCTCTGCCTGCTCTTGTATTGGGTCGGCTGACTTCGCCTGCTTTTCCACAAACACAGAAAATGCATGTCGTCTTACTCTAAGCTGTATAGGCTCGAAAGCCTACTACCAATTAAGCATATTAGGTGATGTGCATCTCTGTAATGAGAAGGGGTGTGGTCTAATGACATCAACACCCTATATCAGGTGTGCATAATTATTAGGCAACTTCCTTTCCTTTGGCAAAATGGGTCAAAAGAAGGACTTGACAGGTTCCGAAAAGTCAAAAATAGTGAGATATCTTGCAGAGGGATGCAGCACTCTTAAAATTGCCAAGCTTCTGAAGCGGGATTAATTATTAGGCAAGTTGTATTTTTCTTACCTTGGCCATGTCTCTGAGTATTGCACACCTTGTGCTTTTGGGCACTCCAGTGATGTTGCAGCTCTGAAATATGGCAAAACTGGTGGCAAGTGGCATCTTGGCAGCTGCACGCTTGACTTTTCTCAGTTCATGGGCAGTTTATTTTGCGCCTTGGTTTTTCCACACGCTTCTTGCGACCCTGTTGACTATTTTGAATGAAACGCTTGATTGTTGGATGATCACGCTTCAGAAGCTTGGCAATTTTAAGAGTGCTGCATCCCTCTGCAAGATATCTCACTATTTTTGACTTTTCGGAGCCTGTCAAGTCCTTCTTTTGACCCATTTTGCCAAAGGAAAGGAAGTTGCCTAATAATTATGCACACCTGATATAGGGTGTTGATGTCATTAGACCACACCCCTTCTCATTACAGAGATGCACATCACCTAATATGCTTAATTGGTAGTAGGCTTTCGAGCCTATACAGCTTGGAGTAAGACAACATGCATAAAGAGGATGACGTGGTCAAAATACTCATTTGCCTAATAATTCTGCACTCCCTGTATGTTTGGTCTAGGCATGTTTGTTTGGAAATTTGTGCACTAATACTGTACACTCAAGTACATGAAGGTGAGCTTTAGCAAACTGCATAATACATTCAAAACTATTGTATAGTAGGCTAAAAGAGACAATAGAAAAGCATATCTTAATTAAGATATAAATTGGATCCCATTAAAATACTGTAGAAATTATCCAAAAGGATTTTTATGTCTTGTCCTATAAAACAATCTTATAGGGAAAAAATCCTATTGAAATTCTATAAAAATGGTTCCAAAATATGATAAAAATTCTAATTGGATTCCTATAAAGAAATCCTGTTGGAACCCTATAGGATTTTTCAATACAATACTATAAGAAAGCTCCTATTGGAATCCTATAGGATTTTTAAAAGAATCCTATAAGTAAACCTCTAATGGAATCCTATAGGAAGGGTCCCAAAATATGATAGAAATTCTAATTGGAATCCTTAAGGATTTTTTGACAAGACTAAATTGAAAAATCATATTAGCAGCCAATGACTTTCATATCAACGTACAACAATGTTCACAGTCAATTTTAATAATGCCATGTTGTTTTGAAATCATATTTACATGCGATTCAAATATTCAAAGTAGTGTGGTAAGCAAAATAAGGAGCGTCGCAAAAGTTGTCACTGAATGAATGTAAATATAAAACCAACTTTACCTCAATCACTGCATACAACATAAGCGTGCCACATTAATGACTGACGCAACATTAGACTAGTCAATGTCTTCATTTCATAGAAGTAAAGTTGGTTTTATATTCACACATTCGTTCATTTAGAAGTCTCTATATTGTTTACCATGTTACTTTGAATATTCGATTGGAATTAGCATGCAAGTAGACTTAAAAACAACATTAACACTATCTAATTGACTGTGAACAATGCTGTACTTTGATAGTCATTGGCTGCTTATATGATTTCCCTATTTAGAATTTGCAAATAATACTTTTCTGAAATTATATTGTTAAGGAGAATGTCTGACTATCCGAATATAAAACCAACTTTACCTCTATCTTTATTTCTCTGTCACACAACAAACAGCTCCTGATCAGAACCACACATCTGCTATTTAATACGCTTTAACCAAACTCTTACAAGCCAAAGCGAGCTATTATATAACACTAATGCATCAACTAATGATGAACTGCTGCAGAAATCAGCCATTCCTCCAGACTGACAGCGGTGGTCTGATCAACAGACCCAAACTCTGCACTCACCGGCTGGACTCTGGTGGATCGTTGGCGGCATCGTGCCGAATAAAGTCCTGATGTGACCCGAAACAGCCCGAATGAAGACTTTAAAACGCAGCACTGTCAAGTCAGACCTATTTTATTATGACCGCAAACACTGGCAGCCTTTCTTCATGAGAAACTTTTATGTGCGGTACACGTGTAGGAGAACTGCGCATGCGCAGCCTAACTTCTGCACTGCTGCACATGCGCGGACAAATCAGCTTATGAAAGACGAACAGTCTTTATGGTTTGGCATCCCTTTTTATATTTTTCAAAGGGTGGGAGGAATTTCTTTTCTTTTAAAATGTGATTTTTAAAACGTGATTTTGACTTTATCTGATTTTCATGCGCAAGTGTTGCCCCTGCTGAAAAATCCAGCTTAAACCAGCCTAAGCTGGTTGGCTGGTTTTAGCTGGTCGACCTGCCTGGTTTTAGAGGGGTTTTGGCCATTTTCAGGCTGGTTTTCAGACATTTCCAGCCTGGTCTTAGCTAGTCAGGCTGGAAAATGACCAGCTTAAACCAGCTAAAACCAGCTTGATCAGCCTGGTTTAAGCTGGACATAGCTGGTTTTGGCTGGTCAAGCTGGTTTTAGCTGGTCAACTCCCAGCCTGACCAGCTAAGACCAGGCTGAAAATGACTGGAAACCAGCCTGGAAAATGGCCAAAACCCCTCTAAAACCAGGCTGGTCGACCAGCTAAAACCAGCCAACCAGCTTAGGTTGGTTTAAGCTGGATTTTTCAGCAGGGACTATATTAGAAAATGTTGCACAGCACAGTTTTACTCCACATAATGTTCTCATTTGGAATAACAGATGTATTTTACATAAGAGGAAATCTTTATTTTTTAAAGACTGGTTTGACAAAGGAGTTTGGAATGTAATCTATTTAATAGATGATGATGATGATGATGGTAATATGTTGAGTTATGATCATTTTAAGTTAAGTTTTAATTGTTCATAAAGAGAATACTCTTTGGTTGTTAAAGCTATTCCTGTAGCTTTGAGGAATTTAGATAAAGGTATAGTGCAATACTCTTCTGTAATACCTACACTGGTTGATTTTTTTATTGATAATTATTCATTTCTGGATATTAAATGTAACAACAAGGTGTTGAGATACTGACAAAAGAATATTTCCCTCTTCCTGTTAAAAGAAATGTTTTATCTGAGAGATTTTCTAAAGCGGACACTATTGAAGTTAGAACAGATACCTGTCATTTCCTTTGTTAACTAAAATGAAAGAAGTACATTTCAAAACTATTAATGACATTTATGCATGTAATTAATTTCTTAGAATAAGATTTAATTTAGACAGTAATGCTTGCATTTTCTGCTTGAAAGATATTGAATATCAGGAACATCTTTTTTTTTTATAGTTGTTCTATTGTCAAATCCTTTCGGGTCAACAAATGTAATACCTGCGTTTGACTATCACATTGTGAAATTTGGCATTTTTATGAAAAACAAAGAAATTGAATTATTCATATTTCATAATATGTTGATTGTAGCAAAATTTTATATTCACAAATGTAGATCTGTTAAAGTTTCTCCTTATTTCAAAGCATTTAAAAATGATTTTAACATTTTATATAAATCTATAAAACAGGTTAAAACAAAAGGTGCCTCAAAGCTTTCTAAACTTTTGTCAGCTTGTCATCTAAGTAGTAAAACAATGTAAATGCTCATTTAAAATGCTGCTGCTGTCAAATATTAATTTATCCTGTAATTTTAAAGATGCTACTGCCAAAAACATAAGGATTGTTGCATTTATTACATACATTTTATTAGGAAATCATAAGGTGAGTCTTGGGAGGTAGAACAGAATAAAACCAGTTCAACATGTTCTTGTTATTGTAATAACATGTTAATGATGGGAACGTGTGTGTTGGCTGCTGAACTTTAACCATGAGCTGACTGTGTAGTGTGTGTGATGGGGGTCAAAGGTCAGTGTGATCAGCTCAGAGTGACCGATGACCCTCCACTGTTATCCTCAGATTTGGTGGTGAATCCCACAGGTTCTGCTGTGAGATCATCACACTATGGCAAGCTGATTTAGCTTATAATGCACTCAGCGTTACCTTTAATAGCACTTTAACTAGTTAAAAACATAATAATATGCAAATATAAAGTCTAAAAATTCAAATTTGAATGGGTGTAACGCGCCGGAGCTAAAATTAGCAAGCGCACGAGAACGAGTCATTTAATGATTCGTTCAAAAGAACCGATTCTTTCATTTATAAACAACAGCGGCAAGTTCCTGTTCATAATTCATCAAATTTTTGCGTCTTTTGTTTGGTTTGGCTGTTTTGGATGTCTGTCATTCATTCACTTTCTTTTCGGCTCAGTCCCTTTATTAATCTGAGGTCGCCACAGAGGAATGAACCGCCAACTTATCCAGCATATGTTTTACGCAGCTTGGGTGTCTGTTTACATTACAAATTATTCAAACAAATACTAATATCTGTCAATGGAAATTAATTAATGTAAAAAACTGACAGCTTGTGTTTATGTTTATTGTAAAGCTTACAATTCATGAATTTCTATATACAATTCTATTGTATTTCTCTGAGTACTGGAAATGTGTGTATTAAATACATGTGTAATTTTGTGAATTACTATTAACAGATGACAGAATATGTAAACTTTATAGCAGGGAGAACTTTGGGTTTTAATAGGCTTATTAAAAACAAAATGAGTCTTGATTCTGTGAAATATCCCCACATGAAAAAACAGTAAAGTGCTTGAATTAATATATTATGGCAATTGTACAGTTGCTATAGTCACTCAACAGTAATGTAAACAATAAATGACTCAATATTGTACACTACCTGACAGAAGTCTTGTCGTTGTTGGAGAAACAAATAATAACTTGACTTCTAGTTGATCATTTGGAGAAGTGGCAGAAGGTGGATTTTTCCCATGAATCATCTGTTGAACTGCATCCCAATCATCACCAATACTGCAGAAGACCTACTGAAACCAGCATGGAGACTAGATTCCCACAGAAATCAGTCAAGTTTGGTGAAGAAAAAAACATGGTTTGGGGTTACATTCAGTATGGGGGCGTGCGAGAGATCTGCAGAGTGGACGACAACATCAACAGCCTGAGGTATCAAGACATTAGTGCTGCCCATTACATTACAAACCACAGGAGAGGGACAATTCTCCAGCAGGATAGCGCTCCTTCTCATACTTCAGCCTCCACATCAAAGCTCCTGAAAACAGAGAACGTCAAGGTGCTGCAGGATTGGCCAGCCCAGTCACCAGAGATGAACATTATTGGGGTAAGATAAAGGAGGAGGCATTGAAGATGAATCCAAAGACTCTTGATGAACTCTGGTAGTCCTGCAGGAATGCTTTCTTTGCCATTCCAGATGACTTTATTAATCAGTGAGTTGAGTCATTCAGAGATGTATGATGCAGTCCTCCAAGCTCATGATGGAGTCAGACACAATATTCATTCTGTTTCCACTGCAGCATGACTTTATATTCTATACTGGACAATATTTCTGTTCAGTGACGAGACTTTTGTCTAAGCAAAGTCAGACCTTACTGTCCTAATGAAATCATTAATAATCAAGACATGATCATATTTTATTGTGGTCAAATAAGCGTCATCTAGAGGCCTTTGCCTTTCATATAAGCCACTTCTGACTTTTGTCAGGTAGTGTAGTTTTCTACAACTAAATGGTATATTATACTACAACACACCACAGTTTACTGTAGTAAAAAGTAAAGTATACCACACTATTAATGAAACTTTATCACATATATATATATGGCTCAAAAACACTAGTATTATTTACTTTAAATGACTACAGTATTTTTGCATCTGGATGCATTTAGCAATACTGACCATTACTGTTCTGATTATGCGTCGTGCATTTATGCGACTGAAAATAGAAATGTAAAGTTAAATTGGTGCATGATTGTAAATAAAATGCTAATTGTCAAATTCTGTGAAATTATTAGTTATTGAGAGCTATCTGCGATGTGCACAGGCAATAAGGAGGCCAACAGAAGCTCCAAGAGCAGACGTGTTTCTACTTTAATGTCTTTTTAAAGCCGCATGATTGGCTCTCCTCCTGTTCTCAATCCCACAAACGAGGCGCCAGATCACAGGCTCAACATGTCAGTAAACTCTTACAGGAGTCTGCAAACAGAGAGAGTCGAGACATAAATAAATACAATCAAATCAACCAAAACCAACACTCAGAGCGACAAGAAAGAACAGAAACATCTTCAGAAACATGGGTGAGAAGTGTGCACGTCTTCACACGCAATCCTTTAGTGTGAGTAAATCAGAAACGCTCATTCCTCCAACGGAAAGCAGAACAGACATCTGAATGTGTGCTTTGTGTAAGTGCTCGTTTAACCAGCTCTCATTCTGGATGTCAAGAGCCACATGCAGTCAACAAACATACAGCTTCACTGGAGAGGAAAGAAAACGATCAAAAAAAAAACGTAAGAATTCATTTTAAAACGCAAAGATTTCCATTCAGAAGCCTCTGTGTGTTTCCTACGGTGGCCCAGAGAGCGTAATGTGCTGCAATTTAAAGAAAGCACATGCAATTATAAAAGACGCCAGCAAATTAAGTAAAGATCTTCATCGGTTTGACAGCATATGTGTTGCATTTTAATCACAATGCAAACATATTAAGAATACACACTCCATTTACTCACAACACATGTAAATAGCAGGGAACATAATGGAAATGTTTCAGGGAGACCCCAAAACGTGACGGACCTGCCTGGCATTTGTTTATTGTGGCGTGACTATTGCTCGGTGATCTTTGAAAGGGGAGTTATTTGTATATTTGAACATCCTGATTCCATTATTCCCTTGTCTTTTGTAGATTATTATCCTCAATAACCATAACTCTCAGAAATAAAGGTACAGGAGCAGTCACTGGGGTGGTACCTTTTCAAAAGGTAGAAATTTGTACCTTAAAGGTCCATATTAATAGCTCAAGGGTACATATTAATACTTAAAAAGTACAAAAGTGTTCCTCTTAAAATGTTCAGGTACTAATATATACTTTTGAGGTACCAATATGGACCCTTTAAGTACAAATGTGTACCTTTTGAAAAGGTTCCATCCCAGTGACAGCTCCTGTACCTTTATTTCTGAGAGTGTATATAGCTGGGTCTGTCAGGTTTTAGGGTCCCCTTGCAACATTTCTGCTGTGTTCTGTGCTAATAGCATGTGTTGTGAGACAATGCAGGTGTTTTCTTCATTTGTTTGCATTGTGAGGGTTGGCAACACGTATGCTGTCATCTTAAATCTTAATTTGCTGGTGTTCGTTGTAATTGCATGTGCTTTCTTATATTTAAACACGTTAAGCTGTCAGCCACAGTAGTTTCGGGAGTGGTTGCACTGCATTCTGGGCCTTTGGAGGGTGTGTGTGGAACAGTGTTGAAATGTTTTTGAGGTGTTCACTCGTCTTCGTCCTCCTCCTCTTCCTCTCCGTCTGAGAGCGTGGGACAGGGGTGCATCTGCCGGTAGCCGTCCAGCCATTTCTCCAGCATCTGCGTGATGAGCGGGTGATGTCTGCGTCTGCTGCTCTTCTGCAGCGCCACTAACATCCCGCCGTCAGTAACGCAACAGTCCAGCCAGTGTCGCAGGAGACGCTCCTGCTGCTCCTCACTGCCCATCTGAAACACAAACACACATTTTTTTTTTTTTGGTGAATTATGGAGACATTCCGTAGGTTTCCGTTGTTTATAACCTCTTAAGGCCCAAAGTGTTTTTTTGCATGCATTTTTTATTTCTCTTTGCTATTTGGGCTTATTGGAATCTAATTAGAATAAAAATCTAAGTATCATCTTTTGATATGATGTACTTTTAGAGAGAAATGGTTGATGATCTGAATTAACATAAAACACTTTTTCCTGAATGTTTTTTAATGCATATATAACATGTACATTTTTTTTTACTTGTTTTGACTATCAGAGTAAAAACAAAATTTTTTCCCATTTTGGACAGTTAAAATAGGGTTTGGGTCATTTCATACGCTGCAAAACAGTAGCAGGATAACACTGTATGTCTGTAACAAAATATAAAACATTCATAGTATTCTAAATAGCCACTTAAGAGCTAAAAATGTGCTGTCCACATATGTGGACACTCGGGCCCTAGGAGGTTATACAGGGTTCTCAATCTTTTCATGACTTTTTAAAGCACCATTAAGTTCATAGTAATAATAAATTCATTGCAATTCCAATAGAAAAAATAAATAAATAAATAAAAAGGGGAGCAGCACGGTGGCACAGTGGGTAGCACAATGGCCTCACAGCAGGAAGGTCACTGGTTCAAGCCCCGGCTGGGTCAGTTGGCCTTTCTGTGTGGAGTTTGCATGTTCTCCCCGTGTTGCTGTGGGTTTTCTCCGGATGCTCCGGTTTCCCCCACAAGTCCAAACACATGCGCTATAGGGGAATTGGGTAGGCTGAATTTTCCGTAGTGTATGTGTGTGAATGGGTGTTTCCCAGTGATGGGTTGCAGCTGGAAGGGTAAAATATATGCTGTATAAGTTGGCTGTTCATTCCGCTGTGGCAACTCCAGATTAATAATGGGACTAAGTCGAAAAAGAAAATGAATGTATGAAGGCGGCTGATGGCTTTTAATTTGCATGTTGTTTTTTTAAAATGTAACTATCATCTACTACCTTCTATAGCAGGGGTGGGCAAACTACGGCCTGTGGGCCATATGCGGCCCGCTAAACTCTTTCATCCGGCCCGCGAGGGAGTTTTTAAAATGCTGCTTTTGAGTAACGGTTTGGTTTCAGAACTAGTAAATTAATGATGCAATACAAGTGAACGCCATTTGATGGCAGTATTGCACGCGATACAGTTAGCGCAACCAGTAAAATTAGAACACACTCTCGGATATTAAAATGCACTCAACCGTTAATGACTGAAAATGTGTCAGGCAAAAAAAAAGAAAAATGGACTCTGAATGTCGTGTGTTTAAGGAAGAATGGATAACAAAACCAATATCGGACAGAAAGCGGTAGGTCTAATATGCCAAGAAATTATTGCTGTTTTTAAAGACTACAACATAAGTCTGCATTTTTCACGCAAACATTAAAATTATTTTTAATGTGTTAATATAAGATTTTTTCTATCAGACAACATCTTTTCTATTCTCCACTGTAAAAATTATTACATTATTATTCTTATTATTATATTTTATAAGGCATTATTTTAATGTTTTATGATGATTGATAAGTAAATATAAATAGCAGTGCAAATTAATTTGACTTGTAAATATGACTCAATAATAACTATTAAAAAAATGTGTGTTAATGTGACACGTTTCTGTCCGATATAACATGTTCCATGCATACTACCACTATAAATAAAAGTAAATTTTTTTAAGGATTTGACATGTGGCCCTTCACTTGGTTTGCAAAACTTGATGTGGCCCTCGGGTCTATAAAGTTTGCCCACCACTGTTCTATAGGTTGTGGATAAAATAATATGGTAATTCTAATAGTTTCATACAATGAATTAGATTTTTGGAAATCACCAAACGGCCTCCCTTTCATTGTCCTGCGACCCTCGTTTTGGGAACCACTGCTGTAGGCTACAAACTATATTTTCTATTGCCCAACCCCAACCTAACCCTTACAGGAAACAGGAGCAGTTTTACTTTCTGAAAAAAACATTCAATACCTTTTAAGACCCTTTTTAAGACTCTTTCCATACATTTTAAGACCTTATAACCAATTTTCAACCAGAAACACTGGCGAGATTTTAACATATAGTATATTTACGAAATATTAATGTAAGAAACTAATCCAATAACTGAATTAAAATCTATTTAATCTAGGTAATCCAGCAGGTTGGCGCCTATAGGACTGCAGAAATAATGGTGTTGGCTTGATTACTGCAGTAAACAAAGCAGCATCATGTCTAATCTAGCAGGATTTTATTGATTGCACAAACTACACAGCAGCATCCAGATTTATAGTCGCAGAATAAATTCAGGCAAAGATTAGCATACAACTATACATTGAATAATCAAAAATTATATAAAATGTAATACCTTGCAAAATAGCATTTAAGACTTTAATACTTTTTAAGGGCCTTAAATTTCTCTACACTGATTTATCAACTTTTAATACTTTTTAGGACCCCGCGGACACCCTGTATAAGCCTTTATAAAAATGGGGGCATCAACAATGTCCTCATAATTCAACATCTCTTTGTAATACCTATATCAAAGAGCATAGAATCACCAAGAGGCGACACTCTAGTGCGATTTGGGAAACAGCCACTAGATGGCGCGGCCACCATTTTGGAATAAAAATACCTATAGAACAACAGCATATTATAAGTAAAGTAAACTATTAAAAGTGCTGATGATTGTGATAGTAAGTGTTGTATTGTCGTCTTTCGGGTTGTATTTTAGCTTTAATGCGCTTTTTAAATAAATAAAGCAGCTGCTTGCCATCGCAACATCAATAAGATCCAATGGACAGCCGATCGATTTCACTCCAAAATGGCGGAATGTAGGGCTGTTGCAATGGAACGTTCTATTGAGTGTCGCCTCTTGGTCATTCTAAGCTCTTTGCCTATATCAGGGGTGGTCAACCCTATTCCTGGCGATCGACCTTCCTGCAGTTTTCAGTTGCAGCCCTTATCAAACACACCTGCCTGTAATTATCAAGTGCTCCTCCCGTTCTAAATAATTGGTTCAGGTGTGTTTGATCAGGGTTGGAGCTGAAATCAGCTGGAAGGTCGATCGCCAGGAAGAGGGTTGAGCACCCCTGGCCTATATCATACCTATGTCTATTGCCCATTTTTAAAAAATTCTATTACTTTTTTAAAGAAAACTATTTATTCTCTGACTTTCAGCATGCGGGACATTCAACAGGAACAGCATTAACACAAATAATTGATGATTGTTTAGCACAAATTGATGATAGTAATTTAGTAGGAACAGTATTGAAATGTTATAAATTTACTTCTCAAACTGTGCATTGGTTTAAAAGTTATCTGACTAGTAGGAGGCAATGTGTATTTTATAATGGAAGTTATTCGGAAGTGAAAGAGCTGCAGTGTGGTGTGCCTCAAGGAAGTTGTTTAGGACCATTGTTATTTTCTATTTTCACCAATGACCTTCCTTTGGTTTTAAAGCATGCTAGGGCAGTTTAGTATGCAGATGATACAACATTATATCTACCAGCGGCATTGATTAAAAAATTATCTGCTGAATTAGATGAGGAGTTACAATTAGTGGTAAAGTGGGTACAGAAAAATAAGATGGTTTTAAATTTGACAAAAACCAAAAGTATTGTGTTTGGATTAAACTTTCAATTTAAATGTAAACCACTGTTAAATTTGTCTGTAATAAGTGTGCCGATTGAACAGGTAGAGGAAATTAGGCTTCTTGGAGTTCTTCTTGATGGTGTAAGGTCCAACGACAGTGTCTACTGGTGGACGAAGGTTCACTGTCTGTTCGGTCTTTCCAGTGCACAATGTTGATTTACTTTAAATTTAACTCATATCTGACTCCAATCTTTTAGTATGAGGTGGTTTAGAATATTAATATATTCATTCTCGTTTTATCTGACTCCAATTATAAAACACTGATAAGATTATTTCGTTTCTTTTAATATTAATTAAAAGAAACAATCATTCGGATTCATTCATGTTCCTATAACATCCTGAGTCTTGTACCGGTCGAGTTTACAATCTCTTAAACACAAACGTGTCAGTCTTGGTCACTAAATAGAGGAGATTAACCACTATTCTAAAAAGGCAGAACCTACTTACTAAGATTAGAATATATGTTGTGTGGTCCCCATAAATCTGCTATCAACTAAATCAAAGCAAAGCTATTTAATCATACCATGATCATTACTATAGAATTAAGCAGAGCAATTTACTTAAACTGTTAGTAACTTTAAGTAATCACCATACGATTTAAACAGTATTATGAGTTTAGAGATGAAGGCCTATCCCCTTAGATAGCCTTTTACAGTCCAAGTATACTTGAATTAATGCCAATGTGTTAGTCGGAGCTGTAAGAACATCATTTAGCGTGCCACGCTGCTCCGTCTATCGTGTTTTAGTCCGTTACTAACCTGTACAGGGGTTTGTGGTGTGGACTTGTTGTGGACTTAACGTAATCTACTAGAGATTTAAACTCTGTTTGAATAATTCAAAACACAACAATTTATTGGTCAGGTAAATGTGTATTATGCCAATTCATTCAATACAAGACATCAAATTCGCAAAGATAAATCTAAGATCAAAAGATGCATACCTGACATCAAAATACACATGGTATGGAGCATGAGATCGCCACACTATGGGCTAATCTGGTTACAGAATCGTCCCGAACATCTTGAAACTGTCCCTTAAGTAGTCAAACCAAGAATCTACTCGAGGAAAGGTGTGTGTCCAATAACAACAGGCGTTTGCATTTAGTGGCATGTTAGATCTGGAGTTTCTGCCTATAGAGAACAAATGGTAATTTGAATATGAAGGTAAATCAGTTGCGAAACTCGAGAGCTTGCAAATCTAAATGTGAGAACTTGTAATAATAATATTTGTATGTGTAGGTTGAAATGTACACTCACAGCTCTGATGTGAACAGCTTTACCCCTGCCCCGCCCCTCCCCCGCCCCGTGCTGCTCGCGCCTCTGCATTTACGAGTGCACAAATCAGTTCTGCTACAGAGATCACGCCAGATGTGTAGCAAAAGTCAGAGAGCGGGAGATTTGTAGTTGAACTGGCAAATCTGAGAGGTTGTGAGTGCCGACTTGTGGTTGTACAATGAAACTGCAATCAAATTTGACATGCACATCTGTGTCTGTCATTTTGTATTTGTGAATGACATTTCACAAATGCACAACTATTAATCTGCAACTTCGAATTCAAAACACAACTGTGTTGATTATTGTGTGTGTGTGCAAATCGAGGGATTCAGCTGTTCACATCAGAGCTGTGAGTGTACATTTCAACCTACACATACAAATATTATTATTACAAGTTCTCACATTTAGATTTGCAAGCTCTCGAGTTTCGCAACTGATTTACCTTCATATTTGAAGAGGAGCTCTCTGGGTAAATGCACACCCTTAGCAGTGGTTCAAAAGATACCTGAAGTTATATATCTATTGTTTTGATTATGTCTATTTCTGGGGGAATGAGACCATTGTACCAGTCGCACTGAGGCATTTCAAATGATATCAAGCATGATAGATAAAGTCACTTGGATTGATATAAAACATTCATACTTTGAAATGACCATTCTGTGTGAGATGAAGAGGAGGGCGAGTGAGCAGGGGGTTGTGGGAATGCTTCAAATGTAAATGAAGGAAAGGAGAGGAGCTGGCTTTCCCGCATTCCCACCTGGTGAGGTGCGGATTGTCTCTGTGTTTCCAGCTCATGTTTGAATTGTCAAAGACATCAAAGTATTTGTGGTATCTCAAATCTTACAGTAGGTTAAAGTGGTCAAAACAGATCGATAAAATGGTAATAGTTAGGGGAAGAGGTTTATCAATTATCGAGAGATGTGTAAAATTTTTACCACAGTACTGTATCTGTCAAATTGTTCAGGCAATTGTTCTTATTAGGGATGGGCGATATGGCCTAAAATCCATATTGCGATATACATTGCAGCCTCTTGCGATAACGATATATATTGCGATATATAAATTATAATAGAACCATTTCAGAACAGGTTACAGAGACCCTTAGGAAAGCCAAACTGCTATTGTTTTTTTAAGAAATAAAGAAACGTTGCATGTCGTTTTGAGAACATTTATTGTGCAAAAGCAAAACTGTAATTAAACAACACAATGTTGCAGATAAATAAACTAAATGTAGTGCCTTTTAGAAAGAAAGACTTTTCTTTTAAGTCCTTGGATCCTAAATGCCAAGTTGCAGAGAACAAAAAAACTGGTGTTTAGTTAAGGAACTTACACTGTACTGAAATTACTTCCAGTATTAAAAAGTCAAATAAAATTGTGTATTGCAGATACTTTAAATAAAAACATATTTCTAACCTGCAGCCTAAGGTAACACATTTAGTTTTAAACATTTTGTTCTCCTAATGAAATTAAAACTGGTGTCTTGATCTGCTCTTTCTCTCTCTCTCCCTCTCTCTCTGTCTGCTGTAGATTGAGAGATTGAGACGCACCAGACAAAGTTTGCTTATAAAGTAATGCAAAAATGAATACAATTAATATCGAAAGCGAAAGCAGATTGTCGGACATGTCCGGGGAAAATGTATTGTCACCGCAAATAATGAGCTGGATCAGTCTATTTAGTCTTCGCGCTCTTCTCAAAGCTGCTAAAGTCAGGACAACAGTTCTGTATCCAGTGCGTCTCTGTGGGTCTGCATGCAGAGCATGTGAGTCTGTGGCAGAGTGTTCTCAGTTTCTCGCGAACACAGAACCGGGCCGCCTTGATAATATATCGGCCGCCCAGGTAAAATCTGTGTGGGAAGCGCTGTGTGGGAATCTGTGTGACAAGCCACGATATGCCATGCATGAGGCTCGCACTCGCAAGTTGTGCGACACGTCGCCATTCGGTGCCATGCGTTGCTTAATGCTGTTGTTGAGAGCTCAGCATGTGCTACAGTCACAATAGATTTCCAACGTAATACACCATAAGTTAGTGTGAAGAGCATGTTGTTTTACCGTGGCCGAGTGAATTAAGTTATCAATCGAGCTTATTAAAAAAAAAGCCGGCTGCAGCTCGTTGCTCTTAATTTCGCGGGTAGATTGCGTCATCAAACATGCATTATCGCGATAGTGCAATAGAATTAGAATCTCTATTGTAGGCCAATTTTGTATCGTTTATATCGCATATCGTTTATATCGCCCATTACTAGTTCTTATCTAGATTATTGTACAGTGGTATGGTCGAGTGCATCAAGTAAAGACTTACAGTTAGTCCAGAATAGAGCTGCACGGCTAATTTTACACTGCAACAGAAGGGTTAATATTATGAAAATGCATAAAAATGCATAAAACTTTAGGTTGGTTATTGGTGAAGGATAGGGTAATTGTTTCTCTGCTGTGTTTCACAAGAAATATTTCTGTCAAGAGTTCCAATTGTTTTGTACTGTCAACTTTTGTATAGTAATGCTAGTCATCATTTTAACACCAGGCATGCATCAAAAGGAAATTTTTTGCTGCTTCCCGTTTCAAAAACTAATGCAAAGCAACGGACTGTAATGTAAAGAGGAATGAAAACATGGAATGAATTGCCATCAGACATTACATGCTTTGTAACAAGTAAAATGAGGTTTAAAAAGTTGTTTAAGAAATATGTAATGGCAGAATATTAAGTGGATTGTTGATCTGGATGTTATGTTTGAATTTTGTATTTTAATGTTTTATATTGGTCTTGTTATTATGTATTAATGTAATTTTGTTTTGTGTTTGGACCCCATGAAGAATAGCTACTACCTTGGCTAATAGAGATCCTGATAAATAAATAAACAAACAAATAAATAAATAAATAAATAAATAAATAAATAAATAAATGTCATTATACACGTGTCCTGATGTGTCACAAAAACAAGTACACACAAATACCTCAGTCAATGAGCCAACCTAAGCCGATGAGATCTACATGCTCAAAGTTTCTGCAGTTATACTGCACTACAGCTGGGTGGCGCTCAAGAACAGAGAATTATGGCAAAATGATAATATTTTAAATATTTTTCAAACATTTCCCTGAACCTGTTTAAGAGAGATTTTATTTCCAAGACATTTTTAAACATAATACTATTAATATCTGATTTCTTTTATCTTTGCCGTGATGACGGTATATAATATTTTACTAGTTTTTTTGCAAGATGTTTGTCATTTAGCTTAAAGTGCAATTTAAAGGTTTAATTAGAGGCATGTCATTGGTCTAATAATATTTTCAACAAGGGGCTAATAATATTAACCTTAAAATAATTCGGAAAAAATGTAAAAACTTCATTTATTACAGCCAAGTTAAAAGAAATAAGAAGAAACATTTTATAGAAAACTTTCCGTCATCTATAAAAGAGCACGTCAGAAATATTTAAAAAATAATTACAATTTCACAAGAGCTAATAATATTGCCTTCAACTGTAAATAACCCATGAACATGTTAAATAAAACAACCCAAAAATGTCACCCCAATATGTTTAGCTCAACCATTTGGAAAAATGAGTAACATTTTTAGCGTGCACTAGAAAGAAATGAACTAGATCTCTAGCTGCGTTTCTTATTAATTTTAAAATAAATGGTAGAGCTCAGTAATTATACATGAATGGAAGTCAATGGAGATATATTATTAGTAAAAATTCAACAGTAGATCCTTATTATTTGTAACTGTTACTAGTAAGAATGAAATCAGAGAGCTAACTCTAATTAGCTGCTATAGTAAGAAATAAATGAGCTCTATAAATGTAGTTAACAGTAAAAACTGAATTCCAGAGCTCAATAACTAATTTCACTAGCTACGATATACTATTTCACTATTTACGAATTATAAAGCTCTGTAATTAAATTCTCGCTAGTAAAAATGCTATTACAATGAGAAACGCTGAGAGCATTCAAAGCCAGAAAGCAGAAAAACATCATCATGATTGGCACACCATGAGCACGAGTAAGCATGAATTGCCAAAAAAAAAAGATGCACGTCCCAGGATAAATGAATTTACCAATTGCAGGAAGGCGAATGTAAATGTCTGAAAACACTAGGAGTGGGAATTACAGGTAAACTCGTGGTACAATATTATCATATTTTTTGCCCCCGATATTGATATATCACGATTTCACAAGAGAACCATCCACGGTACTGACTGTATTCTTCGCATATGAGTGGGCACAGCCATTTGAATTTCTTTGGCTGGAGACTTCCGGTCTCATTCACTTCCATTGATTTTTAGACGTTTATCACTGTGCTGACGGTTTCTGTTCATCATATTCGTAATTTTGTTAGTGTAAGTAAACATCTTTTTACAGTATTTGCACACAGTTTGTGTTTTGTCTGGTGCACTTCACCGCTGTCATTTTACTCTGCCGGCCCACCTTTTGCTTGCCGCTGATGTGCAGGTATAGCGAGTTTGCACCTGTAAACACAGCTCCCCCTCTGTTCAAAACATGTATCGCGCTTCATTCAACATTTCTACCAGTTGGAATCGTCCCATATTTGAATCGATTTTCAACTGGCTCACAGTGAATCGTTACATCCCTAGTCACATCTCTAAATCAGTCAAGGCAGCAGCAGCATCCCAATTCTGTACAAATTACATTTAACATAAAGTGCCAAATTAGCAGTGTATTGCTTTCTACATTTCTGTAAACAGAAGACACTTATTTAGCTCTGTGTGTACTGCAGCCTGAGGATTTCATTTAGATCTTTTGTACATTTAAATAAATACAGGGTTCCCACTCTTTCACAGATACTAAATCCAAGGTCTTTTTAAATCACTAATAATTTCTAATCAAGCACCTTAATTCACACCGCCGGCATATATAGGGCCATAAAAGTCCTTCCTGTGCTTAACATTTCACTTACACCTAATATTGACATTGAAATGCCACAGTGATGATGATGTTTTGAAGGTGTCGTTTTCAAAAGTATAGATATTTTGCCCCACCCCTAGAAAACACACAAGCCTTTTTTGATAGATGTAGGTGTGTGTGTGTTTACCTCTTGTGCTGACAAGAAGTGAATTTGCAGCAGTTTCCTCTCGCTGTCCACCAGCGGCAGGAAGGTCACGGTGACGTCATCATCAGTGTTGAGATTAGCGCCCGCGCCGCGATTATCGTAGCCGTCGCTCTCCATGCCGACCAAAGCAGAAAAATGACCTCTTGTGTAGCCCAGAGCGATTGGGCTCTTCCAGCAGAAGCTCTGCTCCCACAGCAGCGGCAGATACACACCTGTGCACACACATATGTGAACACACACAAGCACGAAGATACACACACATTACATACAGGGAGTGCAGAATTATTAGACAAGTTGTATTTTTGAGGATTTATTTTATTATTGAACAACAACCATGTTCTCAATGAACCCAAAACACTCATTAATATCAAAGCTGAATATTTTTGGAAGTAGTTTTTAGTTTGTTTTTAGTTTGAGCTGTTTTAGGAGGAAATCTGTGTGTGCAGGTGACTATTACTGTGCAGAATTATTAGGCAACTTAACAAAAAACAAATATATACCCATTTCAATGATTTATTTTGACCAGTGAAACCAATATAACATCTCAACATTCACAAATATACATTTCTGACATTCAAAAACAAAACAAAAACAAATCAGTGACCAATATAGCCACCTTTCTTTGCAAGGACACTCAAAAGCCTGCCATCCATGGATTCTGTCAGTGTTTTGATCTGTTCACCATCAACATTGTGTGCAGCAGCAACCACAGCCTCCCAGACACTGTTCAGAGAGGTGTACTGTTTTCCCTCCTTGTAAATCTCACATTTGATGATGGACCACAGGTTCTCTATGGGGTTCAGCTCAGGTGAACAAGGAGGCCATGTCCTTTGTTTTCCTTTTTTTAGACTCTTTCTTTCCAGCCACGCTGTGGAGTACTTGGGCGCGTGTGATGGAGCATTGTCCTGCATGAGAATCATGTTTTTCTTGAAGGATGCAGACTTCTTCCTGTACCACTGCTTGAAGAAGGTGTCTTCCAGAAACTGGCAGTAGGACTGGGAGTTGAGCTTGACTCCATCCTCAACCCGAAAAGGCCCCACAAGCTCATCTTTGATGATACCAGCTCAAACCAGTACTCCACCTCCACCTTGCTGGCGTCTGAGTCGGATTGGAGCTCTCTGCCCTTTACCGATCCAGCCACGGGCCCATCAAGACTCACTCTCATTTCATCAGTCCATAAAACCTTAGAAAAATCAGTCTTGAGATATTTCTTGGCCCAGTCTTGACGTTTCAGCTTGTGTGTCTTGTTCAGTGGTGGTCGTTTTTCAGCCTTTCTTACCTTGGCCATGTCTCTGAGTATTGCACACCTTGTGCTTTTGGGCACTCCAGTGATGTTGCAGCTCTGAAATATGGCAAAACTGGTGGCAAGTGGCATCTTGGCAGCTGCACGCTTGACTTTCTCAGTTCATGGGCAGTTATTTTGCACCTTGGTTTTTCCACACGCTTCTTGCGACCCTGTTGACTATTTTGAATGAAACGCTTGATTGTTGGATGATCACGCTTCAGAAGCTTGGCAATTTTAAGAGTGCTGCATCCCTCTGCAAGATATCTCACTATTTTTGACTTTTTGGAGCCTGTCAAGTCCTTCTTTTGACCCATTTTGCCAAAGGAAGAGAAGTTGCCTAATAATTATGCACACCTGATATAGGGTGTTGATGTCATTAGACCACGCCCTAATATGCTTAATTGGTAGTAGGCTTTCGAGCCTATACAGCTTGGTGTAAGACAACATGCATAAAGAGGATGATGTGGTCAAAATACTCATTTGCCTAATAATTCTGCACTGCCTATAAATGCACACACACAGGTTAACATACACATGTAAAAGCACGCATACATGTACACAGACATGCTAGCATACACACAAGTGCATGCATACATACATATGAACGCACATGCATAAACACACACATATGCACATATACACACAAGCACATATACAACACATGCAAACACACAGGCATGTAAACACACCTGCACACTATAAAAAGCCCGTTTGCACCACTAAATGATTAAAAAATATTAATAATAATAATAATTTATGATTAAAAAAAAGTCAGAATTTATTAAGTCAGAATTGCGAGTTATAAAGTCAGAATTGCGAGTTATAAAGTCAGAATTGCGAGTTAAGTCAGAATTGCGAGTTAAGTCAGAATTGCGAGTTAAGTCAGAATTGCGAGTTATAAAGTCAGAATTGCGAGTTATAAAGTCAGAATTGCGAGTTATAAAGTCAGAATTCCGAGTTAAGTCAGAATTGCGAGTTATAAAGTCAGAGTTATAAAGTCAGAACTGCGAGTTATAAAGTCAGAATTGCAAGATATAAAGTCAGAATTGCGAGTTATATTGCGAGTTAATTGCACTGTAGAAGCTCTGTCACGAAAACAAATTCCTCGTATGTGTGAACATACCTGGCAATAAAGCTCTTTCTGATTCTGAATTGAGTTATAAAGTCAGAATTCCGAGTTAAGTCAGAATTGCGAGTTATAAAGTCAGAATTCCGAGTTAAGTCAGAATTGCGAGTTATAAAGTCAGAATTCCGAGTTAAGTCAGAATTGCGAGTTATAAAGTCAGAATTCCGAGTTAAGTCAGAATTGCGAGTTATAAAGTCAGAATTCTGAGTTAAGTCAGAATTGCGAGTTATAAAGTCAGAATTCTGAGTTAAGTCAGAATTGCGAGTTATAAAGTCAGAATTCTGAGTTAAGTCAGAATTGCGAGTTATAAAGTCAGAGTTATTAAGTCAGAATTGCGAGTTATAAAGTCAGAATTGCAAGATATAAAGTCAGAATTGCTAGTTAAGTCAGAATTGCGAGTTATAAAGTCAGAATTGGGCAACCCAGTGGCGCAGTAGGTAGTGCTGTTGCCTCACAGCAAGAACGTCGCTGGGTCGCAGGTTCGAACCTCGGCTGGGCTGGGTCAGTTGGCGTTTCTGTGTGGAGTTTGCATGTTCTCCCTGGGTTCGCGTGGGTTTCCTCCGGGTGCTCCGGTTTCCCCCACAGTCCAAAGACATGCAGTACAGGTGAATTGGGTAAGCTAAATTGTCCATAGTGTATGAGTGTGAATGTGTGTGTGGAAGTTCCCAGAGATGGGTTGTGGCTGGAAGGGCATCCGCTGCGTAAAATCGTGCTGGATAAGTTGGCGGTTCATTCCGCTGTGGCGACCCCGCAAGGGACAAAGCCGACAAGAAAATGAATGAATGAATGAAAGTCAGAATTGCGAGTTAAGTCAGAATTGCGAGTTAAGTCAGAATTCCGAGTTATAAGGTCAGAATTCCGAGTTATAAAGCCAGAATTGCAAGTTATAAAGTCAGAATTCCGAGTTATAAAGTCAGAATTGCAAGTTATAAAGTCAGAATTCCGAGTTATAAAGTCAGAATTGCAAGTTATAAAGTCAGAATTCCGAGTTAAGTCAGAATTGCGAGTTATAAAGTCAGAATTGCAAGATATAAAGTCAGAATTGCGAGTTATATTGCGAGTTAATTGCACTGTAGAAGCTCTGTCACGAAAACAAATTCCTCGTATGTGTGAACATACCTGGCAATAAAGCTCTTTCTGATTCTGAATTGAGTTATAAAGTCAGAATTCCGAGTTAAGTCAGAATTGCGAGTTATAAAGTCAGAATTCCGAGTTAAGTCAGAATTGCGAGTTATAAAGTCAGAATTCCGAGTTAAGTCAGAATTGCGAGTTATAAAGTCAGAATTCCGAGTTAAGTCAGAATTGCGAGTTATAAAGTCAGAATTCTGAGTTAAGTCAGAATTGCGAGTTATAAAGTCAGAATTCTGAGTTAAGTCAGAATTGCGAGTTATAAAGTCAGAATTCTGAGTTAAGTCAGAATTGCGAGTTATAAAGTCAGAGTTATTAAGTCAGAATTGCGAGTTATAAAGTCAGAATTGCAAGATATAAAGTCAGAATTGCGAGTTAAGTCAGAATTGCGAGTTATAAAGTCAGAATTGGGCAACCCAGTGGCGCAGTAGGTAGTGCTGTTGCCTCACAGCAAGAACGTCGCTGGGTCGCAGGTTCGAACCTCGGCTTTTGCCTTCAGAACTGCTTTAATCCTTCGTGGCATAGATTCAACAAGGTACTGGAAATATTCCTCAGAGATTTTGCTCCATATTGACATGATAACATCACGCAGTTGAGGCAGATTTGTCGGCTGCACATCCATGATGCCAATCTCCTGTTCCACCACATCCCAAAGGTGCTCTATTGGATTGAGCTCTGGTTACTGTGGAGGCCATTTAAGTACAGTAAACTCATTGTCATGTTCAAGTAACCACTATGAGAAGATTCACTCTTTATGACATGGTGTGTTATCCTGCTGGAATTAGCCATCAGAAGATGAGTACACTGTGGTTATGTGTGCCAAGTAAATCTCCCCCACACCATTACACCACCACCAGCAGCCTGAACCATTGATACAAGGCAGGATGGAACCATGCTTTCATGTTGTTGACGCCAAATTCTGACCCGACCATCTGAATGTGGCAGCAGAAATGGAGAATCATCAGACCAGGCAACGTTTCTCCAATCTTCTACTGTCCAGTTTTGGTGAGCCTGTGTGAGTTGTAGCCTCAGTTTCCTGTTCTTAGCTGACAGGAGTGGCCCCCGGTGTGGTGTTCTGCTGCTGTAGCCCATCCGCCTCAAGGTTGGACGTGTGGTATGAGTTCAGAGATGCTCTTCTGCAGACCTCGGTTGTAACGAGTGGTTATTTGAGTTACAGTTGCCTTTCTATCAGCTGGAACCAGTCTGGCCATTCTCCTCTGGCATCAACAAGGCATTTGCGCCCACAGAACTGCCGCTCACTGGATATTTCCTCTTTGTCGGACCATTCTCTGTAAACCCTAGAGATGGTTGAGCGTGAAAATCCCAGTAGATCAGCAGTTTCTGAAATACTCAGACCAGCCCGTCTGGCACCAACAACCATGCCACGTTCAAAGACACTTAAATCCCCTTTCTTCCCCATTCTGATGCTCACTTTGAACTGCAGTAGATCATCTTGACCATGTCTACATGCCTAAATGCATTGAGTTGCTGCCATGTGATTGGCTGATTAGAAATTTGGACAGGTGTACCTAATAAAGTGTATACACAGACAGACACACACACACAAATATATAGACACACACACTATCAGCTCACCTTGAAATCGAGTGTAGCCTAAAGTGTCTCCTCTGAAACTCTTGTAATACTTCACTCCGTAAACGATGATGGGTCGCCGCAGGATATGAGCCAGAACAAATATATGAGTCTGCTCCAAACTCGCCCCAGGCTGAAATGATGGAGGAGCGTTATGAAAATGTTACTCAACAACATTCAGTGTTCAGAGTGTGTGTGTGTGTGTACCTGGCTGGCGAGGTCGAGGATGAAGGTCCAGTCCTCCTGCCACTGTTCCTCTCTAAGAGAAAAGTGAAGCCCAAAACTCTGAGAATACCAGGACTCCCACTCCTTCCAGCGTGTGTAAAACCTGCACGCACACACACACACACACACTGAATAAGCCATCTTTAAAGGATGCAGACATAATCCAGCCAGAGCGGTGTCTGTGTGCGTGTGTTTCACCAGTGAGAGCAGTCGTGTAAGCTGTCGTGTAGCGTCTTCCTCAGCACAGAGTCTTTATCATAGATGCCCCATGTGGCCTGCAGCACCGAGTCCAGCAGACAGTCTCCAGCGGTGCGGTTCCACAGTGCATACAGACGACTGTCCAGACGAGAACCCAGCTCCAGAGACCAGTTGATGACCGCTGACTCCTCCTCCAGCTCTGCACACACACACAAGTGAACATGCATGCGATTGAACAAACACTACTGTAGACAGACATGAGTAATCTCACACCAGACAGACAAGTAATTACACACACACACACACACACACACACAGTTGTAGGGTAACAGTGTCTGACCCTTCTGAACGTCGCGGTCCAGCACTTCATCAAACAGCTTTTCCTGAACGGCAGGAGGAAGATCTTCAATATCTGTCCAATCCAAAAGCCACACGTTAGACTCCAAACACACACACGTTTAAATGACCCTCACACTTGTGTGTTTAGTGTGCATATGAGTACTGTGTGTTTAATTTGCATGTGTATGTGCGTAGTGCGTGTAGTGTGCATGAACAGTGTGTGCGCATGTGTTTTTGAGTGTGAATGTGCGCGTGTGTTTAGTGTATGTGTGAATTAGTGTGTATAAGTGAGAGTGTGTATGTGTGAACGTGTTGTGTGAAGTGCATGCAGTGTTTCCACGCAAGTAAATGACAAGAGAGTGATTATATGCGTGTAAGGTCTGTGCATACATGGGTGTGTAGTGTGTGTGCATGTGGGATTGAGTGTGTTAAGTATGTGTGTGTGTGTGTGTCTCTGACCTGCCGGCAGTGTGAACGTGACGAGGTCTGTCAGGAAGTAGCAGTTGAAGTCTCCTTTGCGCTGGTGCAGCGAGGAGCTGATCTCTCTGCGGATCTGCTCAGTCAGCTCAGGACAAACCATCGCTGGGATGCATTTGACGGCCCGCTGGGACACCTGAAAACACACGCACACACACAAGCTGTCAACACACCTCAACAGCATCACACACACAATGATACATATGGTTTTACAAGGACTCTCCATAGGCCTAATGTATTTTATACAGTAAAACTAATTATACTGCCCTACTCCAACCTTAGCCCCTAAACCCAACCCTGACATGAAACCTGTGGCATTTAAATGGTGATAAGACACCGTTACGCATGATTTTAAAGGGTCACGAAACACCAAAACACATGTGTTGAGCTGTTGATAGTCATATATGTGTCCCACGCTGCTATAAACACTATTAGGACACATATATTGCACTACAAAGTGAAAATTGGTTGTTTTTGCGTTATTCTGAGCAAATTCGTTCTTTCGATTTGAAACGAATTTTTGAAGCTGCGTCACGGCGATTAGATACTTGGGTGTAATCCAGCGTGGAGGCTGGATGTCTGTACCTGCGAGTACATCGTGACGTCTCTGAGTGTGCGGCATTAATTCATGAGAAAGACTTTGTTCAAACCAATCAGCGCGCTCTATTGTGTATGCGGTGCAACTTCATTAAAATGCATGATAGCTTCGAAGACTGTTTACCTGTTACGGTGTTCAGACGACAGAGAGACGCCACGTTGTGTTGACAAAACAAGTGGAGGAACAAGAATTGCTTGGAGACACGGGTCATCAGTGTTGTGTTTATAAATGTGCTGCAACGTAGGTTTTGTTTTCATTTCCCCGCCTATGAGAGCGCAGCTGGACTCACGTGTGGATTATAGTGCACGCGACAGAAACATGTTTGTAAGGAACATTTTTTACCCGAGAGCTTTTCGATTTGGAAATGATGAAATCCAGATTTGCCGCTCGTCTCCTTTAAAAAAGACACGGCTCCAGTAGATGTTGATTGTCCTGTGTCTACAGATTTGGTAAGTGTGTGTGATCAGTGATCTTTGTTTATGTTCATTCAGATGGCAAAGTTAGTTCGATTCGTCAGCAGTGCTCTTTCAGTTTTTAAAGACATACCTCAGTCATAATGATTTAGTTACTGAGTTTACAGCATGTTAATATCACTACAATATTAAAGCACAATATTATAGACTGAAAGATCCGCTGTAAATGCTGCTCTCCGAGTGTAAACATGTAAACACCTTAATCAAACTATTACCGTCGTGTAGGACAGGGCTATTCAATTGGCGGCCCGCGGGCCGAACCCGGCCCCCGAGGCAATTTGTTCTGGCCCTCCAAATAGTGTGACCAAGACATCAAGAATAAATTCAGTTCAGTCAAAAAACGGCCGCAATAGTTGAAGTGTTCAATACAGCACAAGCTGCGCAGAGCGTGAGTCACCTGACAGTGGCGAGAGCAGCCTAATATGTTTGTAGAAAAGATCTTTTGTACAATGCACTGATATCGATATTAGGGATGCAAAGATTAACCGATTTCACTATTAACTGCGCTTTAATTCGTCACGGTTAATTAATCGTAAAGGCTTCTCTAAGTTGCATTTCTGCATTTCTGTTCCGCCGCACGAAACGAAACTGCTGAACAAAGTTAAGCCAAGTTGCCAACTGTGCGCTAGTTTAAAGTACCGAGCTTGTCCACCGAAGCTAATACGCACGCACACTGTAATCGTTCCCATATCACGTCTTTCCCGCAAGTTTGTTATGTCGTAAGAATATATGCCAATATGTGGGCGCAAGCGGAGCAAGCGCGGCTGTCTGGGCGTAGAAAACATCTCATGCTTTAGCGGTGAGAGTTGTGCTTAGCTTTCAGTGCAATGTAAACAAAAGACATGTTAGACGAACTATTATTAAAATGATTACGTATGTATGAACGCAGATAACAACAGTTAATCTAAATATTGGCGCCGACCTTCATAACAATTACTATTATATTATTTTCTCCCGTTCCTCTCTATAAACACACACATAATTAAATTGTGTAGCCCTATAAGCACAGAAAAACCTTCAGCATAAAAACTATTACTAATGAAAATGCCTTTTAAAGGTTTTTTAATATTGGTTAGGGATGTCCAGATCTAAATCTAGCTAATATAAAGCTTAAATTTACATTAGACGTGATAACTGTGAAACCCTGATTATTCTTCAGACTATATAATCGTACAACCAAAATCTATAATTGTTGCATCCCTAATATGCAGTTCAAAATAAAACATATGAATGTGTCTGAATGTAGAAGAAGCCTACTTAAGCAATACACTGATTTTGTTGTGCTGTGAAATACAACATTTGATTGTTTGTTAAAAAAATCCTATTGTACAATGCAGTGATATTAGCCTATATAGTTTCAAAATACAATATATGAACATTTTAATGTAGACAAATACAACGTGGGTGTCTTAAGGAGCAAAAAATACAGCATATGGGCTCTTATATGCAGTTGTGTCATCACTTATATTGCAAGTCATATCTCTCCAGCCCTTCGTTTGGGATGCTTTTCATGAACTGGCCCCCGTGACAAACTAATTGAATAGCCCTGGTGTAGGATTTTCGCCGCATTTTGTGACAGGATAGTCTATACACACACGGCTTTCTGACGCTGCCTACAGAGTGCATCTAAGTTACAGAGAAATGCGGAGGATTTTTTCTCCCGGTATCAAACATTATATTAAACCTACACTCTTTCAGCATTTCCTCACATCGGATCCAATATCTCGTTTGTCACGGGGGGCATGCATGAAATGTTCCTAAATAAATAAGTGAAAGTGCCAAACTGCAGTTAAAGTCGACAAATTAATAATTTGGCAAATAATTTGATTACTGATGTCCATGTGAACATAGTCACTGTCTTTCTCCCCTGCATCTGTGTTTGTTTTGCCTCTGGGAAAATCAGCACGTGCCCAAACGAACACTCCCATTTTAATGCAAAACCTTCCTTCTTTCCCTCCCGCGACACTCCCACCTAAACAGAGCTGGACACACCCACTTTCCTGGCTAGAGATGTAAAAACACCCTGCTGAGACAGGGGGGTTTCGTGGCATGTTTTGTTTTCATAAACCACCTTAATAGAGAACAACTAGGTCATACTCATGACATTATACAAATTTCTGTCCTTGTAAACCACCAACATCAGTACACACACGCACGCGCACACGCACACACACGCACACGCACACACGCACGCACACACACACACACACACGCACGCGCGCACACGCGCACACACACACACACACACACACACACACACACACACACACACACACACACACACACACACACACACACACACACACACACACACACACACACACACACACACACACACACACACACCTCTGTGAGCAGGATGGCGAGCATGTCCTGCCTCTGGAATCGGATGGCGAGATGAACGAGAGTGAAGCCGCTGTCGAACGCTGATGGTCGATTCAGGAGACGAACCTCATCTGCATTCAGCTGACGTGCAATATCACCACCTGAAGACTTATAGGCCTCGACTGCAGACAGATCTCCTTCAACTACACCTGCGCACACACACAGAAACAAACAAACAAACAAACAAACAAACAAACAAACAAACAAACACATCAGTCCAGCGCTCCATCAGTCCCATAGTTTAATGATGCTCTGAGAAATGCCAGAAAATTACAGTGATGACTAAGCATGGGGTTTTTAGAGGGGGTTAAATAGCTTTAGAGCACAATTTATTAATCAAATCAATGCACAGGTCAATGGAAACTGCATGAAATATGCATGACATTTTCTTGATGCAATTAAATGTAGAATTTTATATGGCAATATGCATTATTATCACAATAATCTGCAAATAACAGATGGTTAACAGGTATAACAAACACATGTGTATTGCTTTATTTATATATATATATATATATATATACACACACACACCTTACAAGTATACCCTTACAAATCTAACTTTTAAATTCATATTTTTAATAGGAAGCTATACAATATTATATTTGTGCATACAGTGCATCTGGAAAGTATTGATAGTGCTTCACTTTTTCCACAGTTTTTTATGTTACAGCCTTATTCCAAAATAGATTAAATGCATTTATTGCCTCAACATTCTACACACAATCCCCCATAATGACAATGTGGAAAAAGAGTTTTTGAAATTGTTGCAAATTTATTAAAAATAAAAAAGCTGATAAATCACATGTACATCAGTATTCACAGCCTTTGCTCAATACTTTGTCGATGCACCTTTGGCAGCAATTATGAGAGGGGTCTGGATGCAGACCTGGTGCAGTGCAAACTGAGCTGCATCCAATGCTTTTTAATGGGCTCACCTAACCCCACCCCTAACCCTACCCCTTACAGTGACGTCACTTGCTCCATTTGAGTGCATTGTGTCTGACACTGCATCGCTGAGTGATGCAATCTCAGCTTGTATCATAAAGGCTGCATCCAGATACTATTGGCAATTACAGCCTCAAGTCTTTCTGAATATGATGCCACAAGCTTGGTTCACCTGTATTTGGGAATTTTTGCCCATTCCTCTTTGCAGTACCTCTCAAGCTCTATCAGGTTGGATGGGAAGTGATGGTGTTCAGCCATTTTCAGATCTCTCCAGAGATGTTCAATAGAATTTAGCTCTGGGCTCTGGCTGGGCCACTCAAGGACATTCACCGAGTTGTTGTGAAGCCACTCCATTGATATTTTGGCGGTGTGCTTTGGGTCATTGTCCTGCTGGAAGATGAACCGTCGCCCCAGTCTGAGGTCAAGAGCACTCTGAAGCAGGTCTTCATTCAGGATGTCTCTGTACATTGCTGCATTCATCTTTCCCTCTATCCTGACTAGTCTTCCAGTTCCTGCTGCTGAAAAACATCCCCACAGCATGATGCTGCCACCACCATGCTTCACTGTAGGGATGGTGTTAGCCTGGTGATGAGCGGTGTCTGGTCACTCCAAAGAGTTCAATTTTAGTCTCATCAGACCAGAGAATTTAGTTTCTTATGGTCTGAGTCCTTCAGATGCCTTTTGGCAAATTCCAGGCAGGGAGTGGCTTCCATCTGGCCACTCTACCTAACAAATCTATCTAACAAAATAACTGTCCAAAAACTAGTAAACTAGTAAAAATATTAAATGCAAATTTAAAAAAAAAAAAAAGAGGAAAAATCAAGAGAAGCAAAAAAAATTGAAAGTTTTAGTTGAAATTTTGTAGGTTGTAATTTTTTTTTATTGTATTATCTTTAAATTTCTAAATATGTTTGGTGACTAAAATATTATTTTAATAAATATATCTGTTTAATAAATCTGTTTTGTTTAAATGCACCAAAATAGATTGCCTGTATTCACTGAGAAATGGAGAAAAATATTAATTTTCAAAATGGTGCTTATGGTACTTATGCTGAGCACTGTATAATTAATAATAATAATTCCTTACATTTATATAACGCTTTTCTGGGCACTCAAAGCGCTTTACACATAGGGGGGAATCTCCTCATCCACCACCAGTGTGCAGCATCCACCTGGATGACGCAACGGCAGGCATTTTGCGGCAGACCGCACACCACACACCAGCTGATTGGTGGAGAGGAGACAGAGTGATGAAGCCAATTATGACATGGGGATGGTTAGGAGGCCATGATGGACAGAGGCCAGTGGGCAGATTTGGCCAGGATGTCGGTGTTAAACCCCTACTCTTTTCGAATGACATCCTGGGATTTTTATTGACCACAGAGAGTCAGGACCTCAGTTTAACGCCTCATCCGTCACTATACTGGGGCATTAGGACACACAGACTGCAGGTTGGGCGCCCCCTGCTGGCCTCACTAACACCACTTCCGGCAGCAACCTAGCTTTTCCATGTGGTCTCCCATCCAGGCACTGACCGGGTGCAGCCCTGCTTAGCTTCAGTGGACGACCATGTGAGAGTTGCAGAGAGCTAGCTGCCGGTATATAGAAGTCTTTTTGAATTCTATTTGATTACTTTTATATATTTTTCTGCAATTTTCGGTTTAATCTAGAGAGGATTTTAATCAACACATTTCTAAACATAGTAGCTGAATAGTTTTAAAATTCTAGCCGTATTAAAACAAATAAGACTTTCTTCGGAGAAAAAAATATTATAGAAAATACTGTGAAAAATTCCTTAATCCGTAAAAAATATAACTTGAGAAATATTTGATAAAGAATAAATATTGCACAGGAGAGCTAATAAATTTGCCCTCAACTGTGTTTGCCAAAAATTATATCGCAAAGTAGGGCTGGGCAATATGACAAAAATGCAATCTCGATTAATTATTTTCCATACAGAACAATAACAATACATCTTTCGATATCAGTTGTTAACTCTTCCAGATTTACAAGAGTATCCAAACAAGGACTGAAGCCACAAATAAGAGGGTCCTCCTAAATAGCATAACCTATAATTTTTGGCAGCCGAAAATTCGGTGCATCTCCAATATCAACACACTTCTAGATTCCCATTGATGCACATTTGTGCTGTGTGATGGCTCTTAGATCAATATAGATTAAAAAAAAGTCCTTATCATTGTTATTGACATAAATTTTATTGTGATTCGATATAACATTGTTTATCGGCCCAGCCCTATTGCAAAGTATTATAAAGTACAATAGATTTACACACACTTTACAATGTCTTAGTTAGTAATATTTAATGCATTAAAATCAACAGTGAGAAATAGCTACATTACAGTTACTGTGTTAATGTTATTAAGAAAAGTACAACAGAAATGTACTAGTTATTAACTATATTCATTAAAACAATTGTGAACTTTAACATCATTAACAAGAAGCATTAACATTGTCTAAGATTAATAAAGGCTTTTATAGTTTTCATCGTGAGTTTAGTATAATCAACTAAGGTTAATAATTTTAGCCTTAATGTACAGTGTTAACAACAGGCCTATAAACAATATCTAGTGCATGATATAGTAGACCAGATTAACTTGTGCAAATGTTTGTTTAAAAATGAACAACCTATTAAGTCTTCAAGCATTTGGTGCTGTGATGAACATAACAGAATCTGATGCACGTATATTAACAGTACATTATATATTATAGCAAATTTAAATTAGAAATAATTAGTTACTATATTTTGAAGTGCCCATGATAACAATATCATACATGTTTATTATCGCAATATATTGTATTATTGAATATTGGCACAAGTCTAGCGGAGACACAAGGAAAAATGATCAGCTGTCTGAATATCTGCACATGCCAGACTGTACAGAACACGACACACTCGCACGCACACACACTTCTGAATCAGCGGAAAGGTCACCATCACTCACGTGTGTGTGTTTACATGTTGTCTGCTGAGATATTTATAAGTGTCTCAACCATTTCAGTGTTTACAGCTGTTAGAATGACTCCAAACACTCAATCCTCTTGATACTAATACTCAATAGTTGTTATATTCACAATGGTAACTTATTTACACTTATTGTAATGCATAATGCACATTATGAATAATTTAACAATGATGAATAATAAATAATGCTATCCTGAAGCTCAAACTGTATATTATGGCATTTATAAAAAGACCAACGTCACAGATTTGATTCCCAGGAAATGCATGAACTGAATAAATGCAATGCAAGTGCCTGGCAGTATACTTTTACACACAGTATGTTCCAGTCTTACTTAACGCTGCTATTATAAGCTGATAAACAAGCATGTAACACCTACAGGCTTGTGCTATTTTTACAACGAAACAGAGCAAAACAAAACATAAATGTTTATTATTATCCCATAGCATAATTTAACAAACCACATAGCATCATGTAAAACACCTGTTACTCTGTTAACTACAGTTGAAGTCAGAATTATTAGCCCCCCCCTTTTATTTATTTTTAAAATTTTTAATCTATTTCCCAAAGGATGTTTAACAGAGCAAGGAAATTTTCCTAATATGTCTGATAATGTTTTTTTCTTCTGGAGAAAGTCTTATTTGTATTATTTTGGCTAGAATTAAAGCAGTTTTTAATTTTTTAAACACAATTTTAAGGACAAAACTATTAGCCCCTTTAAGCTATATATTTTTTTCGATAGTCTAGAGAACAAACCATCATTATACAATAACTTGCCTAATTACCCTAACCTGCCTAGTTAACCTAATTAACCTAGTTAAGCCTTTAAATGTCACTTTAAGCTGTATAGAAGTGTCTTGAAGAATATCTAGTCTAATATTATTTACTGTCATCATGACAAAGATAAAATAAATCAGTTATTAGAGATGAGTTATTAAAACTATTATGATTAGAAATGTGCTGAAGAAATCTGCTCTCCGTTAAACAGAAATTAGGAAAAAAAATAAACAGGGTGGCTAATAATTCAGGGGGCTAATAATTCTGCCTTCAAATGTATATATATTTTATATAAAATACACAGAATTACACATAGTATTTTTGATAATAATTTGACTGATATAATATTATTCATCTTTAACCTTCTGTATACAGCAGAAAATAAATGCATGAATGAATTTTTTTAATTAAACAACTTAAACTAAAGTGCTTTTAATCACATGCATTTAATATTGTGCATTTAATAACATGCACCCTTGGTAAAGTTACTTTAGAATGATAATTGTGAATAACCTTGAATTTAATTTAGTGAAATTTATATCATGTTTTGATTTCTTTTTATGCATATCAAATTTTAATCAATTTTCTGCATGTCTCTTATTTACTGTACATGTACACTATCTGACAAAATCTTATTGCCTATCCAAGTTTTAGGAACAACAAATAATAAGTTGACTTCTAGTTGATCATTTGGTATCAGAAGTGTCTTATATGAAAGGCGAAGGCCCTAGATTATTTGACCACAATAAAATATGATCATGTCTTGATTTCGAATGATTTCATTAGGACAGTAAGGTCTGACTTTGCTTAGACAAAAGTCTTGTCACTGAACAGAAATAATGTCCAGTATAGAATATAAAGTCATGCTGCAGTGGAAACAGAATGAATATTGTGTCTGACTCCATCATGAGCTTGGAGGACTGCATCATACATCTCTGAATGACTCAAATCACTGATTAATAAAGTCATCTGGAATGGCAAAGAAAGCGTACTTGCAGGACTCCCAGAGTTCATCAAGACTCTTTGGATTCCTCTTCAACGCCTCCTCCTTCATCTTACCCCAGACATGCTCAATAATGTTCATGTCTCATGACTGGGCTGGCCAATCCTGGAGCACATTGACCTTCTTTGCTTTCAGGAGCTTTGATGTGGAGGCTGAAGTATGAGAAGGAGCGCTATCCTGCTGAAGAATTGTCCCTCTCCTGTGGTTTGTAATGTAATGGGCAGCACAAATGTCTTGATACCTCAGGCTGTTGATGTTGATCATCCACTCTGCAGATCTCTCGCACGCCCCCATACTGAATGGAACCCCAAACCATGTTTTTTCCTTCACCAAACTTGACTGATTTCTGTGAGAATCTTGTCTCCATGCGAGTTCCAGTAGGTCTTCTGCAGTATTGGTGATGATTGGGATGCAGTAAACAGATGACTCATGGGACAAATAAACCTTCTGCCACTTTTCCTAATGATCAACTAGAAGTCAAGTTATTATTGGTTACAACTGGGACTTTTGTCAGGTAGTGTATTATTTTGTCCTCATATCAGCATCAGCCAATAAAAATTCCCTACCGGTCAAACACTACTTTTGACACAAGCATCAGAGTAATGCATAAACACAAATATAACTGTCTAACAATACACCTGTCAGCGCACTTCTGTCCTAGTTGTAGTGTCCTAGTTGTCCTAGTGTCCTAGTTGTAGTAGTTGTAGTGTGTGTGTGTGTGTGTGTGTGTGTGTGTGTGTGTGTGTGTGATGTGTGTGTGTGTGATGTGTTTAGCTTTCTCTCGCTCTTTTTTTCGCTCTCTCTCTCTTTCTCGGTCTGAATTATTCGCAAGTGCAGCGGATTACAGCAGATCGTGATTGGTGCTTGGATTGGTGGCGGCAGTATCTAAAACCCCAAGCAACATGGATTCAGCGGCTCCCCGCACTCTCTCTCGATTCCCTGTTCGTAATTCTCTGTGGAGATGTTGCTTGAGTAATGAAAACGGGTTATTGTTGCTGATGTCTCCTACAGTATATGGCGTTGTGAGATGCCGATGTGTTGTATATTCTAACCAGAGAAACTTGGTTTTCTGTCTCCCTGTCTGGCTTGAAGCATGGTAGGGAGGTTTGGTGCCTTCTGTTTATTATTTTTGCTTTCTCCTGTGTTGTTAGTAGGAAGTTTTCTGTATTTTATTTTCTTATTTATTATTCAGGGAAGTTTTCTCTAAGGGTGCTTTCACACCTAGACTTTTGTTCCGGAACCTGGCGCATTTTCCCAGTTAGCGCGGTTCGTTTGGCATATGTGAACAGGGCAATCGCGCTCGGATCCGCGCCAAAGCAATCGCTCCGAGACCGCCTGAATGAGGTGGTTTCGGCTCGATTGAAACGAACTCTGGAGCGGATCGATTGTAGCGAGAAAGCGATACAATCCGAGCCCAACTAGATCACATTGTTTTATGTAATTGTAATAGGCATACGGCTATATGAAGAGAGAATTATGAGTAGGGCGGGAGGTCATTCCAGACTTCCCAAGTCTCCCGGAAGTTCCGGGAGTCTCCTGCAAATGCACAGAGACTCCCGGATGCCAGCAAACGAGCGATAATCTCCCGGAAATCGCGCGTCTCCCTCCAGGTCCTCAAATACATCACGCACCCTTCTCATCACCCCTCCCCACCGCATCCCTCCTTGCTCTTCAGACATGTCACGCGCACCCTGTCAAACACCACCAAACCACCTCCGACAGCTGAGCGGGACTCTGCAAAATAAACCGTGAAACTCTGACCAATGTGAGGAGCGTTTACTCACACGTGACTTGTTTTAGCTTGTTTTGATCCGTTTAGAAACTTTGCCGTGTGAAAGCGAACCGCACCAAGAACAAAGAGCAACAATGTAACAATTTTAATCCCCGTTTCGGAACAAATGAATCAATTCACAGGTGTGAAAGCACCCTTAATTTAGTTAGTTTTATTAATTGTCATTTATTTTGGCTTAACCCCTCCTGATGTTATTTTGCTCCTAAACCTCAGTGGTTTGTGTTTTGGTTCATATTTTGAGGACAGAGAGCACAGGGGCACCAGGGATTATATTTTTAATTCCTGTTATCTTGTTACATTTTGGTTAACTTTCTTTTAATTCGTAACAGATATGAATACAATTTCTCCAGATGACTTGAATATCTCTATATGTAAAGAATTGATTTAGATTGATTGGGATGATTCTATAGCGGGAGTGCATCAGCATAAAATCTAATAAACAATCTACAAGCATGAATAAATACTATAAAGAAAAATATACCATTGAAATAAACAGTGTTTTAATGTTTTCTGAGTGTTTTCCAGTAACTGAATAATAAAAATTAATCATTATTAAATTTACAATTCCTTAATCCTGCATGCTTTTTAAATCCTCGTGCAGTCACAGGCCTCAAAAACACATGCAAATGATTAATTATAATACAAACTCAATATTGCATATCCTGCGACATCAATAATCAATATCTGGACTTATCACACAACACATGGACATGAGCTCAATCATTTTTGGTGATGCAATATATATCGCCCATACATAAAAAACAATTCTAGCAACATTTTAGCTGATCTCAATCTGTATTGGAGGTGTCAGTATGGTTAAAAACACTGTAGTATTTACTATAAATTACTATAGTATATTTCATGTGGGTGTCTGACGACTGAAAACAGATCTGCCAGCAGATATCACAGCCTCTGTTACTCCTTACCTTGCACTTAACATTGATTATTTAGGTTATGCATTTTTTCAAATTTTTATACAATGCCTCATTATTAAATTGTTAAAATGACTATAATTAAATGAAGATATTCTGGCATTATATAATGAGTGTCATAAAATGGTCCTAAAATTACAATAATAGGGTTTATCGCAATATATTTTGGTGCAATATATCCTCCAACAAATAACAGATATCATGACAGGCCTGACTATTGTAAATGATCACAATGTGATATCGATACTGAAATGATATATTGTGCAGCCCTAATACACACGTTTGTTCTGCCAATGGTGATTTACACACAGAGCAGTGTGAATGTCAAGACTCCAGCATCCTCATGAGATCAGTGCATGGAAACACAGCGGGATCCCACAATGCAACACTGCTTAAAAACAATGAACAGTTCATCTGTCAAAGATGACCTCATAAGGAATAACGTCACTCTCGTCTCTCCTAAACAACCACACCAAACACAAAACTATATTAAGACATCCATCATTCATACAGACGCTGTAACTGTTGTCACAATATGTGGCAACTTTTTTTTTAAAGCACAAATCAATTTGGGGCGACATGGTGGCTCAGTGGTTAGCACTGTGGCCTCACAGCAAGGTCGCTGGTTCGAGCCTCAGCTGGGTCAGTTGAATTGAATGAATAAGCTTGTTGTGTATATTGACTCTTCTTGTTGAATCGCTGAATCCCTCCTCAGTTGTAAGTTGCTGTGGACAAAAGTGTCTCCAAATGTCTACATGTAAATGTAAGATTCGTTTTTTGTAATTGGTTTGTGACTCCTAGATTTAGAATCTGATCATGAATTAGGGCTGCACAACATATGGTTTCAGCATCGATATCACTATGTGCACATCTGAAATAGTCACATCGCAAGACCTGCAACATTGAGTCTGAATTATAGCTGACTAGGAGCTACAGAATTGTAATTTTATTACTGTATTCATACCGAATTTATACGATTTATGGCAAAAAAAAAATCTTACTTAAACTTTGTCTTGTTTCTAGTCCAGATATTTACATTTCAAAATAAAAACATTTTCTTTTACTTACCCGACTGGCAGATAATTTTACTTGTTTTAAAGAAAAACTCTTAATTTTGACTTACTTAATTTTGACATTTCTTCTGAAGTTGAAAACTAAATTATATTTTTACTTGATCTAAGGATTTTTAGATATTTGGACTAGAAAAGAGACAAAGTAGGAAAAGCTTTTTTTCGTTGCATTGTGATTATTTAATTTCTGTACCTGAATACTGTTAGACTTAGTGCTACTCAAACTGTTTTGTGTATTCATAGCGCAATATTTATGGCAGAAAAATAAAATATCGCAATCTCAGATTTCTCCAATATAGTGCAGCCCTATCGTGAAGTCCCTAAAGATTCCCACTAGGGATGCAACGATTAACCGATTTCACTATTATCTGCACTTTAATTTGTCACGGTTAAATAATCGTAAAAGTTTCTCAACACTGCGTTTCGCACGGAACAAAACTGCTGCAACTAAACAAAGTTATGCCAACTGTGTGCTAAAAGTTTAAAGTTTAAAGTTCCGAGTTTGTACACAGAGGCGAATACCCACGCACACTGGATTAACTGTGGCTAAGGCTACTAACTAAGGGCCATTCACATATTGCGAGGGATGCGCTCATGCTTTCCAGGAGCACCTAGTTGAAAGAATGCCAGAGCAAGAACTGAATGATTAGCTTCATACTTTGGATGGAATATGCAAATTTCTACTCCAAAGAGGATAATAAAAAATACAAAATGAAAAATGCCAAACAGGCTTCAGCAGCCTTTCAATACATTTGAAGAGCTCAGATGCAAAAGCCGCTAAATGCCACTTGTCCATTATCCAAAAATGAGATAATGACATTGAGCGAATGCTTTAGGCACGTAGTACATGTTCAACAAATAGATTTGCTTCAAATCATCTAAATCCCAGCATCAGCGCATTCAGAAATAACAGCTTGTTGGCAAAACCTGCTAAACGCCACTTACCTTTGACAGCAAAAGCCGCTATATCCCGAGAACCAATCAGAAGGTGTGAATCGAATCATATGTTTTCAATGTAACGACACGCTGATACGCCGGCTTTTATGAGGAGACGGTTTTATTCCGATTTTAAAAGATGGAATTTGATGAACTGGATGAGCCTGTCTGACTGTCACTGAATGGCAAATGAAAACGTCTCTTATCTCAAAACTCTGTGCATTATAAGAAAAAGAAAACACACTGTACAGTCGGAAGTGTAGCATGCATTCATAACATTTTTGCGCAGCGACGCTACTTTGAATAAGTCTGATTTACCATATATTAAACGGCAACTGCGCTTCACAAAAGACAGAGTTTAAGATGCCGTTCTTTTATCCCATATGGATGCTATGAGGATAAACAAGGGACCAAGACCTTATGGTGAGAATGAATGAATGACAGCTTCTAAAAGTGTCTGAGAGACATCCCCTTTTTGCCCAGTAGGCCCACCTTGTGATTTATCTGCTAATTTAAGCTATTTTTAAAAAGATTAATATATATAAAACTATACATTATTTATATTACTTTATGATACCTATAGGTCTGATAAGCTTTTTATATATTTTTTTTTATAATTGTTTTTTAGGGGTTTTCACCTTTATTGAGATAGGACAGTGGAGATTTTGCAGACAGGAAAGTGTGGGGAGCAGAGACAGGGGAATGATCGGCAAAGGACCTCGAGCCGGGAATCGAACTCGGGTCGCCGTGAGCATCCTTGGTGCTATGTGTCGACGCACTAACCACTAGGCTATTGGCGCTGACAGCTTTTTATATTAATGGACAACGCACAGACATTGATGTTTCACAATGTTTTACACTACATTATTTGAAAGCTTAGTTTACAATGTTTACAATGCTCCACTTACATTAAATCTAAATCCCAAATATCAGAAATGACAACAGATTGTTAAGATTCATTTAATGTCAGTTTTAATGTTATTGATTAATGCACTTACTTGACAGATTTCATTCATTCATTTTCCTTCTGCTTTTTCCCTGGTTTATCACAGTGGAATGAACCGCCACTTACTTGACATATTTATGTATTTTGTAATTTTAGGTGGATTGTGTAATGTGTTTTATGTTTGGTAAAATAATTTCTACTTGCATCTTTAGTGATTCTTCAGCTAATTACACTGTCTTGTCCCAATAGGAGGATTTAGAGGTTTTTGCAAAAAAAGCACAAGTGGATTTAGCTGGTTTTGACACAAAAGAAAATCTACCTTGTTAAAAAACAAAAAATTGAAAAAAGTTATTTTATTTACTAGCTAATAACCTTATTATTAAATATAAAATGAAACTTTTGAACCTAATTATAGGAGCCTGACAGAAAATGCTCATTTACAAGAAAAGAGGTCTGATGGATTTAGAGGGTTTTGCATCTGAACTCTTCATTTGTTCTCTTTAAAAAGGAAATGTGATGCTTATATCTATATTACTTAATTGAATTGAATATTAGACAAACACTATTTTTAAATACTTAATAATTTTATTTATTTATTTATCGTTTTGTCATTTATTTTCAGTGTAAAATTATTACTCATGTTTAAAAGCCACAAACTTGTTCTCACAGAGAAATGGACTATTGTTTGTTTTATTATAATTGTTTTGTGCTGTATTAATTGGTTACTAAGCAGCAATAAATAACACTTTACAATATAAGGAGTTTTCTTGTGATTTTCTAAACTAGTAGTGTTTTGAAAGTAACGAATGCATAATAATTGTGAAACCATGACTATTCCTTAGACTATAATTGCACAACCAAATTTTATAATCGTTAATCCTTAATTCCTATCCTTTGTGATCACTCAACGCTTAAGTATAAATCAGGTTTGAGGTCCGCATGAACCGGAAGATGCAACCGTTTCTTTTTTTTGTGACGCAGTTCCTACAGAAACTGAATATTAAATGAGAAGTGGGAGTGGCTTGTTTTTCTACTGTAAGCTGATTGGATGTAGTAGGCGTTTCATTAGGAAAGATGGGAAAAAGGGTTTGGGGAGAGTTATTACAACCTAACAGGCTCCTCCTCACCATTTCTGTTTGCTGTCAATACTGACAGCCGGAGGGGCGTGGTTAAGTGTGTTAGCTACGCCTAATACCTCAGACAGACCTAATCTGAGTATTTAACTGAAAACAAACAGGATTTGTGCCTTTTCAGATTTAAATTTTAGATTACAAGAGCAAAGTATTTTTTTTCTTAATGACATGCACAGATGAATTGTTCACCACAAAACTAGCAGTGTGAGCTAACAACATCAATATGGTTAGTTTGGATTTTATGTGTACTTTAAGGAGACACTCACCAGCACATGCGTTGAGAAACAGCCAGTCTGTTTTCCTCATGCGGTTCTTGATCTGCTTGATCTTCTTGAAGTCCATCTCCTCGGGGCGGCTGTGAGCTCCGGCCGCCAGCTCAATCTGCAGCTCAGCCTCGCGTCTGGAGGACGGAGGAGAGTATTTCTGCGCCGCTGCACCAACACCTCGCCCTCGTCCAGGTGAAGGCTCCTCAGGCTCGGGCGGCAGAAAGGTGTCGTTGGGTCTGGGGTGATCACACACCACACAGCGGAACGATTTGATGCCGTTCTCGTACGTGCAGGCCGAGCAGGTCCAGCATTGTGCCCGCGTGTTCAGCCGGTTCCGGTCGTTATATTCCTCACAGGGATCCACCGCTGGAACAGATGTTGGTCTTCGGATGGTGCTGGAGGTCTGTGGGGTGTCTGTAGGGCTGGAGACGCGCTGGCGGAGGCTGCGGCACTGGGTACAGCGCACGGCTCGGGGCCAGTTCAGGTAGGTGCACACCTGTTGGTTTTGTTTGTTTAGTTATTCATTCCCACATCAGCAACTAACTGTTTATATTAAAAATGTCAGAGTAATTGTCAAGCATGTGATCAGCTGAGGACAAAAAAGAAGGAAAACGAGACCTCGCCCCCCACACCTTAAAAAAAAAAAAAAAATTATGTGTGTATCTATGTATGTATGTATGTATGTATGTATGTATGTATGTATGTATGTATGTATGTATGTATGTATGTATGTATGTATGTATATGTATATATATATATATATATATATATATATATATATATATATATATATATATATATATATATTTATTCATTTATTTGCATGTGTGTTTTTAAATAATAAATAATTCTAAAATAATAGAAAATAATATTCTTTATATAAATATTTGTTATTTGGCCACACAACTTAAGTTTAATTTTTTGTTTTATCAGTTTAAATGTTTAGCAGTTTAATAGTCACCCAAGTAATATTTAATAGGTTTTTACTTTGTACCTCAATGTCGGGGAAGATCCACACAATGCCGCTAGATGGCGCCACTAACTCGGTTAGTTCTCTTGTGTCCACAAAATATGACTTTCCCTGCAATTTAGTCGACTCTTTATTTCAACAACTCGAACTGTAAAATATTAAGGCCCAATCCCAATTCTATTTTTGTACCCCTTCCCCTTGGCTCTTACAACCGAGGGTTAAGGGCAAGGGCTTTAAAATTTACCCCTAAGAAATGGGACAGCACTACAGCACCTGCACACATCATCATGTGTCATCACGATCTCTTGCTTCATATGAGATCAGACGATCGCGACTGCTGTAGTTATTCCAGTTGTGTTATTTTTTGGTATTTATCTTCAGGAAATCGCTGAAGGCATTGACATCATGTTATCATGACGATATACAGGGAGTGCAGAATTATTAGGCAAATGAGTATTTTGAGCACATCATCCTCTTTATGCATGTTGTCTTACTCCAAGCTGTATAGGCTCGAAAGCCTACTACCAATTAAGCATATTAGGTGATGTGCATCTCTGTAATGAGAAGGGGTGTGGTCTAATGACATCAACACCCTATATCAGGTGTGCATAATTATTAGACAACTTCCTTTCCTTTGGCAAAATGGGTCAAAAGAAGGACTTGACAGGCTCCGAAAAGTCAAAAATAGTGACATATCTTGCAGAGGGATGCAGCACTCTTAAAATTGCCAAGCTTCTGAAGCGTGATCATCGAACAATCAAGCGTTTCATTCAAAATAGTCAACAGGGTCGCAAGAAGCGTGTGGAAAAAACACTGACAGAATCCATGGATGGCAGGCTTTTGAGTGTCCTTGCAAAGAAAGGTGGCTATATTGGTCACTGATTTGTTTTTGTTTTGTTTTTGAATGTCAGAAATGTATATTTGTGAATGTTGAGATGTTATATTGGTTTCACTGGTGAAAATAAATCATTGAAATGGGGATATATTTGTTTTTTGTTAAGTTGCCTAATAATTCTGCACAGTAATAGTCACCTGCACACACAGATATCCTCCTAAAATAGCTCAAACTAAAAACAAACTAAAAACTACTTCCAGAAATATTCAACTTTGATATAAATGAGTTTTTTGGGTTCATTGAGAACATGGTTGTTGTTCAATAAGAAAATTAATCCTCAAAAATACAACTTGCCTAATAATTCTGCACTCCCTGTATAATTAAACAATACACCCTAAAAAAAAATAATAATCATACATCGCTAAGAAGAGTTCATCACTTTCCTTCGGCTTAGTCTCTGATAATAACAAATTTGCGTCCTGCAGCTGTATTTATAATGTACATAGAGCTCACGTGGTCGTGACATGCAAATCTGAGCGCGGAAAAAGTGTGCACAGCCGCACACACATTCTAAGCGATTTCATAATCTTGCATATTGTCAGCGGCTTCGTCACATTATAGGACTACACAGTATTATTATGTTATATACACAATAGCCTAGGTAGGTCTACAATTACATCACTGAAAAACGTCCGGATTGAAGCGAGTCATCTGCTTTGAAGACGATGAAGACCTTCGGATTTACGCAAATTACAGGGGTCGCCCCAATGAGCTTCGAAAATACGGAAATCTGAATCACATCCCTGAATTTTCAAAAATTTACCATTTTAAAAAGTCAAGTTCAAAGAACTTTAATATAATTGTTGAACTCAATACTGGTGATATTCAAATGTGGTGTCTGGAATATTGACAAATTGTGCATTATTTGTCAGCACTATTGTACAATATTTAAATTTAAGATTTATAATTTAAGTATTTCTCAGTTTTTTCTAAATCAACTGAAACCATACTATAAATAAATTTAATTTCAAATTTAATTCAAGGACTTTTAAGGACCTCTATTTGTTTTTAAGTGATTCCAAGGGCTTGAATTCACATGTCTGAAATTTAATCACTTCCAAAAAGTGTGGGAAGCCTGTAAATATTACAAGTTACAAAAATGTATACTGAAAACATTAGATATTATTTCTTTAGGGCCGCACAATATACAGTTTCAGCATCGATATCGCAATGTGGGCATCCGCAATAGTCACATCTCAAGATATGCAACGTTGAGTCTGAATTATAGCGGACCAGGAGCCATTCTTAAGTTTAACCATAATAGTGTGAAAGTTTATCATTTGCATGTGTTTTTAAAGCCCGTGCATTTCAACATTTGGAATAAAAAAATGATGTTTGTAGGCATAAGAAAGTTTAACTGAATTTAATTATTTATACATATATAAAAAACTTTTTAGATTCTTACTTAGAATTTTTGTCTTGTTTCTAGTCCAAATATCTACATTTCAAAGCAAAAATAATGTTATTTTAATTTCCCTATTGGGTGATAATTTAGCTTGTTTTAAGGAAAAACTCTTAATTGTGACGTATTACTTCTGAAGGTGAAAACAAAACAATATTTTTACTTGATCTAAGTCTTTTTAGATATTTGGACTAAAAGCGAGACTAAGAAAAGCATTTTTTTGCATTGTGATTATTCAATTTCTGTACCCGAATACTGTTAGGGCGTACTCACACTATGTACAGTTGCCTTGAACCGGGCCAAAGCACACTTGTCCCCCCTCCCGTCTCCCCCACAGCCCGCACTCACATTGCATTCAGGCCTAAGCACGCTTACGTCATCAATGACGCGCTGTTCAGTAAGCGCTCTCGCTCAGCACAGTGGAGATCTTTTTATTGTTGCATTGTTTTAGTGGTTTGATATGCGGTGACACGCAGTCAAATATTTCGCCGAACAGATCAGCCACTTTTGATGCTCATAAACAATCATAAAGTCCTCGTGCTGAAGATATTAGGAGGTTTGCTATAGGTGCAGCTGACGTGCAGTGAGGGGTTTGTGTCTCTAATAATCTATGACAGTTTGCGTTCATTGAACAGTTAGAAGGATTAATAAATCCATATGAAACAGTCCCTTAAAAGTCACGTCTCGTCTTCAGTTTCGGGCTCAGTCACACTTTGCACTCACACTACACGCATATCGAGCCTGAGCCCAAGTGAACCGCGCTCTGGCACACCTCTTCCAACGGGGTCAGAGCCAGCCAACTGAACCACGCCTGAGCCCGATTCAGAGCACTCACACTTCTCAAACGATCCGGAAAACGGGCTTGGGCACGGTTCGGACAGCATAGTGTGAGTACGCCCTTAGGGTGCTTTCACACTAGCACTTTTGGTCCGCACCCGGGTTCGTTTGACGTCATAGTACGGTACGTTTAGCTAGTGTGAACGTGTCTTCTGAACTCGGGTGCGCACCCGTGAACCGTACCAGAGTCCGCCTGAAAGAGGTGGTCTGGGGTACGGTTCGTGCAAACTCTGGTACGGTTCACTTCTGGTATGAATGCAATCGTACCAAATAGCGGAAGTGAACCGGCAACTGTACAACAAACTATCGTTTTCATAACGTTCATTCGTGTGTGTGTGTGTGTGTGTGTGTGTATGTGCGCCACGTATTGTACCTTTGTGACAAGCGGGACTGAGCCAAGCACAGTGATACACAGTGATGTCTGCTTGTCTCCTCCAGAAACAGCTTCTGCAGTCACTGTGTGATGTTCTGAATGTTTATAATATTTTTGCAGCAGACAGACACGAGTCGCTTTCTGTATGTCCAAAACTTATGATTCAGTAAAAGCAAATCGACCGCGATGTGCGGAAGTCTCCATTTTGGCGCTTTGCTTTCGTGACTGTCACCTAGCAACAGCCGTAAACAAAACAGCAGCTCTATGACGCAAGCGTACCGGGGTTCAGAAGGAAAAAAGACAGTGTGAACACAAACCAACCGAGAAGGTGGCAAGGGGGGACAATCGAACTTGGGTACGGTCCAGGCAATTGAACCAAGTGTGAAAGCACCCTAAGACTCCCCAGAAAACTATTCAAACCATCTGGTGAAACTCTTTGCATCACAGAAAGATTACAGTTATACAATATAATTTTTTTAATAAATAACTTGGGTGCAGACCTGACACGACCACTTCCCGCTGGGCTCAGAAGACTCAGCAGGACGCACGCGGGGCCGGGCGCTGGAGTCAGGGCAGATCAGCAGGCTGTCGCTGCGCTCAGGCTCCCACGGGTGTCCTGCGCGCGGGTCGGTGCTGCTCGGAAAGGACTCCTCCGATATGATGGTGCCACTGGGCCGCTGCGCTCGACACATGGTGCATTTAATAGCAGACGGCCAGTTCTCAAAAGTGCAGTATTCACATGACCACTTCACACACAAATCTGTCATGATGGATCAACACACACACACCTGCACACACACACACACACACACACTCAATGACACACACTCACATCAGGGTCACACATCAAGACGGAGAATCTGCAAACACAAAACAAAAGGAGACACGTCAACTAGGGCTACACAATTTATTGTTATCATGATAATAGTACAATATGCAAGGTTTCCGCTACATTCATTCATCCGTGGCGGGCCGCCACGCCAAAATTCATCCCGCCACGGCTACATTACAACTTCTCATTAAACATTTAGTCGTGTTTTGTATAGCGGATTATAATCGCACTAAAACATATTAGAGGTAAACAGCGCAAACTTTTCTGCAACCGTAGTAGTGCTGTGCGCTATTTGTTCAACCCTTTAAGGTGACATGCTGGCTCTCTGACAGACTGACTGACAGGTGCGTGAGTCTAGCAAACACCGCGTAGCTTTCAGTTTAAGATGAACACAGTTTCCATAAGTATACTTTATTGATAAATGTCAATGGCTCTGCATACAATGACTTTATCTTGCTGGAGTTTCACTTTACTTCAGGACGCGTTAATGTCGGAAAACGCACAAAAACACAATAAATCGCGCTTCAGTAGCGCTTACTGGAGAGCGCACAAGAAGATCTGCACTTGAACGTGTAAATTTGAGTGCGTGCAAGAAGTTCTGTGCACGAAGAGGAAATCGGCGTGCAAGCAAAGAGATTCGCATGCTCGTATTACATGAATGCTATCTCGCCTTGCAATAATGCGTGTAATATTGGTCTTTGAAATAGTTGGCAGATCTGTGTAAAAAAAAAAAGTCCTGCCGCCACTGCTGGAAAAAATCCTAGAGGAAACACTGATATGTTTGCAGTAAACATATCACAGACATGTGTGATAACTGACATTTAGTTTATGCATTGGTTGTTTCTCTAAATTTGACCAGTCAGATGGGACTTTGCTATCTTTATCCCCACCTTCCTAGTAATAGCTGTTCTGCTACTGGTTGGAGCCCAAAGGTGAACCCAGAGCTGAAACTAAACATTAATGGCGGCAGTAGCGAGGAGAGGAAAATGACAACAGCCAATCAGAGTCAGAATATCTGCTGAGCTTTTTTTAATGTTTAAAATTTTTAGAATCAGTTTGATCTGAAAAATATGTTTACTGTTAATTCAAATAATAATAAATAAATGATTTAAAAACATAGCTAATGAAAATTGAGTTTTTCTAGTGACATGTTATATCGTAAGAATAGGGATGGGCGATATGGCAAAAAAAATGATCACAGTCGGCGCCAGTGGTGTAGTGGTTAGTGCATCGACACATGCACTCCGGTGCTCGCGGCGACCCGAGTTCGAATCCCGTCTCGTGGTCCTATGCCGATCCCTCCCCTCTCTCTGCTCCCCACACTTTCCTGTCAATACTCTCTCTACTGTCCTATCAATTAAAGGTTAAAACTCCGAAAAAATAATTATAAAAAAAAAAAAATGATCACAACAATTTTTAAAATATCAGTCGATATCGATAATTTTCACGATAAATGTCAAATCTTTATATTTATCAATTTTAGAGTATTTTCAGCATGCCAACTGCTTTGTGCAGCCGATTTAACACATTTTGTGAAATGTTTTAGCTGTCTGACAATATAAATAATAAAATAATAAACAAAAGAACAATCTTAATGAGTGTGTGCAGTTTACCTTACTTATGGAGTCACGCTCTTGACCTCGCATATTGCGGGACGCATTAAACCCTGTTATACGCAGATCTCCGTTATATCCGCGGGTGTTTTAACCAATTTTATCTTACAGAGTGGCACAAATAGGCCTATGCAGACTCTCATTTTATAAATCGCGCATCACGGCGAGACATGCGGGGGAGCCTCTCCATTCACACAACAAGTTTCTGAGCTCATCCTTCAGACCGAGTTTATTCTTCCGAGGTAACCTGAAGCCTGGTTTATACTCGACGCGTCCGCTAGTTCGCTTGAGTGCGCGCGGCGAATGTGACGTCATCGCGGTGTTAGCGGAAGTTCGCTTTGAGTGCGCGCGACATGATTTCGGCTGGCGGTGCGCACGGCATTTTTTGAGACCCAAGCGAACAGTGCGCGCGGCGCCGCGTCTGGTTTGAGTTGAATATGAACCACTTTGAAGAGATTTTGATTGAAACAGTACGACTGTACTCGTATCTTTATGATCCGTGATCATACAGATAACCTGATGAACAATAATTCTTGGCTAGAAATAGCAACAGCAGTGGGAAAGGAGGAAAGTTTATGTTAAAAGGTTTGGAAAAACCTGAGGGATGAGTTTGTTAAAGCCAAAAGAGGCCATGGCAAAGTGGAGACCCATGTACACAATTACAGAAACACGTTTATCCACCAGTCACAGGTTTTACACTGATGTATATGTTACAATTTTGAATTTAAAACAATTTAATAACTACAAAACTAAAATGAATTAAGAAATTATTGCTTTGAAAACTGGAAATGAATATTTGAACCTTTCGGTTTACACTGATGCCTGTTTTTCTAGGCTTTATTGGTGATAATGGTCAGGAATGTTGGACCATTATTACCCTTTTAGCATAAGTAAAGGACAGAAACTAGCCAGACAGTTAATATGTGAATTGTGGAGCGGCTAAATCTAAAAATCTAAATCTATTTTTTAGTAAGTGTGCTTTTTTTTTTGCTTTTATTCTTGCCATAATAAAGAATATATTTATAGTGCAGCCCATGTTCTCTTGTCATTAATATTTTAATAAACTTTAATAGGTAAAACTGTCTGAGATATGAACAAAAGCAAGTGATGCATCAAATTTGATAAAAAAAAATCTTGAATTGTTATAAAGATCCTTATAATCATTAAAATAATTTATAAAAACAATAATAATAATGTTAAAAAAATCGTGAATGATATTAATGACATGACGTAGTTCCGGAAACTTCCTACTTCTCTGTTTATCTGTCTGACTTTACGGTCAGTTACTTTTGACCGCCCCCTGTCGTTTTAAAGAATATCACAACGGCGAACGCGGCAAGTATAAAAGCCTCGTCCGTTTCGCGAGGTGCGCGCGCAGTCAGCGGAGGTGCGCGATGCGGCGCCAGGCGAAAGTATAAATCCACCTTAAGAATACTATCAGTGCTGCGAATAGTTTGTAAAGACTGTACAGCTCATGCTGCTCAAACCGCACTTCGCTAATGAGTTAAACAGAAACCGTGAACACAGTTTAATGGATTGTTTTGGCACTAAAGCATATACTATAGAGGACTTGTTTTAAAGCGCTTCACCTCAGATGTTATTCGTTCTTCTTGTTTATGTTGTAGATAACTGACCAACAAAATATACATCAAAATGAACTTACACATTATACATAACGAAATTCATTGCAAAAAGATACATTTTCAAAGAAATATATATAAAGTGTATATATTTTTAGTCCGTGCCCGTCTTAAACATCTGCGGGTGGATGATGCTTTGCTCCGTGGAAAATAAGGATTTAATTAATGATGCACTGTTTTTGTAAACGTCTGTCATATACTTGAGATAATTGAAAGATTATGTCTTGAGCATCTGATTTCTCCTCTGTGATTATGTTTTTCATAAAAGCTGATTATTTAACATCGATAAGGGACAATAGTGGTATTACAGATTTCAAAGAAAACATGTTAATATTAAAAAGGAAACATAAGCTTGACAACAAAAGTTCCTATCAATGGCGTAACAAATGCCCTAAAATTATGCAGCTTGTAATTTACAGCAAGCATCAAGTGTTCATTGAGATTTGTTTGAGATTGTGTTGTCTGTCATATCTTTCGTCTGTCTTTTCTCGAAAGGCACGGCTTTCAAAAATGATGACATGAAGTTCTGCTGGGTAGATGCGCTGGGTCTGGGTAGAACAATTATTTGGGTCTGTAATTTTATTAGCATCTTCATAAGGGTGACATTGTTTTAAATGATGAAACAGGTTTGTGGTGTTGCCTCCTTTAGATGACACGAGTCGTCTGCAGTTTGCTCTGTCACGTTGCTCTGTTTTGTGTCGGATTGCAAAAAATGAAGTAGCTCCAGACTACTGAAATCTACTGACGTTTCTTGTCAACAATGTTTGTGACTGTGACCTTTTTTACCTTATTTTTTTTCTTACTCCTCCAAGTGCAACTAACACTGTATGGCTGTACACTTGTATAAAATATGTATCGTGATAATTAGCGTTATCAAATTATCGCCCAGCCCTACGTAAGAAGCATCGTTATCGCAATACTCAACAACAATATTGCATATTTTTACAGTATCGTGCAGCCGTAATGTCACAAAACCTCCTGATGTCTTTAATACACTAACAAAACAATGCTATTTATAATGGCGGTGATGTAACATGAGGATCAATAACAGCTTTAATACTGCGAGAAACTCACTACACTGATGAAATTAATATTGCTATTGGCACTCACAGCTGACTGATCTGACAGTGTTATTGTCACTGCCACAATTAGTGTTAATGTTAGGTTGTTAGTGACAGCATTAAAGGATTCATTCATTTACAAAGCAAAATATATATATTTATATATATTTTATACACAAAAACTCAAATGGGATGCAAGTCTGTGATGAAAGTTTTTGTGGTTAAAACAATTAAGATTACCAATTATTTCACTAAGTACGACTCTTTATTCCTCTTCTGGGATCATTTAGAACTTTTTGAAGCTGCACTGAAACTAAAATTAGTAAGTTCAAAACCAGAGAGCACCATAGAAGTCAACTATACGGAGACAAATCCTGAATGCTGTTTTTTTTTTTTTTTATGAAGAAAGAAGAAAATGAACAACTTGGATGACAAGAGGGTGAGTAAATCATTTATAAATTTCCATTCTGGACGTGAACTAACCATTTAATGTCAAACATTATTTGTTATTAATCACAGTATTAATGTTTTCTCACTGCTCGGACTGTATTAATGACCATAATTTTTACTACTTAAAGTAATTAAAATTATTACTGCAACTAGGGCTGGGCGATATGGCAAAAAAAAAAAAAATTCTAGATTTTTTTATAAAGTTTGACCGATTCACGATTTCGATTTTTATATTTTTTTTACGGTGTAACTAGTCAACTTTAAACATTACAACAACATGAAGAAGTAACAATCTCTTTATAAGTAACTTGAAAAACCATCTGGTTAAGGAACATGTATTTTAATGGCCATACATACATAAATTGGTCGACAAGGTTTAGCCTATTACATTCCTTCAAAGAGCACTTTCACTAATAAAAAATATAGCACTTAAATTATTTCATGACAATCAATAAAATAACAGCGGTTTTATATCAAAAGTTGATAATGATATAAAATATACTACATTTTGATGGTAAAATATAACCATTTAAACGATTTCAGTATTCAAACATTAAATAACGAATGCATCAAGTTAAATATAAAAAAAAACGAATGAAACACATTGCATATCAGGATATAAAGGACTATATTTAGCAAAATGCTGCTCTTTTTATCTTTGTAATTTTATAGTTTTATTTTTGTTATTTTAATTATTTTTTGTCTTTATAAATAACTAACGAGCTATAGGCTAGACAAACTCCTGCTTGACGTTTTAGAAAATATTTGTGCGTAGCTACACCACCCAGTATATATTAAAGATCACCGTGAACAACCCACAGAAACCTGTTACATATCTATCTATAATTAAATGTCTATCTTATATTTAACTGAATCGTATAACAATCTATAGCTGAAATCTTGAAAATTGCTCAATTTATTTTTATAAAACATTTGTCGATACGTATTGATATTTTTTGGAGTAAAAACTGCCGACATTTAAGAATCCATATTTATTTTATTCATTCATTCATTTTACTTGTTTATTGGTGCATATACGGGTTATGATTTAATTCAAACTGTACCTTGGACAGCTACTGTGCCACTCCGTAATTCAAGCAAAAGTCCAAATTAAAGAAAGATTTGACTTTCTGCGGTGACCAACATTTACAACACGCCGTAACCGTCCTTCAGGTGGTGCGTGGGTATAATATACAAAACCAGCCGTCTGGGCTTTGAATTAGGTGCAATTATTTCCTCGTGTGTGTGTGTGTGTGTGTGTGTGTGTGGAGCGATGGGTGCGCGGGCCAAAAGTGACTGAAAGCGATCTAGAAAGTTAAGTTGGTTGCCCACACCTCCGCCTGTCGAGCCTCCTCTTCTCGCTCGAGCGCGTCCGTCTCGCAGCACGCGCGGGAGAGATAGACGGCTGCGGGGCAACGAATAACAGCACGATGCGCGTGGAAACATTAGCGAAGCTGGCTGGCTGGCTGGCTGACTGCGGTTGCCTTGGCAGCGGGGCTGTTGTTGCTCTAGCGGGAAAATGTTCCGGTGCTCCCAATGGCCAGTCCGCCCTGGCGCGCTTCCGCTGAGCCAGCTGTGGTAGCTCATCAACAGAGCCGCGACGTCAACACACAGATTCAGCACCGTTGTCTAACAGTTTAGAACGGTTTGGCAAGACAGTGGAAAAGCGGCTTTAATATTTTTTTATTAAAAATCGCGATTCCTCGATTTTATAAAAAATAAAATCGTCTTAAAACGTAAATTCGAATTAATCGAAAAAAAAAAATCGCCCAGCCCTAACTGCAACTATCAATACTATACCTCACAGTACTGTTGATATTAAAGTTATTAATAATCACAGTAGTAATGATATCTGCATCACAAGTATTATCTGTTGTTGTTATTATTATTATTATTAAAGACAGTATAAATGCAATATCTTACTGTATCATTAGTATTATCTGTTGTTATTTTCATTAAAGACAGTATTGATGCTTTACCTCCACTTATTAATAAGAGTATTAATGCTTCACCTTACTGTATTGTCAACATGAAAGTTATTAATGCTATACCTCACAGTACTATCAGTTTTATCTGTTGTTATTATTATTAAAGACAGCATTAATGCTTTACCTCCACTTATTAATAAGAGTATTAATGCTTCACCTTACTGTATTGTCAGCATGAAAGTTATTAATGACAGTATTAATGCTATATCTCACAATACTATCAGTATTATCTGTTGATATTATTAAAGACAGCATTAATACCTCAAAATATTAATGAGTATTAATGCTACACCTTACTGTATTTTAAACATTAAAGTTATTAATGACAGTATTAACGCTGAATCTCACTGTATCATCAGTATTATCTGCTGTTATTATCATTAAAGACCGTATTTATGCTATACCACCACATATCAATGAGAATATTAATGCTACATTCTACTGTATCGTCAACATGAAAGTTAATAATGACAGTATTAATGCTATATCTCACTGTATCATCAGTATTATCTGTTGTCATTATTAAAGACAGTACCAATGTTAGACCCCAAAATATTAAAGTATTTATGCTAGCTACACCTTACTGTATTGTCAGAATTAAAGTTAATAATGACCGTATTAATGCTATATCTCACTTTGTTATCAGTATTATCTGTTTTTATTATTAAAGACAGTATTAATACTACACCTCTACTTATTAATGAGAGTATTAATGCTATATATTACTGTATTGTCAGTATTCAAGTTAATAATGACAGTATTAATGCTATATGTCACTTTGTTATCAGTATTATCTGTTGTTATTATTAAAGACAGTATTAATACTACACCTCTACTTATTAATGAGAGTATTAATGCTATATATTACTGTATTGTCAGTATTCAAGTTAATAATGACCGTATTAATGCTATATGTCACTTTGTTATCAGTATTATCTGTTTTTATTATTAAAGACAGTATTAATACTACACCTCTACTTATTAATGAGAGTATTAATGCTATATATTACTGTATTGTCAGTATTCAAGTTAATAATGACCGTATGAATGCTATATGTCACTTTGTTATCAGTATTATCTGTTTTTATTATTAAAGACAGTATTAATACTACACCTCCACTTATTAATGAGAGTATTAATGCTATATATTACTGTATTGTCAGTAATAAAGTTATTAATGACAGTATTAATGCTATATCTCACTGTATTATCAGTATTATCTGATTTTATTATTAAAGACAGTATTAATACTACACCTCCACTTATTAATGGGAGTATTAATGCTATATATTACCGTATTGTCAGAATTAAAGTTATTAATGACAGTAATAATGCTATATGTCACTTTGTTATCAGTATTATCTGTTGTTATTATTAAAGACAGTATTAATACTACACCTCCACTTATTAATGAGAGTATTATTGCTATATATTACTGTATTGTCAGTAATAAAGTTATTATTGACAGTATTAATGCTATATCTCACTTTGTTATCAGTATTATCTGATTTTATTATTAAAGACAGAATTAATACTACACCTCCACTTATTAATGGGAGTATTAATGCTATATATTACCGTATTGTCAGAATTAAAGTTATTAATGACAGTATTAATGCTATATCTCACTGTATTATCAGTATTATCTGTTGTTATATTAAAGACAGTATTAATAATACACCTCCACTTATTAATGAGAGTATTAATGCTATATATTACTGTATTGTCAGAATTAAAGTTATTAATGACAGTATTAATGCTATATCTCACGGTATCATCAGTATTATCTGTTTTTATTGTTAAAGACAGTATTAATACTACACCTCCACTTATTAATGAGAGTATTATTGCTATATATTACTGTATTGTCAGAATTAAAGTTAATAATGACAGTATTAATGCTATATCTCACTGTATTATCAGTATTATCTGTTTTTATTATTAAAGACAGTATTAATACTACACCTCCACTTATTAATGGGAGTATTAATGCTATATATTACTGTATTGTCAGAATTAAAGTTATTAATGACAGTATTAATGCTATATCTCACTGTATTATCAGTATTATCTGTTGTTATTATTAAAGACAGTATTAATACTACACCTCCACTTATTATTGAGTATAAATGCTATATATTACTGTATTGTCAGTATTAAAGTTATTAATGACAGTATTAATGCTATATCTCACTTTGTTATCAGTATTATCTGTTGTTATATTAAAGACAGTATTAATACTACACCTCCACTTATTAATGGGAGTATTAATGCTATATATTACTGTATTGTCAGTAATAAAGTTATTAATGACAGTATTAATGCTATATCTCACTGTATTATCAGTATTATCTGTTTTTATTATTAAAGACAGTATTAATACTACACCTCCACTTATTATTGAGTATAAATGCTATATATTACTGTATTGTCAGTATTAAAGTTATTAATGACAGTATTAATGCTATATCTCACTGTATTATCAGTATTATCTGTTTTTATTATTAAAGACAGTATTAATACTACACCTCCACTTATTAATGAGAGTATTAATGCTATATATTACTGTATTGTCAGTATTAAAGTTATTAATGATAGTATTAATGCTATATCTCGCGGTGTTATCAGTATTATGTGTCATTACTGGCAGTATTATTTTCTCTCAGCAGTGACAGTGTTAATATTCACAGACAGCCATATGTCACAGTGCAGATGTTATTACTAATACCTCGCAGGATAGACAGACAGTGTTAATGTGTTTACTGACACTTAAATCTCACATCACACACTCTATCATATGTATAAATATAACATGAATGCTCCGACACACACACACATTAATGCTCAAACATGTAAATACTCACATCGCTCCTTGTTAAGGACACACAGATCTCCTCAGCCTGTTTTTTCCGCTGTTATTCGACCTCCATTGCGTCGTTTGGTGTCTGAGCTTTATATAAGTCGCCGAATGATGTTTATAAATCGACGAACGCTGTTTTTAATCTCTGAACGGTGATTTAGATGCGGATTTAATGGCGGCGCTGACAAAATAAAAACGAGCAGCGTCTTGCGCAGCGTCACAAGCACGTGATCAAATACAGCGCTGCTGATTGGATGGTTACGACCCATGTGAAAACAGACCTGAACCAGCATAAACCAAACTGAGGCATTCAGTTCTTAATTTATTTATTTCATGTTATCAGTTGCGTATAACTTAAGTAGAAATTATTAAATGATTGTGATAATGAGTGTCTGAAATAGAGCTGCTAAAACAATTGTGCTACTGAAAAAGCGTAGAAATTATAATTATAGGACTATGTCAAATATTTGAAGGATTAACCTATTTATTTGTTTCTTAGATACTTAATTATTTTCTCTTGTCTTCCATTTATTACATACATTCGCTTTTTTATTAATATTTTATTTATTTACGTATTAAAATTTTGTATCTTATATAATAATGTTTGGAATACGAAACCTGCAAAAACTATAAATAAATACTCAAATAAATGAGTAAATAAATGCATATATTTCTGCATAAACAATAATAAATCAATAAATACTCAAATATATAAATAAATGATTAAATAAATCCATACATTCCTGCATACATAAAATAAATAAATATGCAAATATTTAAATAAATGAGTATATAAATGCATAAATTACTGCATAAATAAAATAATAAATTAATAAATATGCAAATATTTAAATAAATGAGTATATAAATGCATAAATTCCTGCAAAAATAAAATAAAAAATGAATATGCAAATATATAAATAAATGAGTTAATAAATCCATAAATTCCTGCATAAATAAAATAAATAAATATGCAAATATTTAAATAAATGAGTATATAAATGCATAAATTACTGCATAAATAAAATAATAAATAAATATGCAAATATTTAAATAAATGAGTATATAAATGCATAAATTACTGCATAAATAAAATAATAAATTAATAAATATGCAAATATTTAAATAAATGAGTATATAAATGCATAAATTACTGCATAAATAAAATAATAAATTAATAAATATGCAAATATTTAAATAAATGAGTATATAAATGCATAAATTCCTGCAAAAATAAAATAAAAAATGAATATGCAAATATATAAATAAATGAGTAAATAAATCCATAAATTCCTGCATAAATAAAATAATAAATCAATAAATACGCAAATACATAAAGAAATAAATGTTTGGAATACGAAATCTGCAAAAACTACAGATAAATACGCAAATAAATGAGTAAATAATTGCATAAATTTCTGCATAAAAATAATAAATCAATAAATACCCAAATATATAAATAAATGAGTAAAAAAATCCATAAATTCCTGCATAAATAAAATAATACATTAATAAATATGCAAATATTTAAATAAATGAGTAAATAAATCCATAAATTCCTGCATGACTAAAATAAAAAATCAATAAATACGCAAATATATAATTAAATAAGTAAATAAATCCATAAATTCCTGCATAAATAAAATAATAAATAAATAAATATGCAAATATTTAAATAAATAAGTATATAAATGCATAAATTACTGCATAAATAAAATAATAAATCAATAAATACCCAAATATATAAATAAATGAGTAAAAAATCCACAAATTCCTGCATAAATAAAATAATTAATAAATAAATATGCAAATATTTAAATAAATGAGTAAATAAATCCCTAAATTCCTGCATGACTAAAATAATAAATCAATAAATACGCAAATATATGAATAAATAAGTAAATAAATCCATAAATTCCTGCATAAATAAAATAATAAATAAATAAATACGCAAATACATAAATAAATAAATGTTTGGAGTACGAAACCTGCAAAAACTATAGATAAATACACAAATAAATGAGTAAAAAAATCCATAAATTCCTGCATAAATAAGACAATAAATAAATAAACACACAAATATATAAATAAATGAGTAAATAAATCCATAAATTCCTGCATAAATAAAATAATAAATCAATAAATATGCAAATATATAAATAAATGAGTAAATAAATCCATAAATTCCTGCATAAATAAAATAATAAATCAATAAATATGCAAATATTTAAATAAATGAGTAAATAAATCCATAAATTCCTGCATAAATAAAATAATAAATCAATAAACATGCAAATATATAAATAAATGAGTAAATAAATCTACAAATCCCTGCATAAATAAAATAATAAGTAAATATGCAAATATATAAATAAATGAGTAAATAAATCCATAAATTCCTGCATAAATAAAACAATAAATACGCAAATAAATAAATGAGTAAATAAATCTATAAACTCCTGTATAAATAAAATAATAAATAGGCAAATATATAAATAAATGAGTAAATAAATCTGAGTAATTTATTTACTCATTTATTTTTTTTATTTGCGTCTTTATTTATTTATTGTTTTGCCAACAATGCCACGAAGGATTAAGGCAGTTCTGAAGGCAAAAGTGGTCCAACCCGGTACTAGTAAGGTGTACCTAACAAAGTGGCCGTTGAGTGTATATTGTTTCAATAAAAAAACATCATTCATCAAATGATCACAAAGCGTTTCAGCTGACTGAAAATAATTTATTAACAGAAATATATCATTATCTGATGTAAGCACACACACTTAATTCATAAAACATACATTCAATGTTCTTTAAACATCGTTTAAACGCTCATAACGTTAATTAAACATTCATTAAACGTTCATCAAACGTTCATTAAACATTGTACAGGAAACGCAAACAAACAAACCGAATCCTCAACTCAATTCACAGTTCATCCTGAATCCTCCTTGATAAATGCTCTTCTCTTAATGCTTGGCTTCTACATTAGGAAACAAACAGCAGATTCAGGTTCAGTTTTGACCGAGTCTAGTTTTACAACATTACTGACTGCTGTTAAAGTGCTCATTACATCAAGTAAAACTCCACTCTATTCAACTCCACACATCAAAATGTGAGACTTAAATATTTCTTTTAAAACACACACATACAAACAGCAGCTGCACAAACGAAGCTACTCAATATTCACTCTACGGCATGGGTCTCGAACTCAATTCCTGGAGGGCCGCAGCTCTGCAGTTTTGCTCCAACCCTAATCAAACACAGCTGATGCAACTGATCAAGGTGTTCGAGACTCTTTTGAACCCCTCGAATATTTGGATGAGCTGTGTTTGATTATGGCTGGAGCAAAACTGTGCAGAGCTGCGGCCCTCCAGGAACTGACTTTGAGACCCATGCTTTATGACATGACCTGCATTATTCTCCATCTGAATAAGAGAAACCGTAAACGTCATCAATTCTTCATGTAACCTCGTCAGAATGAAAACAGACCTTCATCCAGGAGAAACTACAGCTACATCCCAATTCGACTACTTGTACTACGTCCTAAAAGTATGTAGTTTATTTTATTTTGAAGTATATACTTTTGTGAGCGGTTGTTGCTAGAAGGGATACAGCTGTGTACGGAAGTTAACGAGATTTATTTATATTATTTATTAAATTAGCCATTATTTAGCATTTTATTAACGTCAACCCCTACCCCAACCCTCACAGTAACGTAAAAATATTAATTATTGTTAAACAGGGTCACAAAAAATATGCTATATTGATGTGAGTATCGGTGCCTCAGTGGTTAACACTGTCGCCTTACAACAAGAAGGTCGTTAGTTTGAGTCCTGACTGGCTCAGTTGGCATTTCTGTGTAGAGTTTGCATGTTCTCCCCGTGGCGTGGGTTTCCTCCGGGTGCTCCGGAACAAAGACATGCACTATAGGTGAACTGAATAAACAAAATTGGCTGCAGTGTATGAGTGTGTGTGTGTGTGTGTGTGTGTGTGTGTATGGGTGTTTCCCAGTACTGGGTTGTGGCTGGAAGGGCATCTGCTTTGTAAAACATATGCTGGAATAGTTGGCGGTTCAATCTGCTGTGGCGACCACTGATGAATAAGGGACTAAGCCAAAGGAAAATGATTGAATGATGTGAGTATCCACAGCTGTATCCCATCTAGACTTAACCTGTGCAAGCTTTGGGACATCCTCATTAATTAACTGCTCTGTTGCTTAGTTACGAGCCCTGTCAATCATCTGGTCATATCATCCACATCTCTTTCATATTTAATGTCCTACTGTATCATATTGGAGATGCAGAATAATCTCAAATTTGCATCATTATGCAAATTTGGTGGACATTAAAATAAAAAATTGTATATTAATATTATATATATTATATAATATATATTTATACTACATTAATATATAGGTCAGACATTAATTAAGAATCATTCAAACATCTTTACCAAAGACTCTCGCCACTTAACCATCGGTTTAGTGTGATCGGCCATGTTTGTAGTTTTTCAATACTTTTAACCTGTGTGTTGTAGTTCTAATCGAATTCATGTCCCAACAGAAGTTCAGAAGTTGTTATAGATGAATTATAAATGT